>JAAGEH010000311.1:42781533-42836687 GCA_011751065.1 Lasiurus cinereus | reverse complement strand
CTTGTTTGGTTCTGATTGGTCAGTTCCTATGCCAGTCAGCATCAAAAGCTCTGCCTCCTAGACAGCCATTGGTTCCCCACAGCACCCAGATTTGGTTCTGATTGGTCAGTTCCTATGCCAATCAGCATCTCCAGGCCTATCTCTGGGCCTGATCAAGGAGGTGGGACTTCACAGCAGCCCCCAAAAAGGCCTAGAGAGAAAGAAAAGCCTGGCTGCTGGAGAAGATCAGAAAGAAAGAGCGAGGGAAAGAGAGAGGTAAGTACACCGATCAACAGCTTCCACTGAGGCTGCAGATCAGAGCCTGACTCACATTCTGGGTCTCAGCCACCTGGGCAGTCAGTGCTGGGTCGCCAGGCTGCAACTGGGCAACCCAGCGCTCACTTCAAGATGGTCCGTGTTTGGTTGTGAATAGTCATTACAATCCTGGGCTTTTATTATTAAGATAATGCTGCAACAAACATCTTTGTGCATATGGGAGCTTCAAATACCAGCTACTTAAATTCATTTTTGGTTATTTTATCAACCTAGGTTTATTGGGCACCTATTCTGTGAGGCCCTGGGGATACGTGAACAAAACAGACATAGACTCCTCCCCAAAGGCTGGACATTCTGTAGTTTAATAAGTTCCTGATCTTCCTGAGTGGGTCTCAAATACAAAAATAATCTTCTGGATTAGAAATGGTAGCAATTGCAGCCAAGAAAGCCTAGATTGGGGTCTGCTATTTCATCCGGAGGCCCCCATCCAGGCCCCCGCTGCACGGAGGTTGTCCAGTCTCTCCCCTTACAGCCCCTGCCCCACCCAACAGCAGCTCCTGACACCCCCACCTCCAAAGCCCAGCCTCTGGGACTGCCCCCCAGGGTTCCAGGACCTTGTCAGCAGCCCCGGTCACTGCTCACACACACCTACAGACTGAGAGAGGACCCCACGTGGTCAGCACCCCCCTACACACAGCTGGGACCCCTTCCATCCTGCACCCCATCAGTGTCTGCTATTTAGGGAAATGATGGATTATGGGGCAGACAATCAAGAGGCAAATCCCTCGCCCACAGCTGCAGGCTGCTTCTGACTGGGCTATAGTTGCCAGGCATGCGCCAAACTTTTTCTCTCAGTGTCCTACTGCACCTTCTGGGCGGCCTTCGGGCCAGGAGCACTTACCATCATCTCTCCTTCACACGCGAGGGCAGAGGACCACTCCAGGGCCACACCAGTGCGGATCAGCCACGGGGTTCAAACCGAAGTGCGTCTGATGGCAAAGTCTGAATTCCTATGCTGTTTATACGACATCTGGTCAACCCCCTTCCTACTACTGCCCTCCCCCCTGCCCCTTGTCTCTGGCGTTCCTTCTAGAAAATACATACAATGGTGCCTCGAGATACGAGTTTAATTCGTTCTGTAATTTTGAGGCGTGGGAAACTGAGACGCTCGAGTCGCAGTAAACTGGTGGGTCGTGTGGAGCCGGCCGATCTGCGCGATTACTCCTATCTCAACTGTTGCTCGTATTTCAAAGCAAAAATCGCTCACTCGACGGCTAGTATCTCAACAATCTCGTATGTTAGGGCACTCGTATCTCGAGGTGCCACTGTACATTACTTTCAACATCTCTGCTTGGCACCAAACATTCGCAGGCACAGCTGGGAAAAGCCAACGTCCCCTGTGGCCAGATCCACCACTTGCTTGCAGGGGGTTCACGTCCAATAAGCGCCGACTCCCACGGACCCCTGTCTGCATGCCAGCCCCGTCGCCAGCTCCTTACTGACCCAAGTTCACTCGTCCAGTTGGCATCACAACCACGGGAGGCAAGTGCTGATACTCTCACCCCCATTTCATCCCCGAGGAAACCAAGGCCCAGAGAGGTCCAACAACAAGCCAGAGTCACACCGCACGTGGCTGAGCTGGGGTCTGGACCGCCCTTCTCTGGTTCCCTCATGACCGGAGAGCGAAGCAGCCAATCCACTCAGGACACAGACTGCTAGCCGAAACCGGTGTGGCTCAGTGGACAGAGCATCAGCCTGTGGACTGAAAGGCTCCAGATCCGATTCCGGTCAAGGGCACGTACCTTGGTGGCGGGCACATCTCCAGGAGGGGGTGTGCAGGAGGCGGCTGATGGATGTCTCTCTCTCTCTCTCTCTCATGGATGTTTCTAACTCTCTATCCCTCTCCCTTCCTCTCTGTAAAAATTCAATAAAATATATTTTAATAAAAAGAACACAGACGGCTGTGGTGGCGGGTAGCAGCGGTTCCCCCTCCGTCCTTGGCACGAGCACCTTTAGATTTGTGCACAGAACAGACCCGGGGAAATGTCCATCATTTCTTCAAAGGGGACATGTCGGGGGGTGGGGGTGGGGTAGGTTATGGAGGTCTTGCTTTATGTCTCAGCCAGTAGACTTGTCTCGGCCTGATTCTTATACACACGCACTTCACTCTTCCTGGTGAACCCTCAAGGGTTCTAAACACGTCTCTGCCTACAACTTTCCGTTTCCATAGTGTGGCCTTTGCTGACGCGTGGCGACCCCGCCTCCCCACAGATATTGACGCTTTTCTCCCAGGTGGGAGCTAACACGCGCCCAGCCCAGGCGGCGTGCACTGCTGATTTGATTTACGGAGAGCATGGACTGGCCCCCGCCACACGGAGCATACAGAGTGGCCGGACGAGGAGGGGTCACGAGGGGTGAGGTTTGAAAGCTAGGGCTTCGACTGCTTCCCGATGTAACTCAAACCCAGACCTTCTAACAGGTACACAGGGATCGAGGCCGCCTGCTTCGATGGGCCGCTGGCTTTCCCTGTGGCAGCGCTGGCGTTCTGGGTGACGGCTATAACTCATCGGGCACATTACGGAGCTCTTTGAGCCCCACAACTGGGGGGAAGGGGAGGTAGGGATCCTGCAGGAGGAGGGCAGGCAGGAAACAAAGATCAGGTTTTCCTCCGTTTCCCTCCACGGTCCAGTTTGCCTCTATGTTAAGTGCTGAGATATACCCTGTCCATTGGCTGACCCATCAACAGACTGGAAAAGCTAAAAGGAACTCGCTTTCCCAGCCTCCCTTGCAGCTAGGGAAGAAGGGAGCCAGGGGGAGGGTACAGGCCTCACCGGGAAGGCTCCAAGCCATCGAGGGAAGCCGTCCAGGGAATCCATCGTTGGGACCCGGGCCCAAAAGCTTTGGAGGCCCGTTTCTTTTTTCTTTCTTTTCCCTTTTCTTTTTTTTAAAAATATATTTTATTGATTTTTTACAGAGAGGAAGGGAGGAGAGGGATAGTTAGAAACATCGATAAGAAAGAGACATCAATCAGCTGCCTCCTGCACGCCCCCTACTGGGGATGTGCCCGCAATCAAGGTACATGCCTTTGACCGGAATTGAACCTGGGACCTTTCAGTCCACAGTCCGACGCTCTATCCACTGAGCCAAACCGGTTTTGGCTGGAGGCCCATTTCTGTTGTTTTATCCACAGGCCGCATAAGGCCCACGGAATCATTTGGTCTGACCCTGCAAAGCAACTGCAGGCGGGACTTGAAATTCAAATCTAGGAGCTTTATTCATAGCAACACAACTTTTTCTTAAGAGAATGACGTTGTAAGTATCCAAATGGCCCTTGGACAGAAGAAAGGCCCCCAATCCTGTGAGATCAGACCTGACCTGTTTTTGCTTCCAGAAAGAACATGTCGCTGAAACCGGTTTGGCTCAGTGGATAGAGCGTCGGTCTGCAGACTGAAGGGTCCCAGGTTCGATTCCGGTCAAGGGCATGTACCTTGGTGGTGGGCGCATCCTTAGTAGGGGGCGTGCAAGAGCAGCTGATCGATGTCTCTCTCTCATCGATGTTTCTAACTCTCTATCCCTCTCCCTTCCTCTCTGTAGAAAATGAATAAAATATATTAAAAAAAAAAAAAAAAAGAACATGTCACCTGAACACCGTTCTCCTGCTGCTGCCTAAGGGGCCTGGGCACAGGTGCCTGCGTGGCTGCCTGGGAGACCCTGTGTGTGTGTGTGTGAGGGAAGGAGCAGAGAAGCTGCAGAAAGGGGGCAATGGCTCCAAACTCCGACCCAGCGCAGCGCCGGCCTGTCTACCAGCGCTTAACAGTCACAAATAAAATATCCACGCCCCTTAGTTACACACTAATGAATTTCATTATAAATGCAACGAATGCCCTCCTTCCCCTCAGACACAACTCCTCACGCATCTAATGAGAGTCACATGCGGTCATTATCTAAAACCACATTCAGATTTCTGAACTATAGGCAGACTCAGCCTCGGCCCTTCCGACGCAGAGCTGTGTACTTCGGATCGCTTTGGGAGCCGTGTTGCATCCGAACGAGGTGGGGCCAGCGCACCATCGCCGGGAGCACCTCTAAGATCGCTGTCAAAGGATGAAAAGCAAACAGGCTGGGAGCTGCCTGCACTTGTCACAGATACGCGGTGAGGCCCGGGTCGTCACTTCCATAGCAACAGGCTGGCTTGTCCTGTGACTAGCTTCTTGCTCACTCATTGGTCGGAGGGATCCTCAGACCATCGGCCCAGGCGAACTCCGGGAACCCACCTGGGCATCTCACATAGACATAGTTATTCACAAAAACTCCAAGCCCCAGGAGCTCCGGCAAATGAGCATGGGCCTCTCCACTAGCTGTGAGAAGACGTGTCTTCCGTATTTGGGGCACATCTATGGAACTGGGTTTTTTTGTTTTGTTTTGTTTTTTAATATATTTCTTATTGATTTCTTGCAGAGATGAAAGGAGAGAGATAGAGAGCTAGAAACATCGATGAGAGAGAGACATCGATCAGCTGCCTCTTGCACGCTCCCCACTGGGGATGTGCCCGCAACCAAGGTACATGCCCTTGACCGGAATAGAACCTGGGACCTTCCAGTCCGCAGACCGATGCTCTATCCACTGAGCCAAACTGGTCCCAGCATGGGTCTTTTTTAAATAGGCTATTGTTTTAAGAGCAGTTTTAGGTTCCCAGCAAAGTTAATCAGAAGGCACAGAGATTTCCTCTAACTCCTGACCCTACACACACACACACACACACACACACACACACACACGCTCCTATTACTGACATCCCCCACCAGAGGGGCACATTTGTGAAGTCCATGCACCTACACTGACACCTCCTTATCACCCTAAGTCCGGAGTTTACAATGGGGATCACCCGTGGTGCTGCACATTTGATGGGTGTGGACAAATGTCTAGTGTCACGTACCCAACACCGCAGTATCATGTAGAGTAGTTTCCCTGCCCTGCAAGTCTCGTGTCTATATACTGATTTCCTTTCGTTGAAATATAAACTATAAGCTTTTTTCTTATCATTATTTTCTGGGGGAAAACACATTAAATTGCTGTGTTAGCTGCTATATTGGGTAAAGCTGCCAAATCAGAGGCCCCAACGGGCAGTCCCTCCCAAGTGTAGGCCGACAGGACGCACGCGTCTCTCTGTCCCACCAGCAGGTAGAGGTGGGCAGGTGCTCGGGCTGGTCATCCGGGGGCCCAGGCTCCTTCCACCTCGCTGCTCTCCCTTGTCCTGAGCCAGCACCCCGAGGTTTTGCTGGGAAAAGGGGCCACAGGCCCCACTTTCTGGCCCCTCCGGCAGCCAAATGAGGCCCTGCCTGAGAGAGCCCTGGATGGCGTGCGAGCGAGCAGCCATATTCCAGAAGCTCGGGGGAGAGCAGGATTTACGATGCTGACGACCAGCTTTTCAAGCTGCGCCTGTGGCCGCCGGAACCCCCACCCCCGTCTCTCGGAGCTACCTGACCCCACACCCGCCAGCAGCCCTGATCAGCGGCTGCCGCTCCTCCCTTCCTTTGCCTAATGGTCCTGGACGCGGACCCCAGCAGAACGCCGCCAGAATCATAAAATGCATTTACAACAAAGCGACCTTCAAGCCGTGAGCCACGCGGGAGGCAAGGCAATTGCCTTCCTAGTCATTTCCCATCTCCTCGCGGCACCAGGAGAAACTCATTTCACCGGCTACTGGGCTCAAACTCACTACAGGAGGAGGGAGGCCGGGCGAGGCAGGTGCCCACCATGGACCAGTCTCCTCCCACCTCCAGGAGGGGAGCTCATCCCACAAAATCCCCGGGGCTGTTTCCACCCTACGGCTGGGGGTGCAGGGAGGTAGGCGTCAGCCCCTGATCGCATCCATCAGTGTGGCTTCCAGGGTTCGCACACGGAAAGGTACTTTTCAGAGCCGTTTTTTTTTTAATTGATTTTTTACAGAGAGGAAGGGAGAGGGATAGAAAGTCAGAAACATCGATGAGAGAGAGACATTGATCAGCTGCCTCCTGCACACCCCCTACTGGAGATGTGCCCACAAGCAAGGTACATGCCCTTGCCCGGAATAGAACCTGGGACCTTTCAGTCCGCAGGCTGACGCTCTATCCACTGAGCCAAACCGGTCTTGGCTCAGGGCCGTTTTTAATGTGGTAATTACTCTCGTAAGGGAGGCTTCTGTGGGGCTCCAGGTGGACGATGGGGGCAGAGCGTGGGGAGTTTCCCACCCTGGCTCTGTGCTGTCCCCCGCGAGAGACCAGCCTGTTCTCTGGGTCGCCCCCTGCTGGCCCAGTGCTCTCCCTAAGGTCACCCTCACTTCCTTGGGCATCAAACGGGGCTCAGAGCCACACTCCAAGCCAGACAGGCTCGGATCACTTGGTCCTTCCCAGACCAACACACTGCCCTGGCTGCTGCCTGGGCGGGAGGGGCCGGGCTGGAGTCTAAAGAGGCAGGTCACCATCCTGGGCTCGAATCCCAACTCCGCCCCTTTATTTTGTCTTGTTTTTTTAATCCTCACCAGAGGCTATTCCTCCATTGTTTTCAGAGAGAGAGGGTGAGAGGCAGATAGAGCGACACACTGACTTGCTCCTGCACAGCCCTCCCCCTCCTCACCCCCGCAGGGATTGAGCCGGCAAGCCAGACACGTGCCCAGCCACAATCGGAATTCGGGACTTTCAATCCGCAGATGACACGCTGCATCCACTGAGCCAAACCAGCGAGGGCCCAGCACTGCACCTTCACTTCTTTGCACCTCCAGGCTGAGATTTGAGCTCCTCCTCTTCCTGCTACTACCCTGTTTCCCTGAAAGTAAGACATCCTCAGAAAATAAGACCTACTTCCAGGTTTGCCTATCGCTGGAATATAAGGCATCCCTCCGAAAATAAGACCTCCCCGATAATAAGGCCTCCCCGGAATATAAGGCCCCCGAAGCTACCATAAGGCGTCTGACTCCTGATTTAAAGAGACCTCGCCCTGCCTGAACAGCTCCAGCTGCGCTGCGGCCAATCAGTGAGCTGGTTTGTGATGACAAGGACTACCATACCGTCTACAGGTCATAAATTTCCTTTTTGTTGTTGTTCAACAATAAATGTGTACAGTATCCTTCTTCATGGAAAAAGAAGACATCCCCTGAAAATAAGACCTAGCGCATCTTTGGGAGCAAAAATTAATAGAAGACACTGTCTTATTTTCGGGGAAACAGGGTAGTAGCACCCACCCACCCAGCACCCGCTTGGTGTCAGCCGCTATGCTGAGTACTTGCACGTATGTATGTATTAATGAATGTGGTCCTCCCGGCAACTCTGGAGGTGAGCACTAGCATCATCCCCACTTTATGGGGCAGAAAAGCGAGGGCTGGAGAGTCCTTGCTCGCCACCTGGGGTGCAGGAGAGCGGGCTTTCGTGCGGTGCCCTCTTTTTCTTTCACTTCCTTTTATTTCCACCTGCTTCCTCCTCTGCCCTCCACAATCGACCACTCTGCTGTGCTGGCTGGTGCTGCTTGCAGAGGTCCTTGTAAGAGGCGTGTCACTTTAATACACAGAAGCAGCTGTAGGGTTTATTCTCTTCCTTGGTTTTCTCACTCGCGTCCACCCGTGGCGTGGTGCCTCCCAGAACGCTGCTGGGTGTCCTGCATCCACCCGGCCTGCTCGTCCACCCTGCAGTGAGAGACAGGATTGGACCCAACTTCCCAAAAGATGCTCAACGGACACCTTTAAGCACTTTCCCTTGGGGACATGTGTGAGAATTTCTCCGGGGCTGATGTCAGGAGCAGGACTGCTAGGTCCTGGGGTCCAAGGTGCCTGATCTGTCTACACACGGAACAACAAGGAGTCTATTCTCCCATCAGCAGAGCCCGAGGTCCCCTCATTACGCATTAATCAGCTTCCTGATGTCTGCAGATCTGGTGAGTGTAATACGCTCTCTCATTATCCTAATTCACTTCCTAATTAGCCAGGAGCTTGTATATATCTCTCTTGTTGGATTATGGGGTTTCCTCTTCCGGGAATAACCGATTCAATGTCCTTTGCCCATGTACTTTTGGGGCTCCTGTCTTCTTGTTGATTGGGCAGAATTCCTTGTTGTCCCCTGGGCCTAAGTCCCTTGTCAGTTTTAGACACGGAAATTAGCCTCTCCCGATCTTCTTGTTAATCATCTTAACTCCTTCCCCGTGAACGACCCTTGGAGTCAGAACTTGTGATGCAGTTGGCCCACGCGATGTTTTTGCTTTATGGTTCATCTTTTAGGCCATGACTTAAGAAGTCTTTCTCCACCTTTAGGTCACAGATATTTTTCTACATTTACCATTAAGACTTTATACTAGTATATGTAGGTCCTTCAGCTGTTCCAAGTCTACCTTTGTTATTTGACACTAGTTTTATAGTTGAACATACAGAGATTGAACTGTTTCTCCTCCCTCTCTTTAAAAAATATTTTTATTAATTTTAGAGAGGGAGAGGAAGAAAAACTTCAATGATGAGAATCATTGATTGGCTATCATCAACAAATCAACAAATGGCAAGTGCTGCTGAGGATGCGGAGAAAAAGGAACCCTCGTGCACTGCTGGTGGGAATGCAGACTGGTGCAGCCACTGTGGAGAACAGTATGGAGTTTCCTCAAAAAACTAAAAATGGAACTCCCATTTGACCCAGTGATCCCACTTCTAGGAATATATCCCAAGAAACTAGAAATATCAGTCAGAAAGGATATATGCACCCCTATGTTCATAGCAGCGCAATTCACCATAGCTAAGATTTGGACACAGCCTAAGTGCCCATCAGCAGAGGAGTGAATTAAAAAAATTGTGGTACATCTACACATTGGAATACTATGCTGTGGCAAAAAGGGAGTTCTTACCATTTGCAACAGCATGGATGGGCAGGGAGAGCATTGTGCTAAGTGAAATAAGCCAGTCAGAGAAAGATAAATATCACATGATCTCTCATTTGTGGAATATAGTGAACAGGATAAACTGATGAACAAAAACAGATCGAGAGATAGAGAAGCATCTATCAGACCATAAACCTCAGAGGAAAGGTAAGGGAGGATGGGGGTAAGGGGAAGAAATCAACCAAAGGACTTGTATGCATTGCATATAAGCCGAACCAATGGACACAGACACCAGGGGGGTGAGGGCATGAGTGGGAGGGGGAGGGGTAATGGGGGTGATAAGGACACATGTAATACCTTAATCCATAAAAAAAAAAAATTTTAAATAATCAGATTGGCTGCCTACTGCATGACCCCCACAGGGGATCGAGCCCGCAACCCAGACATATGCCCTGACTGGGAATTGAACCGTGACCTCCTGGTTCATAGGTTGACACTCAACCACTGAGCCATGCTGGCCAGTCTGGCCCTCCCTTTTGATTTGCAAGCCCTATAACTTATAAGTCTGTGGCCTTATTCAAACCAGGATGGAGACCCCAGGAAAAAATAAAATGAACTGCCCAGCACATTGATCCCAGACCTCCAGCCTCCAGGGTAATATCCATCTCAGCTCTTCCAGGACAACGGCCCATTTTTTATGCTCTGACTCAGCAGTTGCTAACCTTTCGGACCTCACAGACCACCAGTGGTCCACGGACTACCAATTGGCGACCGCTGCTCTGACTTGCAATTGCTTGTGACTTCCTCTCTCTTTGACCAAATTGTGTAAGAAGTCAATTTGACCACATGCATACTCTCTGCAGAGTAAGCCATGTTCTAAGCACTTCATGTGCTCCAACTTGTGTAACCCTCACAGCCACCCTAGGAAGGTTCAATGAATCTCCCATCTTACAGATGAGGAAACTGAGGCAGAGCGAGGTTCAGCATGGAAAACTTGGCCAAGAGGTGGCAACGCTGATTCAAACTGGTGTTCTGTCTGGAATGCAATAGGATGCTAATCTCCCAACCCAGCCGCCCACGAGATATGCAGGAGCAGCAGTAGGGGAGGTGATGGTGCAAGAGTGATCCAGCGTGTGCATGCCTCTCTTCACCCCCATCTCAGCTTGCAGTTTGGAACCTTCCAGCGCCCCATGGCCCCAAATGCTTCCAAAAGCATTGGCCTGCTGTTTGGGGCCTCCCCACAGGCTGCTTACAACTCACCTGTCCATCTTCCTCTCATTTTGTTTCCTGTCTGCGATGTCCTTTCCCTGCCCATTCTTCATGGAAGGAAGAATCTGAGAGGTTCTCTGGCTCTGTCTGCTTGTTCTCCTGTGGGGCAGCTCCTGGTATCTAGCAGGGATTTCCTCATTTCTTCCTGCACTCATGCCCTGGGGACTGACACATCCTCTGGGCTGACCCACGTTTAACTCTGCATCCTGACCTTTCCACAGCTCCAGACTCACGTCCAACTGCCTCCTCGCCATCTCTACTCCGAGGTCCGACAGGCATCTCAAGCTTGGAACCCAAACCTTGAGCTTCTGATGCTCCCCTCCAACCTGCCCCTCCTCCCATCGTTTCCCATCTCAGTGAAGCGACACCGCCTGCCTCCATCCTCCCAGTTGTTGAAGCCCCAAAAGTTGAAGTCATTCCTGACCTCTCTCCCACCCACATCCAATCCAACACTAAACCCCAGTAGGACCTGCCTCTCGCATCTACTACCATCTTGAACCAAGAGAGCTTTTCCCCTGGATGACTGTGGTCACCTCCATCCTGCCCGAATCCTGAGGCTGCCTCAACCCTGACCCACACCCCTCCTCTGCCCAGAGACCTCCAATGGCTCCCAACATGCTCTAGGCCAGCGGCTCTCAACCTGTGGGTTGAGACTCCTTTGGGGGTCGAACGATCTTTTCACGGGGGTCGCCTAAGACCATCGGAAAATGCAGATATTTACATCACGATGCGCAACAGTAGCAAAATTTCATGGTTGGGGGTCACCACCACATGAGGAACTGTATGCAAGGGTCGAGGCCTTAGGAAGGTTGAGAACCCCTGCTCTAGGCACTCACGTCACATTCTGTGTAACTGATTTGGTGTTTATGCACATTTCCCTCAACTGTATGTAAACACCTTGAGGACAAGGATTATTGTTTTGTTCACTGCTGACCTCAACTGACTCCCCTCCCCCCCAACCGTACACAGCTCCAGGGCAAGGTCTGTCTGTTTTAATCCTATGTATATATAAAGACACACACAGTTAAAGATTTATTATAAGGAACTCGCTCATGCAATTGTGACGGGTGAGAAGACCTGTCGCCAGCTGCAAGCTGGAGATGCAGGAAGATGTTGGGAAAGCCAGTGGGTAGTTCAGCCTGAGTCCAGGGCTCTGAGAGCAAGGAGCCCCGAGGGCAGGAGAAGATGGGTGTCCAGCTCAAGCCATCGGGCAGAAGAGCTGAATTCTTTCTTCCTCCGGTAAGAGCCTCGGTGGACAGATGATGCGACCCACACTGGGGAGGGCAAACTGCTCTCGAGTCCACAGCTTTGAGTGCTCACTTCATTCAGGAACATCTGATCCCCCCATACAAACCCAATAAGGTTTAGCCCAATAGCTGGGCACCCCATGATCCAGGCAAGCTGACACATAAGTTAACCAGTGTTGATTCGTTTTGTCCACCGTGCCTTGGATGTAAGCATCCCATACTTTCCTCTCGTCTCTTCACTCAGTAGCAGACAGAGGCAGCCATGGACGTACCAAGTGCCAGGGCCCAGAGTGACCTGCAGTGGGATGGGGTGGTTTCCTCACCCTGATGGCCAAGACTGACAGGTCCAATCAGGACGAGCTAAAAACTGGGATGTGAAAAGTCGACACCATAACATGTAAACGTCAGCATACCACCCAGTCCTGAGAGCCCATCCCTGCTGCTTCCTCAGCAGCTGGTTCTCGCAATCGCCGGTAAGAAGGCTCCTGCAAAGAACCCCAGACCACCATTCAGTAAGAAGGCACACAGGGTGGGTTATCAATACTTTTAATAGTTCACATTGGTGTTTGGGTTTTGTTTTTTGTGTTTTGTTTTTTTTTTCAGAAGAATTATAACAAAAATACATAGAACTTAATGTTTCAATACATTGGGCAAGTACAGAATCTAAACAAGACAAGTCCATAAAATACAACCCTTCTTGTGGGGGCAGAACCTTCCATTCCACTGAGCAGGGAGAACCACATGATTCGGCACAATCCTCTCTCGCTGCCTCCTGTTCGAATTTCAAAGACAGGCAGACTTGGAGACAAAACGTATTAAAAAAATAAATAAAACTCGATGTCAACTGCCTCCATTTCCCTTTCTGTTTTTCCTTTTCTCATTTTTCTCAGAACCAGGTGGGATGAGGGCGCGAGGCAGGACCCTGTGGGCAGGGCTAGTGCCCTGGGATGGGATGCCAGGCACACGGGCGGGATCCCTGAGGTGATGAGAAATGTACTCTGAGTCAGCTACTCAGGGGGGGTAGCTGACAGCCGGATACCAGCAGAGGGGAGGGAGGGAAACAGGAGCTGCAGGACTGCTGGTGGGGGCCTGCTGGCCGCAGCACACATTACATCCAACCTACGTAGTGAGAAGAGGCCTGAGCATGATCCTCGGCCAGCACATTCACACGGGAGTCTTGTAACGCAAGTTGGAATGCTAGAGAAGCACAGATACTTCGGCCAAAACCCCACCGGGTACAGTCATTCACTCAACAGAAGTATCAAAACCATTTGGTTCTTAAATAAAAATCCTTCACATCCACCTGTGTTCAAAAATAATAACTTATAATAATGATGAGCTTCCTTAAAAAAGCAATTACCACAAAAGAGTTAAATGGTAGTGTGGAAAGACCCATTTTCCTATAAATGTAGTTCTTAGCAAGGGACAGATAGATAACATACATGAAAAATAAAGCCGTGACATTTTGTGCTTTCAGCTTAAAGCTAAAGCTATCCCCACCTCCAGAAAAAAGTTTTAAACAAGTGTTAAGCATTTCAGCCCACTCAGACCCACAGGAAACAAACTCAGTGAAGACAGGTATTGTTTTTCCCCGTTTAAGGAGCACATCTGCCTCCATGATGAATAATGACGGCAATCGCACTGGACCACTCCGGTCCGGCGGTGGAATATCGCCCAGAAGGGCTGGCCAAGTAGCCATTTCCTCTCCGAAGCAGAAAAAGAGAATAACTAGTGATGGACCACCGGGGGCAGATTTGGCCAGAGTCAACCACACATTTACTCGCTTGAACATGTAACTTGTTAGGGCGACACTGCACGTGTCAGTCGAGTAGAACGGAACATTTGAGTCCCAGGAGAGTTCTGGATCGTGGGACGAGCCCATCAGCCTCCAAGTGAGCCAGACCATGCCTCCCAAGCAACAAGGTGCCCATGAGCACACTCAAGCCAAGACCTGCTTTGGACAGAAACCGATCGCTAGTATTTTTTTTTTTTCCATCTCTGGTACCATGAACACCTTGAAAAAAACAAAAAGCAATAATCAATGAGAGAAGCTTGTCAAAGAGGATAGAAACCCACAGAGAGTGGCTGCTAAAACTGCTCCGCCAGTCGTTCCATCACGGCCCACCGCGCGGGCTTCAGGCCAGTGACTTCATGGACGCACGCTACGATGCACTGCCGAAGGTCAGTTTCGAGTCCGTCAAGGTGACCCCAGTGTGATGCTGCCCGCCTTCCCCTCACCACCTCCGAGCCATCCGAGCCAAGGGTGCCTCAGAGGAGACAGGCCCGGGATACAGAGGTGTCAAAGCCCAGGAAGCTTCCTGAAAACCTCCCCTTGGACTTAGGCAAGGAGACACCTCAGTGGTGTGGAGTCGTGGCGGCAGCATCCACACTGGGGCTTAACCTCAGCAGCCAGCCTGCAGGATGCTCGCCCCGGAGCGCTTGGTTACGGACAGATTCGTGAATACCTGTGGGAGGAGAAAGCATGAGATGCTCAGACACACCAGCAGATGACTTACCAGGAGCAAGTTCAGATCACACTACACGTATGCGGGAGCTAGGTGGCGACTCAAAATGAAAGATACAGAGAAGTGATATGACCAAGGATATCTTCAAGTCTCCAGAGAATAAAGGTGGGAAACATTTTAAAACAAATGAGCAAGAGAAAAATACTTACTTTATTAGCACAGGGCTGATTAAAACAAGCTACCCAAGTGCCTGTCTATTCTCTAAAAAAAATGGACATGAAATATCTAGAACCCGTAGAAATGTGGAAGGTGTATCGTTACAAACACCCGTGTGCCCAACCAGCTCAGGGAGCTTAAGGAATGTAGCCAGAGTCCCACGTGTGCCCCTCCCTGGTCACCTCTTCCCCCCTCTACTCCCCCAATCACTGCTGACCCTTCCTACCAATTTCTTCCTGCTTTCTTTTGTAAGTTTTTAAAACTTTACATGAAAATGGCGAGATGGTGTATGTCTGCTTCTGCTACCTGCTTTCTGGGCTAAACATGTTTCTGTAATTCACCCATATGGATGGACACACAGCGCTAATTCTTCTATTTTCCACTGAAGAGTGTTCAGTTACTACATCTGCTATACATGCTGTACACTACGTATCCAAATCATTCACAATTACATATCCAGGCTCCTCTGGCTGGCCATCCAAGCTATTGCCAACATGCCATTTGCCACATGCTCTGCGGCAAACAGGAGTCTCCTCACACTCAGGGCTGAAGTACAATAGCTAGGTTGGAGGAGAGATGCAGCTCTGACTTGATTGGATTCCTAAGGTGTCAGTTGTTCGGACAACTGACTATTGTTTGCAGTGACCGATGAGTTCTCATGTCACATCCTTGCAAGCATGTGGCCTAGTAGATTCAGAGCTGGTGAACATCTTTAGGCAGCTTTAATTGGCTACTTCACAAGATGGCCTATATGTAAAACAATGCTCCTCCAACGTTAGTGAACACAGCCTGGGTAGACTGACTGAAAGACACAGAAATTATACAGATTTTCATTTGGCAGAGCGAGGGGAGGGCCCAGGAATCTCATTTCTAGCAGGAGTCCTGAGTGATTTGGTTGTAATGCGGGTTGTCACATATGAGGTATTTCTGTGGAACACCAGTGTCTTTGAAATAAATTATCCTCCATAACTTACTTTATGCTGAATTTTGCAGCATTTTCATTAGCATTCTTCAATTCAATGCTGAGGAAACTGTACGTTAGTATGACTCTTTGGAAAAGCAATAAAGAGTTTTTAAAATGTGTGACTGTGGAAGAAGGCAGTAAGACAATATTCAGTAATGAAAATAGCTGTTAGAATGACATCCTGGGCAACCGAAAATACCATCGAGCACACCCTCTTTTCAATTTTAACAATGACAGAACAATAAAGAGCCAGGGAATGCATTCAAAGACATTTCAGGTTTATGAATTTGCCAGCTTAAGTTTTCTTTATCAGGAATTGAGAAACAGAACCTATAGATTTGGAAAGAAAACAAAACCCACTAAACATGCAAGCATCTAAGAAAGAGCTCTTATCTATTTTTTTTTCTTATACTGATAACACACTCGTGTGAAAAAGATGGGGGAAGCCAATGTATGCCACTGTTGATTAGCAGACATGAAAAAACTGATGGGGTCCATTTTTACAAAGACGTCATTTGCATGTCACTGCGTTAGAAGCTTCATGAAATTTACAAAAATGAGCACGGAGGCTGCCCCTTCATGTTTTTCTGTGCAACACAAAGAACACAGAGAAAGGTCAAACACTGCTTCGGGCTTTACCTCACACTCACATCTGGCCCCAACACCTCTCAGCCTCACAAGAACCCCTCACTCTAGACTATGATGGTGTTGACTATTAAAACGTTTGATGTTGGGTGCTGAAGTTCATTTAGAGACATTTCACAGAGGCCTTTCTAATGCTCCTTCCTCTTGAGCTATTATATTTGCCCTACATTTATACTTGACAAGTTGAAATTATGACTCCAAATGATGTACAACCAGTTTCCCATTCAAATATTGCTGCTCAGATGTCCAGAATAAATTATCACCATGCTCTCTTCACACTGAATAATGCTAATGCATCACCGATGCTCCCGGGCTAAGGTTCCCTCTCATAATGACACCAACAGGCTTCCGGTTAAAACAAGAGCAATTCCTGCCCTAGCCGGTTTGGCTCAGTGGATAGAGCATCAGCCTGTGGGACTGAAAGATCCCAGGTTCTAATCCAGTCAAGAGCACATGCCTGGGTTATGGGCTCAATCCCCAGTAGGGGGTGTGCAGGAGGCAGTCAATCAATCATTCTCTCTCATCATTGATGTTTCTCTCTCTCTCTTCCTCTTCCTCTCTGAAATCAATAAAAATAATTTTTAAAAAACAAAACCAACAACAACACACACACAAAAAAAAACACGAGCAATTCCAGAAGGAAACCCTTTAGAAGGGATTTTGTTCCAAAGAGCAAAGTTTCAACTGAGGAAATTGTCCACTTTTCTAATTACTCTTCAAAAGCAAAGGTTGCTCAATTGCCTGAGTTATTTTGTCAAAACAGTGTAACAGACATCATTTGATGATTCATTCTGCCAACCGCCCACAGCTGGGCTAGGAGCTGGGCCTAGTTCTGAGCGCTTCAGAGCAGTGCTCAGGGGCAGTGTTTAGATTATTATTCCTAAACCATCCAATGGACGGACACTTGTGAAATGCAGTAAAATGTATTAGGGAAATAAATTTTTAAAAGGCATATTACTTTTAATTATTAAATTCAATACTGTCAAATTACTCTCCAAGTTTCTAAATCTTTCTTCATTTCCATCCTTACCTCACACTAAGGACAGTAACAAATGTTCTGTGGCCAGCATATTGAGCAGCACCCCTCTGCAGTATACAGCTCAGTCAGGGGTCCAGCAGCACGTCCATGCCAGACCCCAGGATTTAGCACAGAGAAGCGACCTAAAACCGCCTGCCAATCAAATTTCACTTTCCCTCAATCAAGTAACTTAAAAAAGATTTCCATAGTCAGGAGTTAGAAGCCTTTGGTTTTTCAAAACCTAATTTCTAAGCAAATAGCTCATAACCAGGGATTTAAAAACAAAATCCAGAGGAGATTTTTCAAAATACATATCCCTCCCCCACTCACCACACCCTTCCCCTTAAAAATACTATAGCGATGACCATTTAGTCAAGGCACGTCTATAATGAAATACCCTGGGGAAACCCAGCTATCAGATGAGTATCAAGTCACTGAGTAGCTATCATGCCAGGAACTGTCTGCAACACTTCCACTTTCCACATAGCATTGCTCAGCAGCCCTATGAGTTTGATATTATCTCTAATTTATTTAACGTGCAAACTAAGCTGCTAAAAGCCAGGTGACATGCCAGAGAAGAATTCACTGAATGAGATCACAACCCAGGTCTGTGTGTCTTCATTATGCTCCTGCTGCCAGCCATATCATTTCCATTTTTTAAATTCTGTGTTAAGTATTATAAGAAGGTCTGTGGAAATGGCATGGTGCCTCGGGAGCCAGGTGGCTTGGATTTGAATCCCAGTTCTGCCACCTCCAAGCTGGTAACTGTGGGCAAGTTCCTCAACCTCTCTGTTTTTATCTGTCAAGTGGAGATACTACTGCACCGACCTCCTGGCTTCTTCAAAGGGCTAAGTCGATACATAGAGAGCAGAGTGCTGGAGACACACAGGAACCCTCACAAACATCAGTGCCATCATCAGAGTTCTCCCCTCGAACCTGCTCTTTCTATCGCTCTCTACTTCAGACACAAATGTGAATCATTCTCAGTTCTTCCCTGTTCACATTTCCAACAGCTGCCAGTACTATCAACTCGCCCTTCTATTCCAATGGATCAGTGTCTCAAAATGTCCACTGCCACCATCCTGGTTCAGGCTGCCACTCCTGCATCTAGACATGTCTCCTCCATCCTGTTTTTCAGTGTAGCAAGAGTGACTTCTCTCAACACGTATCTGATCGTGTTATCCCATTTTAAGCTTCTCTCAGCTGAATCCCAGTGCCTCAGGATAAAATAAAAATGCCCGGCACCTTGGTTTACAAGGCCATGACCTTCCACTTACTTCTCCAATATGTGTGTCTGTAAGTATATCCTATATAATAAAAGGCAAATCAACGATCGCTATGACATGCACTGACCACTAGGGGGCAGATGCTCAATGCAGGAGCTGCCCTCTGGTGAGCAGTGCACTCAGGCAGAAGCCGGGCTCACAGCTGGCAAGCCCAGTGGTGGTGGCGGGAGCTTCTCCTGCTTCCATGGCAGTGCTAAGGATGTCCCATCGTGCCTAAGCCAACAGTCAGACATCTCCGGAGGCTGGGCTGAGGGACAACCCCCCTCTCATTATTGATATTGGTGTGCACGAATTTCGAGCACCGAGTGTTTAGTACATAGTGTGTATATACATATATATGTTTTTTTAAACCTATAAGCTCTTCAAGCTACAGCAGTGCTGAGGGTTTTTCAGTTCCCTGAATGAGCCATGCTTGCTCCCACAAAGGCCTTTGATTTGGTGCTCCTTCTGACCGGCTAACACAACACATTCTTCTAGTTTTAGGCAAGACTCCTTCCTCAACCACCCTGCCCCATATCCCTACTCCAAACACCACATGATACTCTTACTGTGTCCTAGGGCTTGACACACTGAACTGTGATTGGCATTTCACTCACCTGCCTCTCTGCACTTAACTGCGTCTTACATCCCTGCTGTATCCTCAAGGGCCCAACAAATGTGCTCACAGAGTGACACTGAACCTAATTTTTACTTCATAAATCAGCCAATAGCGGGGGGTGGGGGGAAGGGTTGGGGGGAAGCCCTATCAAAACAGTGAAACTAGCTTCTGAGCTTCAACGTCATAAGAGAACCAAGAGATGGAGATGCACAGCAGCAAATGCTCAGAAAGGGCTCTCAAATGTGCCAGGTGTACCAAGGAAAACAGGCCTCTGACTGGCCACCCTGTAAGCGGGGCGTCAGGAAGATGCACCTGTCTGCCCAGCTGGCCGCCACCCTGCCAGATGCTGTGCCAGATGCTGCCGGGCTCACCATTGCTGATAAAGCACCACTCTATCGAGGGGCGCCGCAGGAGCCAAGCCCTCCGCAGTCTTCCTTCTAACCAGCCCAGTGAGAGCTGAATTCAGATTAAAACATTAGACACCCAGATGTAAATCGGGAAGTTATCTTTTCACCCAAATTGGAGACGATTGTGGTCGTTTTTAAGCCTCTTGAACTGGCATCAAGATTTTTAAATATATTCATTGTTATGAGTTGAATTAAGCCCTCCAGAAGGATATGTTCGAGTCTGAGGCCCCAGCACCTGTACATGTGACCTTATTTGGAAATGGGGTCTTTGCAGATGTAATTCAGTTAAGATGAGGTCCCGGTGCATTAGAGTGGGCTCTAACCCCATGACTGAGGCCCTGAGGATAAAGAGGAAATCTGGACACAGACACAGGAGATGAGGCCATGTGAAGGCAGCGGTGGACACTGGAGTGATACACCTGTAAGTAAAGGGACAGCCAGGACTGCCAGCAGCCATGGGAAGAGCAAGAGGATTCTTCCCTAGACCGTCCGGAGGGAGCGTGGCCTGCTGACACGGTGACGTCAGACTTCAGCCTCCAGAGCTGAGAAAATACATTTGTTGTAAGCCACCCCATTTGTGCTGCTTACTCGCTAAAATTATGTGTTTTGAGGGAAAAAAGTTAATTGTCTCCTCCCCCAGGCAGACAGTGATTCTTACTCATTACACTGAATAAAATATGTCACCACACATTGTTTAAGAGCATTAACCCAGACTATTTTCAATTTTTGCATTATATTTGTGAAGCTTAGGTTTAGTTTGTAAGACAGTTTTCTATGAAGAATGCCCTAATCACAGAACATGTTAAGCTTTCATGCTACTATCCCAACCAGGTGCACAGTAAGTTAGAGGAGGACGCTACCCCTAACAGGGCAACGCAAAAGAACAAACACATTTCCCCAGGCCTTGAAGCTGACATTTCATACTCAGTAAAGAGTTCAGTTGTACAGGAGCAATGAAGAACAGAGACACCAATTAGCAGGCTGCTGAACGAAACCTGGCAGAAGTGTGTGTGCGTGTGCAACGTGTGCATGTGCGTGTGTGCACAAGCACAAGGTACACTGTGGAAACCACTGACTGGAGGCCAGACAACAGTTGTCATTTCAATTCCATACTTAAGCTGGTATGAGATGCCTCTTCCCAATCTTCACCAACTTCTCCAATATAGACACATTTTGGGTTTACAATTTGTAGTTCAGAGTAAGCATCACAACATTCAACTCCACAATAATCACCGACAAACGTGAAGGAAACTAACACCCAGACGCCCAGAACGGTCAATTTCCAATTCTATCTTTAAAAAGCATCATTTTCAAACCTCCTTCTCTAATATCCAAAGCTAAAGAGGCGCCCATTATCCTTTATCCTCGAGGTACACCCGAGATAACAAGTATTTAAGCTGTTTCTGGGTATGAATGGCATAAAAATAATTTAGAAGACATGACAAATAAAAGATTTAAGGCACATCTCTATAAATCACTCCATGGCTTTTACCAGCTAATAGCATGGCAATCCTATCCAGTTCACACCAGGAATAAGAACCGTTTGAAAGAGGAAAATGTGGGTTCTAGAGACAAGACCTCTTTTTGAGGAATTCTCACTCAGTCACGAGCTGCAAGGAGGTACAGAAGCAGCTCGATACAGCAGGAAGAACTCCAGCTCCAGACTGCTAGATGTGCCACCTATAAGCCATTCACACGGCTAGAGGTGCCACCTATAAGCCATCCACACTGCTAGAGGTGCCCCCTGTAAGCCACCCACACTGCTAGATGTGCCACCTGTAAGCCATCCATACTACTAGATGTGCCACCTGTAAGTCCTCCACACTGCTAGAGGTGCCCCCTGTAAGCCATCCACACTGCTAGAGGTGCCACCTGTAAGCCCTCCACACTGCTAGAGGTGCCACCTGTGAGCCAGAGTGCGTGTCCATTTTAGGCAGAGCCCAGTCAGTGCAGGTGACCCACCTCTGCGCAGACGGGGTGGATCCCAATGGTGCTGTCCAGCTGCTGCTTGGTCATTCCACACTTGAGCGCGGCTGCAAAGCCTTGTGTAACTTCTCCAGCGTTTGGACCCAGTATGTGGAAGCCCACAACACGCTCCTAAAATATAAAATAGAGTAATACAATTATGCTGATTTCTCACCCCCACCCCCTTAGCAGCCTGAAGTACTTTCCCAGTCCATTCTAAACACCCCATTCAGAAGTGGCCATAGGCTTATATTAATGCTTGCTGCTAAAAGCTGTTTAGGCTGAAGATAACTCCAACATGTGCCCATACAGAGTGTGGGGTGACATCAAGCAAGAAGAAAGAGAAGAGCACTAGCGACAAATGATGACGAGGAAAACACTGGAAGCAGAACTGCAACCCCAAAAGCTCCAAATGTTCTGGAAAATGTTTTCGAAGGGCAGCTGTGTCCTCATCTCCTCTATGGGCTGTCTCAGAGCCCCCGATAACCTGTCTGTGATACCTCAAACATCTCAGAGCACTAATTCAAGTTAAAAATCATTTAACTCAGGTTTTGGGGATAGTTAGCATTTTTGAAAACGACAGAAAAATGTTTGGCAACTCTGAAATAACTATGTAGGAATTATTTTGGACAGATTCTTTATTTCAAACTCAGGAGAAACTGCCAAGAGGAGAAATTTGATTCATTCCATTGTTCAGACTTTGAGAGCCAACTCTGACTGAGATAGACTGTCTAGTCCAATCTGCTCATAACCGATGAGGCAACTCAGGCTGTCGGGTACAGCCTGAAGCTCAATCACTCTATAGAAAGCACTCAAGAAATCATTCTGTTGCTTACGTACTGTACTATGTTCCATGTTGAACTTACATCATTCATCCTGACAGGGGTTCAGCATATGGATAAACAAAGCACAAAATATACTAGGTTTTAAAATACACTAGAAATAAAATAATGTAATAACATGGATAGATCTCAAAAAAAAAAAAGATTAAAAACAAGTTGCAGGCTCTAATTAGCTAAGGATACCACCAAATCAAATCACAATGTATAATGTTTATGGATACATCAGAGGTGACAATCATAAAAATATGAACAGGTGAGGCACTCCAACTTCAAGACTGCTGATGATAGGGTAGGGAAGAAATGAGGGGTACAGGATCAAGAACGACTACAAAAGACTACATAGGCATGGGATAATGGTTAATAGCATGGAAATCGACCTTGCCTGGGACTGAATTCCAGCCCTTCCATTAGCTAGTATATGCCTTGGCACAATTACTTAACTTCTACTAATGTATGCTCACACAAATAACCTTTTCTTCAAACTTGTCGGCAAAGAAAAAACTGTACCTAAAATTGTTCTTGATACCAACTGTGTAGAGCTCGTTATGGTTATCCTAGTATATTTACTTACTAAATGTATCTATGATGATGTCTTTTTGCATAGGATCCATGTTTTTCTAGAATCCTAAGTTCTGCAAAAAGCAATCTGCTACTATGCCACTGTCGAGAGCAGCAACTTCTAAACAGGATATATAGCTTAATTATATTCAATCCCATAAGAAAATAATGAGTTTACTAGGCTTTAACATATGGTTTCTTTAGCCTCGTTTGTATTTTTTCTTAAAGTAAGATCCCAGCTAAGTTAAAAATAACCGTTCTTGTGAAAGATTTATTTCACAATACTTACAGAGTATGTGCACAACATATATGTCCTGGGTTACAATATAAAATGGGGGAGCAGTCAGAAAAGTTTGAAAACCAATGATTTACTCACTCCCTTTGTAAGTATGGAGACAAACTGTGAGGTCAAAGAATTTACCCATAGGCCTTCCTTATCAACTGATATATGTAGCAGCAAGCAATGAAACCTTAAATGACAACCCAATTAAGAGGGCTTCCCATTAACGCTTTCTCATTCAGGATAGCTGCTTAGGATATAAACTTGCAGTATTCCTGTTCTTTTCTTTTTGCCATTTTTAGGTCAGTGATGACTTAATTGGTTTCCTTTCATACACACAAACACAGAGTTCTCAATTTGCCCCTAGACGCCTTCACTCAGCAAATGTAGCTGCCTCCTATGTGCAGGGCTCTGTGCCAGTGAGGCTGGGGGGAGAGCACTGTGTCACCATGGTCCTTGCTCTCAGAGGTCTGTGCAGCTGGGGAGACCGACAGGTAAAACAGGAAAGGAGTGTAGTGTGTAACATGTGATCAAAATAGAGCTACATATTAAAAACAAAATTAAATGAGTTGAAAGGATTAAATGAGAATTGCACTTACATTGTCTTTCATATTACAGACTATTTTTGCGTAGCATTTGTTCATATCTCTTGATGGAACCGTCCATTCCAATGGCCAAAAGTAACTATGGTAAACCTAAGAAGATATAAGCACAATTAGACTCATTATCTTAAGAAGCATGTTTGTCAAACATTAGCTCTAGTAAAAGACAATGGAGGCTCTTTAGTATTTAGACTATCACTGAAGAATTCATACAGACACAGACTCAGAACAAACTGATGGTTTCCAGAGGGGAGGAGGGTTAGGGGATTGAGAAATACAAATTGGTAGTTACAAAATAGTCACAGAGATGTCAAAGTTCAGCATAGGAAATATAGTCAATAATATTCTAATAACTGCATGGTGCTAGGTGGGTACTAGACTGATTGGGGGGATCACTTTATAAATTATATAACTAACCACTATGCTGTACATCTGAAACTAATAGAAAATAAGATTGAATGTCAACTGCAATTGAAAAATCAAAGTTAAGAAAACACATACAAAACACCCCCAATAAAATCCATGAAATAAATAGGAATCTGATCAGAAAGTAAATGACTTTAAAAAGTCCTGTTGTCAGATCCTTTTGCTATATGCTCATCCCTTAATTACAACTCAGGCTCAAGAGTAAATGGTAAGTCCTATGGCCTGATCAGGGCCTGCTGGCCAACCTCCCAGTCCCTCCCGATGGCAGACCCCAGGGCGGGAAGGTAAGGAACCTGATTGGTCCTGATTGCTGGCCAGGCCTAGCGACCACACCATGAATGAATTTGTGCAACAGGCCTCTAGTTGTATCAAGATTAAGTTTCCTAAATGTGATAATTACCCTGTGATTTTATAAGAAAATGCTCTTATTCATAGGAGTGTTTAGGAGAAAAGAGGCATTCAACTTACTCACTAGTGCTTCAAGAAAGAAAATACACACAGATACACAAATAGAAAAAGAGAGACTACGCGACATAAAAAAACAAATGGGCAAAATACCAATAATACGTGGATCTGGAAAATTGTACAAAAGTTCTTTGTACAATTTTCCTACTTTTCTGTATGCTTGAAATTATTTTTAATTTTGAAAAGAAAGCAGTAGAGTAGAACTTACCTCAATATTTTCTTCCCCAAATTTTTCCACAGCTTTTTCTTCAGAAAGGCCACAAGCACCATATTCCAAAGGGGTAAATACAGTTGTTGGAACATTTTCATAGTCACACTATTTCAAAATGGAGAAGAGTTACAAGAGAAATTATAACTCAAAGAAAGGATATGCTTCAAAAAAGTTAAAAATTAGGGGAGAAAATTAAGACTAAAATCACTACCAAAAATATGGGAAGTCACAACAATCCCAGGTATAAACCTACCCCATGAGAACCATGAACCAATGTGATGAAGTTTTGGCAGAGGGTTAATGTCTGGCAAGACTAGTCATGAATAAGTGATTCATGGATGTTAACAACAGGACATACTTTCTCTACCTTTAATAAAGCAGCCAAAAATAATACAAGTGTACTCAAAGATGATGGTCTCGTTATTGGTGACAGAAACTAATAGACTTCTACGGGAAGTTAATTAGGTAATACGTATTAAGAGTCATCAAAATATTTTATACCTTTTGTACCAATAAACCCATTCTTAGACATCTGTAACATATAGAAACAGCTGTGTGCATTGACTGAGCCATGCTGTAGCTCTCTTCAATAGTGGCAATATTGGAGCAGCTTTAAAGTGCAAATAAGGTAGTAGTTCTGTAGTACATACACTCCATGTAACATTATGCAGCAATTAAAGTGAAATGAAAACTACAGAAATAAAAAAAGTTAAGGGATCTATTTGCAAAGCATATTTCATGTTAATAGGCATAGATGACAAACAAGTTCTGAAGTCAAAGAAGTTGTAAAATGCTGTAGTAAGCAAATAAGTTTCTCAATTACCAAATTTCTCAGTCTTTAATATGCTGATGTGAACTGTAAAAACTGTTATTATGTAAATGCAAAATGTTTGTAAATGCTTTTTGATGAAAACCTACTCAGCTATATTTACCCACAGAGGGGAGCCATTCTGCGTTTAAAATATGAGAAATTGAATTTTCACTGCCTAAAACAGTAGGGTGAAATCTTTAAAATGTGCCTCCCTATGCAAACAACAAACAGAATCCTTTTTCTCTAATAAGAACATAAATCTTCAGAATTCTGATTCAACAGTAAAGGCAGATCTCCACTGACAGCCACAATAGTGTACCCGGGACCAGGTCTACCTCCCTGCTTTACACAACTGAGAAAACCAGAAAAATATGCAACAGTTTTTAAACATCTGGCAATAGCTGCAGGGCAGAGCCCTGAAGCAGGTGGAGCTGGACAAGAACTCCTGGGATCTGGACTGAGTACTGATCTGTAAACGCCTCAGAGGAAAGCAGTAGGCCCCCAAATGACCAGAGCTCCAATAGGACTGGAAATAGTTCCCGTTCCCATAGCCAAAGCAGAAAGAATGCATCACGTGAGAGGAAAGGGGTCACCAAAGGCATCAATTTAATGGTGAAACTAAGTTAGCCCTAGGTGAAAGGTTGCTTAAAAGCAAGTTACAAAAGGGATAAAACTTAACCCTGTGTAACTTAACGAACTGTCAGAGCAAAGCCTAACACTGTATGAAAGAACTCAATGGAACCCAACACTGAACAATGTAAAATGTACAGTATCTGCATCCGCCCAACAGTATGTGGACATGCAAAGGAGCAGGAACATGGGAACCAATACCACGAGAAAAATCAACCAATAGAAACAAACACTGGAAAAAAATTTTTAAAAAAAGATGGAATTAGCAGAGGACATTAAAAGAGCTATTATAAATATGTTCTGTCTATTCCAGCAGGTAAAGGAAAACATCAACCAGCTGAGGAGAAAAATGGAAAGCTTATTTTAATAAATAAAACTTGTAGAGATGAAAAAGACTGTTTGAAGTGCAAACCACACAGATTGGGATTAATAGCCCAAGAGAGTGCAGAAGAAAAAAAATCAGTGAAGTTGAAAACATGGCAATAGGTTTTCTGAGCAAATGGAGCACTGAGATAGGGTTGGGGTGGACACAAAAGCAGAGCATCAGAGACCACAGGATAATATCAAGTGAACCAACATTTATAAATTGGAGTCTAAGGGAAAACAAAGAAGGGGGGTGACAAAAAAAAAAAATAATAATTAGTCTGGCCAGTTGCTCAGTGGTTAAAAGCATCGGTCTATGGACTAAAGAGTCTGGGGTTCGATTACAAGTCAAGGGTATATACCTTGGCAGGTTCCCCATCCCAAGTCACCAGGTGCACGAGGCAACCAATGGATCAATGTTTCTCTCTCTCCCTCCTCCTCTCTCCCTTTTGCTCCCTTGTAGAAATCAATGGAAAAAATATCCTCTGGTGAGGATTAAAAATAACAATAAAAAGATAATTAAATGGCTAAAAAATTTCCAAATTTGGTGAAAACTATAAACAGATAAATCCAAGAATCTTGGACAAATCACAAGAGGAAGAGTTATAAAGAAAAGCATGGCAAGGCATGCAATATTCAAACTGCTTAAAAAAAAATGACAGAAAGAAAATCTAAGAGGAACAAATACAGAAATGATAGTGCATTTCTCTTTAGAATCTCTGTAGCCAAGACAATGGAAAAATCATTAAAATATTTAAAGAACACGGTAAATCTAGCACTCTATATTCAGTAAAATTATCTTCCAGAAAATGAAGGCAAAACAAAACAATTTTTTTAGCCTTGGGACCCCTCTTCTCCCCACCCCATTCCAAGTTTGTTTCTTACTTGGGTGTTCTCTCTCAGTCCTAGTGTTTCTTTCCTCACTTCTTTCTTCCTTACCTCCCTCTCTCTCTTACTTTTTTTAACATTTGAAATAGAATTCTCATACTTAAAATTCACTTTCAAAGTTTACAATTCAGTGGTTTTCAGTATAGTCACAAAGTATGCAACAAGTACCACAATCTAATCCAGAAGATTTTGTCACCAGAAAAAGGAATTTTATACCCATTCACAGTCACTCTCCATTACCCCTTTTCCCTCCCCGCCCCCCCAAGCAAAATCACTATGAGCAGACATGCACTCAATAAGTGGTCCCATGAAACATACCTACACGTTTCCAGTTCCTACATTTTTTATTTTTAAAAACCACATTAAGTTATTAATAGAACATATTCAACATTCTAAGCACAGAAGACATATTTTTAGCAAGGACAGGGAAATAAAGCCTGAACACTGGTTTACACAGCTCTGCACACTGGCATTATTCTGTATATCTCCAAATCCTTTCATATACCCTAGACAGGACTGTAACAAGACTTCTTACCTTGATAATAATAAAGTTGATATAAAATACAACTATTGTGTGTATATGGAACATAATAGTGCTGAAATTTGATTTATCAAGCTCTTTTTATTCTTAGTGTAATTCCAAGATTGACAGTTTTCTTAATAAAATCACAAAGGTACAGCATTCTTAACAATGTCATTTGGAATTCAGTAATAAAGCACATCTAGGATGCCATCATCAAAGTAACAAAATTATTCAAGACCTGGGAAACTTCCCAACTATCCCTACATAGAGAACTGGGAGTATTATTAAAAACAGGATTTCAGTGGGTGAAGTGTCACTCACCTTGACCGTGGAGCCAGCGTAGAGCCTCTGAGCCAGCAACTTTCCCGCCTGGATTGCTACAGGGGTGAGTTCTGGCTTCCCCTCCAGAATATCGCCAATGGCATAAATGTAAGGCACATTGGTCTGTTCTTCATCCGTGACAGGTATTTTTCCATTCCTAAAAATTGATCCCGTTAATAATCATCATTAATTACCATTAGTAGTTAAGAAGAACAAAATCCCCTTTATCCCAAAGAAGCCCAAAATTATGACTCCAGCTGAGGACAATGTTCTAATGTGTTACTACACAAAACATCTTTATTTATTTCACAGGAAATAAAAGCTTAGAGACCATTCTCACTGCTATTCTGAAAAGTAAAGGAATAAGAAAACTTGATAAAAACCCTAGAATGGACAAATTGGAACAGAACGGTTAACAATAAGAACTATAAACTGTAATAACCAGGTCTGTTAGTATCTCTATGATCTTGGGAGAGCTATTGACTATCTCTAAGCCTCATTCCCCCACCTATAAATGGGAATAATGATGATGGGAATAATAGTAGGAAGAAAAAGAACACCATCTCTATCTACCGTAGGGATTGTGAGGATTGAATGAGAATGTGAAAAAAGCCTTCAGCACAATAGTCCATGGCTCACAGTAAGTAAGAATAACTATTAACATTGTATGAAATATAAGCCTTAGACCTAATTGAAAACAGGCTAGCAGGTTATAAAAAAAAAGAAAAAATAATCTTCACAGTATGATTGGAAATCTCTTCTCCTGAATAGATGTGATTCCTGCAAGGATTAAGAGCTTGCCATTATTCCAAGGGCGCTTCTGTTCACAGCAGGTGCTTTTATACTTGGATGTAAGAAGGGCAATACTGGGAAATACCCCATGCTGCTCTCATAAGCAGATACCAGAGTCTCAATTATCTGGTGCAGGAAGACAGTCTAAAGGACTTTAACTTTTTTTTTTTTTTAAGCCTTGTCAAAACAAAGCCACCAAAAATTTTGGTTGCCTCCCCTCCAAAAAATTGGGAGAGAAATGGAAGGACTTTAACTTTTAAAACCCTTTAAGAAATAAGTTTTCATACCTGCAGCTGTAGTAACCACCCTAGTCCTAGTGACCTTAAAACCTGGTATCTTTAAACACGGTTCAAATCTACATATTGAGTGAAGCTAAAGCATATTCCTACAATTAACCGGGGGCTGGATCTTTTTCTGCACACACATGCTTTAAGGAAACAAAAAACAAGCCAATATAGCTCTCAATTAGATTTTGAAAAGAAAAAGAAACAGAAAATACTATGAGTGGCGCTGGAAGACTTTTTCTGAACTTAAAAAAGGGAACTCTCCAACTATGATAAAACATAACTTTAAAAATCCAAAACTCTAGCATTAATCAGTACCTGAATTATAAGTACCTGAAATAGTATTCAATAATATATAATAAAGATTTTTTTTCTTACTTTTCATTTATCTTTACACCCACGGTTTCCAAGCCAATTTTTCTTGTGCAAGCATCTCTTCCTATTGCCAGCAATACCTGGAAGAAAAAAAATTAGCATGTATGTAGTGACATATCAAAAAGGCTCTGCAGGAATTACTTAATCATTATTTTTTCTGCTTATTAAGCCAATCTGATTTATCCAGACCTGGGAAGAAATTTCAGTAAGAAAATAATGCAAGAGTTAAAACAAATTACAATCTTTAAAAAAAAATTCCTTCAAACATGATATAGCAGAAATCCTTATCCATTTCTTATTAAGAAAAAGGAAGTTAACAATTGCTCAATTAACCTAGACAAGGTTAAAGACACTGACAGCATAACCTACAACTGAATTCAGTTATTTTAAACATTAAAAGTGGTGAGCTAGATCAACCGAAGGACTTGTATGCATGCATCTAAGCCTAACCAATGGACACAGACACAGGGTGAGGGCATGAGTGGGATGGGGGAAGATATGGGGGAGGTAAGGACACATAAATAATACCTTAATCAATAAAAAATAAAAAAAGTGGTGAGCTGGGGAGTTGAAAGGAAAGAACATGGGACAGAGAAATTCTGGCTCATTTAAAAATGCTGATGCCTTTTTATAGCCACATAAGAAACAATATTTTACTACTAAGTTACAGTGCAGAAATCTGAAATCTAAAATGAAATATGGACCAGGGTCCATTCCTTACCGTATTGTACTCTCCTTCAATGGTTTCGTCACTATTGGTGGACTTAGCTACCACCTTGAGTCGGCCAGGTGTCCCTGCTTCAATTTCTTCAATCTATAAAAGTGATACAGTTTTATATCAACTATAAAGACATGTATCAAGTAATTACTTTCTCCCTTTCTGTCTGGTTAACCCAAAGTTGACACAAAATCTGATTTGAAAGGTCTTTCATGTCCTATCTCCCTCATCCTAGCATCATTAGGATAATGTGTTTCTCTTATTAATCCCTTTTCTCGCTGCTCAATGCTTGCTAGAGGGGTTTTCTTTCAAACAGTTCTTATGCAGAGGGAAAAGTGAAAGGGAAAGTCAGAGAAAGCAGACTACCATTCCTAAAATCAAACCAATGACTGACTGTCTTGTAAGTCACCCAGAACCACTAATCCCCTGGAGAGCCACTGCTGCTTATATTCAGAGGTGCTTCTGTTGACTCCAGATGCTCAGCTCTATACAAAGAACAGACATGAGAGTAGGCCAATCACGATACAGGTAATATCTAGAAAGCCCTAAAAACCATGGTGGGCAAGGAGGTGTGTCTGTCTGTCGTCACCATGGGTTGTCTCCAGTTAAGGATGTAGGGAGGACTGAGCAGTCCTGGGTCTTGCGCTATGATGAGACTGAACATATTAGCCTACTACACATAGATGCCAATGGCAACCTGGTGACAATGACTAAGAAACCCTATACCTGAGGCTTCTGCAAGTATGCAGTGAACCTTTGCTGTTGCTGAATGACAGCCAAGTCATGGGTTTCTGTAAAACATTTACTGGGAGAAATCCACAAAAGGAACCTGCAATGTCTACCCTTCCTGTAAAATATAACCGCACTGTGTGGAAAAACTGTCACGGTTGATTTTATTTTCAACATCTAATAGACAGTCAAGGTTTTCCTTCTTGAACTCCCTTGCTTTCTTATACAGTTAAGAAATGTCTTTCCCATTTAACTTAAGGTGTAATGTTCTAATCTTTGGAGCAAAGTTGAACTGGTCCATGGCTGAGATTTGCTTAAAAATGATAAGGGCCTCACCCCACCTCTAATTCCTTCCTGCCTTACTCACTTTCCTGTTCCAGTCAGGCTTTTTCTGTATCTAGAACAATTTCTGCATTTAGGACAATTTTATTCCCAACAACATTTCTCCTCAGACTTTGTTCTTTGCCCAAAATGCACTCTCTCTCTCCTCTCTGCAGAGGCTTCTTCCACTCAGTGGCTTTATAATGTAGCAAGTGTTCACACTAGCCTCTGGGGAATCGGACACCTGGTAACCTCAGCAAGATGTTATGTACACAGACGCAGGTTTATTTCACCAGGTCCGCAAAGGGGCCCACAACTCCCCAAATGTTAAGGTATTATTAAACACACACACACACACACACACACACACACACACACACACACACGTTGCTTTCCTTATTAATATGGCATTACTGATAGCCATTGTTTTCTAATCATATACCTGCACGCCCTAAAAAACAGCTACAGCATTAAGTAACTGATAACCTTCAGGACATTTATTACTTAATCCTCACTACAATATTATGAGATAAATTCATCTTAGACTTACTCTGAGCCAGAACTGTCTAACTGTAAGCTAATGCGATCTTCACAAGAACTGAGATAGATGCTATTATCATCCCAATTTTATAGAAAAAAAACTGAAGCTCTGAGAGGTTAAGTAATTTCCCCAAAGTCACATGGCAAGAAACGGGCAGAACAGTATCAAATCCACCCCATTCTGACCTTAATGCTCCATGTGCCATCAACACTATGAATTCATGGTCACACAATGAAACTATGTTAACCCACTAAGCAATTTTTAAAATAACAAATAAATAACTTTAACAAAACAGCTCCATCCTCACCTGCACTAAAGGAAACTATTAATCTGAGATACACAAAGTGTTTGATTCTGTCACTCCTACATATCAAGCATCTGTGGTAAAGTTAACAAGTCCCAATATAACTTGTCATATTGTTTGGCCTTTTCAAGAGAAGACGAAATGAGCAAAAAAGGCCATCCCACTTAACCAAAATAGGTAATTGTATGCAGGGGAGCCAGAATAATAAAGCATACCTACTGACTCCACTGTACATCTAGGAAAAATGTCTAATGGGAAATATTTTAAAATCAGCCTAGTCTGAACTCTTATTTTAATCACTGGTATGAATGCAGGAACAAAGTATAACAGACCAAAGGTAATAAAGGAATGCATAAAGGGAAGTATTAAACAGAAAAGAACCAAAGGTAAGAAAGCAGAGAAGGAAATGAAATTATTATTCTAGAAGTAAGAACAAAGCTACTTAGATGGTAGGTTGGTAGAAGTTTACATACCACTACCACACAATTGAGGAATTACAGTGTCTACTAAAGATTTATAATTCTGAAAGGATGTTTCTATCACCTATAGAAATCTATTTCCTAACTTTTAATATGTGTACAGAACCCACAAACTTACCTTTATTGGTACAAACTGTTTTATAAACTTGACACCGTGTTCTTCCATGTGTTCACCAATTTTGTTGGCCATGTCCTGGTCAAATCCTCTAAGGAGAATGGATCGTACCATAACAGTGACATCTAAACCAATGCCAGCAAGAAACCCAGCACATTCCAAGGCGACATAGGATGCTCCGACCACCAGGGTCTTCCCCGGACAATAAGGTAAGGAGAAAATATCATCACTGAAAAGAGATTTATAAAAAATAAAAATAAAAATAAAAGGAAAAAATAGAAACATTTTCATAGGAATAATGACCAAATCAAAGCAAATATTTTTACTTTCTTATGCATGAGACACCTTTAAGATGTAAAAATTTAATTAGCTACATCCATAATATGAGACGTTTTTATAAGGTCTTAGACTCTCCTTTTGTTGCCACCCAGCGGCTTGGGGAGTAGCTCAAGCTACTGGGGGGGGCCAAGCCCAGAAAACTCGGTAACTTCTGACCACAGTCCAACTCACGGACAAACAAACTGATTCTGAACTGACTGGAACAATTCTTCACTGCCGTGGTTAATATCCTGCGTTTGAAAATCTAAACCCTCATCCCACCACCCCACTCTCTCTGAGGTAGAAAGTCTGGTACTTCTTATCTGGAATACCAATTATCAAGAGTGGGGAAAAACTCAACATACAGTTTATGTACATATAAAAGTCAATTATAAACAGTAAAATCTTGCTGAATGAATATAGAATATATACGTGAAATCACATAAGCATTAGAAAGTGAATTTTTTACATTTTGAGAAGAGAGCCCATTCAAAACAACAAAGACAATAGTTGCCATCTGAGCTGCCCCTATATGAAGCACAGAGGAAATAAATCATACCTCTTTCCCTCCCCAAAAAAGGCCTGAAAAAGAGTAATCTATATCACAATCAGATACTCTGGAGGAAAAGCATCCAAGAGGACATATTTATCAACAATCTATCTTAATGTCTTCTTAATTTAAAACATCTGGAAAACAGTATTATCACTTGATGTACAAAAATAAATCACTTAGCAAAACCTTCTTGCTTGAGTCACTTATTTCGGAACATCCATCTACACTGACACTGCAAACATTTGAACAATAGTGAATAGGGACCAGGCTTTGATAAACCACATGGTTTGCCATCCTCTCATTCTTTCAGTGTCACATTGCAAGTGTCAAAGGGTAAGGTAACAGACGATCCTATAAATATTCATATGTGTCACTTCACGAAATGTTTGTGACTGTCCATCTGGTTTTATAAAATACATTCATAAAATATATTCAACGCCTATAAATTTCAATATAAGCATACATCTATATGTTAGTGATGTAAACTCTGGGTGATAAGATGATCAATGTTTATAGTTTTTAATTTTTTAGATATTCTCATATCGAAAATAATTTTTCCTTTCTCTTTTTTCCCAACCCCCTACCCTCTTTGGGGAAAAACATGGTAAAAAAAAAAAAATCTGCTAAGTGGACAAAATGGATTTTAAGACAAAAGCAAAAGCATAAATGCACAATGGGTTTTTCTTTTCTCCCTGAGACTTTTACTTACCTGCTGATGCAGTATTCTCTGTCACCGGGGATGCCCAAGTAACGTGGCCTTTCGCCGGTGGCAATGAGAAATCTCTCTGCTGAATAAATTTTTTCTTTGCCTTTGTTATTCGTTGTCTACAAAGGAACCAAAACGTCAGCTTTTAGTAGTTCTCATGACGTAGAACTGTAACTTCATAGTTAACAAAGGCCATTCACCACATTGTCCAGTTTGACCCTCCTATAAATCTGGTAATACACAGGAGATACTAAGGCTCTGAGTAATGAAGGGACTTGCTCAGGGTCACAATGCCAATGAACAGCAGAGCTACGACTCAAATCCAGAGGGTGCGGCCCTGAATCTAGTTCTCTTACTCTCTACACCACCGCCAAAGCAAGCCCCCCAGGAGAGGTGATGGCAAAACCACCACACTGGACACTCTGGGTCACAGTGTCTATTACTCCCATTAGGGTAATCCCTTCCTCCTTTCCTCCCTTACCTCCAACCAAAGCTTAACACAAACCAAAAGAAGCCACGCCGGCTGTCACACAATTACCTTAATCCTATGAGGACCCACAAACTGCCCGTAAGCATTCTCATAGGTGACTTTCTTCTCCCGCAGAGCCACGCGGTAGCCCCAGTTCAGAGAGCCAATGTGATTCTGCACAGCTTCCGTCATTTTCGCCCAGTCATGTCTAACTGCACAAGGAAATAAGACAACACAGTTAGCCTGCTACCTGCGCCTGGCAAAGGCCGTCTCTCAGAAACTATTCACATGGAATACGAAGAGCAGAGTTTTTAGTTGAAAAGGGCAAGTCCTGCATTTCAAGCCATAAACAGCCTTTTAATCTTCAAATATTCTTTCCTTTTTAGAAAACTACCATAATACTAAATAATGAGAAAACTACCATAATACTAAATAATGCAAGGTTTCCTGGCAATTCTTAAAGACTAAACTAACCATTCTCAACTTTTTTCTCCTGTATCTAGAAATGAATGGGAATCTTTTTTTTTAATTATATTTTTATTGATTTTTAGAGAGGAAGAGAGAGAGACGGAGAGAGAGACAGAGAGAGAGAGAAACATCAATGATGAGAGAGAATCACTGGTAGGCTGCCTCTTGCAGGCCCTCTACTAGGACCAAGCTCACAAATCCAGGTATGTGCCCTGACTGAACCAAGACCTGGTTCATAGGTCCATGCTCAACCACTGAGCAACACTGGCCAGGCTACCTCTCTAAAAAATAAAGAACAAAAAAAAAGCAACAACAAAACAAAACAAAAAAACTAGAATATTTAAGCAAATCCCAGACATCATTTTATTGGTGGTCATTTTGGCTTAGTTATATTGACTCAGGAATGCCCAAGGGCCAGTAATGCTAAATATCCTTCACTACAGTTCCTTACAACTAGGAGGTGTCTGGCCCAATGTGCCACTGCCATTAACGCCAGTGCCATTAACGCCCCTGTGAAGAAACACTGGACTACATTAAAGGGAAGATTTACTTCTGAAATTTTCCAGTTGTAGACCTACTAAGTGAACTATACTCTGCTAATCCTATAGGAGATACCATCGCCTAACAGAAGACATAGTTGAGATTAAGTAACACCACCAAAAAAATCAGTTATTTCAATGACAGAAATCCAAATTCAATTATTAGACCTGATCCAACCTCAGTCAGCCTTCCTTTGTTGCCATCCTCCGATTTCCAAACTCCTCAAACCCCCTTTTCTACTGGAGTTCCTTCATCCTCAGATAAGGGGATAGCCAACCATCATCCATCTCCACTCTCTATAGTGTAATTTTGATCAGGCAGAAAGATTTTAAAAGTTCCACCCACCAATTTGGGATTCAGCATCAAGGCACTCTAGCTGCTTCTATGTCCTGACCTTGCATTCCAGTCTGGGAACTGAGTTTCTGATCTTATAAAACCCAAATTCCTCCTTTACACACTAGGGGTGGTCACTGGACCCTTGTTGGACTATTGGTCATAACATTCCTTGAACCCCAGTTCTCCAGGGCTGCCCTGTCTTCTGATAATGCCTAAATCCACCACCTTCAATGGATAAAAATTTCTAAATTGTGTAATAAGAAACTAATAAGTGCATTGCATTCCCAAATATTACTTGGATACTCCACATCCCCACACTCACCCATCTGCTGGCAGGGTCCCAGCACTTCTCATAGGCCTCCCAATTCCAATGGCCTGGCCTACCAGCTGTAACCCAATGAAGGATGAATGGCCTGCCCCAGGCCACACACTAACCCAGTGGCAAACGCAGACACAGTGTATGTGAAAAGACAGGTGTGCGGTAGGAGAATCTATCCCAAACTGCAGGCCCCCCACTGCAAACCAATGAGCTTGCTTTCTTTGTACTGACAATGGGATTCTAAAGCTTTCCAAGTATTTAATATTTTAAAGATACACTTAATTCTTAAACATCGGAGAATCTAAATAGAGAAATCTTAAAAAATTATAAAGCCTATAAATCTTCCAGAAAGGACCAATTCCTCCAATTTACATAACTGAGCTCAAGTAATATTTTTAAGGCCTTAGACGCTTTCTGTACATTCTCCACTTGGGGCTTCAGGGAAAAGGCAGATCTCAGGCTGCATCCCGTAGGTGTAATGCCCCTGTCACTGGGCAGATTCAGCTGTGCTGCCTGGCCCAGGTCCCTGTCCTCCCTCACCACACTGGGTTGCTATTTGCAGTGTCAGAGAGGACTCTTCCCAGAAAACTGAGCACTGTTCTTTGTTCAAGGACACTTGATTAGATGTGTTGCTACTAGAAAACTGCAAAATAAGCCTTCTTGCTTTATCTGTTGGGAACGTGAATCAGCAGTTTCTAGGGCATTCTCATCTGGAAATTACACCTCCAAATTTCCTTCTTCCTCTAAGATCTAATGACATAAGCATTTGTCTACATCCACTAATTCTTCACCACAATCATTTCAAACACAAAAAGGAGGGGAGTAATTAGTGCTCCCTCAATGGTGGATCCTGACAGGCCGCTCCTACAAAGCCCGCCTCTGGTTCTCACAGCTAGGCCACTGCCCGCTTCCGAAGGCCCCAGGCTTAATGAGAAAAGCTGAAGATAACAAAAAGCAAACCACCAGGCTTCGATTTGGGAAGAGTGAAGGATTTAACTATAAAGAAGGAGATTGATTTGTGGCTGACAAATACAAGCAGTGCTAAGGTATAAAGATAGAGAACTGTATATTTCTACTTTAAAAATACGGAAAGGGGGAAGAAACACAAAAGAGGTAAAACTTAAATTGGTTGGATAATTTTTGCAAGGATAGACAAATAAGACAACCTTGAATTAAGTTTAAACCCCCTGTCAAATTCAGGGAGCGTTTGCTGTTCAGATGTGGGCTATGCTTGTAGTGGCTCTTATTACCCCGGTTGCAGAGCATTTATTAGTTCCTTATTATGTCATTTAGAAATAAATTCAACATAGAAAAAATAGCCAGTGGTTATTATTATAACAGAACAGTCACAGAGACATTCTTTTGCTGGAAAGAAGATTTATCAAATTTACCAAGTTGTATTTCCCCACCCACCTGATTAATGAATCTATTAAAATAATATTCAGTTGGCCCTATTAATAAAATTTACATTCAGCAGAGGCCAATACTTATCTTTTTAAGATTCCAAAGACCCAGGAAGCAGCCTTCTAAGAGTCTGAGGAAAGAGAGATGACCCCAGGAAAACTTTTAAAGTAACTGATTTTTTAAGATTTCAGACTTGGAAAAAAAGTTGATTTTAAAAGAGAAAGAAAAGCATCAATAAAGAAAGCATGACTAGATTAAGTGGAAGCAAATGTTTTCAAAGTATGTATGTAGGTCTTTTCAAGAAAATAATCAACTATTACTTAAAACTTACAAAAAAAAAAACACAGACTAATTTACCCTAGCTACTGGATGAAAGATTTCCTTCAAATGTCTCATAACCCATAGGTCTCAAAGCTAAAATCAGATAGGGGCTGGAGTTTCACTCTCCAAGGACATAGTGACCTAGGTCATTAATTAGCCATGAAGCTGTGCCAGGCCTCATTATTATTCTCCTACCAGATAAAGTCAACAAATTCCTCTTCAACTTTTCTAGGGTACTCTAAATACCTTTTCTTAAAATATGCTTTTTGGAGAATTCAAATAGAGAAATCTTAAAAAATATACTGGTTTTTAGAAACGAAGTGAAAGGCATAAAAAAATAGAAACATCTATGAGAGAGAAACATCATCAATTGGCTGCCTTCTGCATGGCCCCCTATTAGGGATCAAGCCTGCAACCTGGGCATGTGCCCTGACCAGGAATCAATCCAGCGACCTGTTAGTTCATGGGTCAATGCTCAACCACTAAGCCACACCAACCGGGATCCAAATATTTTGACAAAGACTAACCATCCTCTACTCAACAAACAAGCCATCCCTCCATGCCCAAAATATCAGCTCATGAAACAGACTTCTTTGAACTGAGAAAAATGTAACAGCTTCAAAGGCAAGTAAATGTAATTTGTACTCCTCTATGAAATCCTCTATAAGAATTTATTTGAAAGAATTCTGGTTTCCTAGTAAAGAAAGAAACTCCAAGTGCAATTTCTGTTCTATGTCGCCTCCTGACACAGGATAACTGCAGTGATTTTATCCATTAAAAATGTAAACAATAAAAACAGCTTCCAGGTTATTGCTAGTCTCATAAAAATGACGTACTGCAAGATCACAGTTCAAACCCCCCAAAGCACAAAGGGAGCAACAGCTTTTCCCCCATACCTGACTCCCCAACTTTCCATCCGTAGTTCCGAGAGTCTCGCAAGGCTTGTCCTAACAAAGCTGCTTGGTGCATCAGTTTCTTCGGGATGCAACCCACATTCACACATGTTCCTCCGAGACCTGCAACAACATTCAGAAATCAGTTCACAACCTGCTTTACAATCCTTCAAAAAAAAGATCCACAATTATTATGTCTATGAACCACAATTTATTTGCTTAATGTAGCCAAAATTGTTTATACAAGTTTAATCTTAAGTCTTGTGACATTTCTAAGTTCAATCTTATATACCAAACACACAGATACATCAGAAAACAACACAAAAATGAGCAAATGTCCACATACTTTAAAAATTCAAAACTGCCTGCTAATAAAGATACCAGAAATTGAAATTTTACTTTGTACAACCCATACTTGCCATTGAATCCATGAGCAGAACTACCTGATAAAAGGGGTGTGAAACTGAGCATAATTGAACTGCAGTGGTCTGTAACTACATATAAAATTTAGTGTATATGAGCATTTTATAAACTGTATTTTTATTACTATTTTATTATTAAGGAATCCACCTCTATGACTATCACAAAGCCTAGGCTTGGTTAACAGTGACATATTCTGGAGGTAAATAACTATATCTCACTCTGGACTTTCTAGTTAAAACCACTATCTTCTCTCTCTACCTCAAATAAAAACCCAGACTCCTGAGGCCTCAATCCTTGCCCTCCTATTCCTGAAAGATGCCAAAACCGACTATGTGAGAGGCTTTTCAACGGAGAAGACAACTTAGTCCTCCCAAAAGACAAATCCTCTCCTTTACTTTATGAGGCAGATAGCAACTCCAAACCACAGTCAGGTTGGGACCTGCGCAGGCCTCAATACAGGAGCATGTTTTAAAGAAGATGGTGCAGTCTTTAGCTTTTGCTGATCCTCACAAAAGAATTCATTAGGGAAAAAAAATACACACACACACACACACACACACACATACACATATATATGGATTGATTGCTTCCCACATACCTCGACCGGGGACTGAACCCACAATTCGAATATGTGCCCTGACCAGGAATCAAACACTCTACCTTATGGTGTATAGGATGGATGATGCTCCAACCAACTGAGCCACTCCAGCCAAGGTTAGGTGTTTCACTTTTAATTTTATAATTGGGTTTTAGGAGCCAATTAAACTAATAGCAAGGGAAAACCTGCTTCTACAAATATTCACTTCTAAAATATTTTATAAACTTACCCCATCTAGTTCCAAGAGGAGTTGGAGTGACAAAATCCAGGACCATCACCTTCTTGTTATATTTGGCTGCCTCCTAGAAAATAAAATTATTAAAATGAGTTGGAAAAGTTAACATTACAGACTGGAAATGGGATGTTTAAAAAAATCCTTGCTATTTTTATTAGGCTACAATGCCTAAAGCATAACCAGTTATTAGTACCTGGGAATTTCACACTAGTATATCAAAATTAGTGCTACTTCAAGAAAAAGAATTAAGCAATACTTAGATAATCCTAAGGGTGGCTTTAAGAACACACAAATTACAGTTATAAAATTGTCCATCAGCTGGAAATCTTAGCACCCTCTTATATAACTCCACTCAAACAATAACAAATTAAGGCAGTGATTTCTCAACCATTCCAATGCCAAGACCCTTTAATATAGTTCCTCATGTTGTGGTGACCCCCAACCATAAAAATATTTCCGTTGCTACTTCATAACTGTAATTTTGCTACTGTTAATGAATCGTAATATCTGTGTTTTCCAATGGTCTTAGGCTCTACAGCAGCAGTTCTCAACCTGTAGATTGGGATCCACAGATTGAGAACCACTAGCAGGGTCGCCAAGACCATCGGAAAACACAGATATTTACATTACAATTCATAACAGTAGCGAAATTACAGTTATGAAGTAGCAACGGAAATAATTTTATGGTTGGGAGTCACCGCAACATGAGAAACTGTATTAAAGGGTCGAGGGCTTAGAAAGGTTGAGAAAAAACCACTGAATTAAGGGGTAATTTGAAAAACATATAACCATTTCAGAGCAAGTGCTAAGCAGCCAGTAAAACAGATTTATTGATAGTCTACAACCCTTGATCCAGCTTATGTCCTATAATCTTTTTTAAAGTACTTTTAAGTTTTACTTGTTTCTAGACAGAATATTAAAGAAGTTCTTCTTTTAAGATTATTAGATTTAGTTATGTGAGGAGCCAATGAAAAGGTTGATGATATCTCTAAGACTTCCAAATCTATTTTAGGGGAGTGATGACACTCAAAAGTTCATTTTGAAGAGCATCCTTTATCTTTCTCACAGAATAAGCTTTGTGTATTGGCAACTAGACCTCCAAGGGTTATTTGAAAGTACAAAACCACCATCACTTCAGTAAAATACATATACATAGTACTATGCCTTCATTATTTAGAGCAAAACACTGCTTAATACCAGGTATTGGCCTATTCGGCAGCTTCCTTTGAATCTACTTTTACTGATTCACCACAAGCTACAAGGAGTATAAGCACCTCATCTTTTAAAAGAACCTCTTCAGTAAGAGTGACAGTTCTAAGGGCCCCTTCACACATGGCAAATGAATCTCAATACAGGGCTAGGAACCTCACACCAACCTCTCTTATTGATAATCCTCTATCCACCCCCTCAGCTCAGTGTTAGTGGTTACTCTCTTAGCTCACAATATATACACAAGAGGCAAATCATTTTTACTCAATTTAAGAAATCTAACCACTCTCCATCTTTCTATTGTGGAGGAGGAATTGTGAATAGGAACATCAAAGTGGAAAAAAAAAAAAAAGAACATTTATTAAGAGTAAGAAATATATTTAATTTCAAACCATTTCCCTACAACACCTTTATTATCTTTGAAAAAAATCAACCAAACTTAAAATGAATAAAAATGCATCCCAACAATACTAGGTCTAGTACTTTGATGTAAAGAACATATAATTCAGCCCAGTCATGTGGCTCAGTGGTTGAGCATCGAACTATGAACCAGGAAGTCAGAATTCAATTCCTGGTCAGCCCACATGCCAATATTTCAGGCTTGATCCCCAGTGGGGGGTGTGCAGGAGGCAGCCAATCAATGATTCTCTCTCATCATTGCTATCTCCCCCCCCCCCTCTCTCTCTCCTCCTCTCTCCCTCTTCCTCTCCCTTCCTCACTCTGAAATAAATACAAATATCTTTTTTTAAAAAACAAAGAACATCTAGTTTAAGCTGGAAAAATGACTTATAAAGTGGTCCCTTAATGTGTCCTACCCAAGTTAAAAGTGGCTCAAACAAATCCCACAGAGAATCTGGAGAACTGTTGTAACCCCGTAACACACAAAAAGACATGCCTTAGCAGCTGAAAGTCCTCCTGAGCCCCCTCCAATGATGATGAGATCATAGTCGTAGGACTCGGGAAGATCCTCAGAGCCATTCATTTTTAGTAGCTTTTGAAGTCTGCCGTCTTGATAAGCCTAAAGAACAAAAACAATGAAATGGAAAATAATTTAACTTACAAGCAGCAATGTCTGAAGTTTTGTGACTTTCTTTAAAGAAAAGCAAAAGGAATTTTTCAAAGAAAAAAATGTTGTTTGACTTATATTACAGCACACAAATGAAACAGTCAATCTTCTCACATCACAGATAGCTACTCGGAGGTATCACATAAGTAAGGTGCTAATGGCCCAACAAAATCAATTTAGGCCTAAATGAAATTTGATCCGTCCTTTTATTCTAGAATTTTTTTTTAATATTGAAGAAGCATCTCAGGATTGTTCTTTTTTAAAATATATATTTTTATTGATTTCAGAGAGGGGAAGGGAGAGACAAAAACATCAACGATGAGAATCATTGATTGGCTGTCTCCTGCACGCCCCCCACTAGGGGATCAAGCCCACAACCTGGGCATGTGCAATTGACTGGAATCAAACCTGGGACGCGATGCTCTACCCACTAAGCCAAACCGGCTAGGGCATATCCTAGAATTTTTAAACTAGGTTTTAAATTAGGTTTTTAAACATTTGTACTGTATGTTTTTAATAGAATCATCAATACAATTTGTCAGCCATCTTTATTTTCAAGTCAAAGGTAGAATAATGTATGTGGGCAAGGGTCTCAGATGAAGATAGGGGCCCGGTGACTAGCCATTGGAACAGATTAGCCAAATACTTGACTTTTCCATATTGTTTAGGTAAGGCATAAAATCTAGAAACTCAGAACTAAATCATCAATTGACATAAATGGAAAAGTACCTACTTCTGCAGGGCATTTTAAATAAGAAAGGGGGTGGGGAATAAAAATATACAACTCTATAAAGCTCATTTCTTTAACCTACCTATACATGAAGCCTCCTGTATTGTATTCAGTATTTAGATTCCATATACTTGGCTTTATAATATTAACTGTTAGGCTTTTAATTTTAAAAAGTATTTCATTCCCCTGGTTTTTATACACATTATTTACCATTGCACATCAGCTTTGAATACAGTTTCAGTGATATACTTAATATTACCTTTCATTAAAATAAAAACCTGTGCTAATATGGGATAACTGGCAAAGTTAATAAAGCATAAAACTGTTTTTTTTTAAATCAAGTTTAATCTTAATACAAAAATAGCTCCCAAACTTACCAGCCTAGACTTTACATTTTCCCCCTGCCTACCTCAGATGTTGGGGGTGAAAGGTTGAGCTTGGGGTCAGTTGAACAGGTTGCTTGGGATGTGGAAGGGGGTGCAATAGAGGAAGATGGTGGTGGTGGTGGTGGTAATGGAAGAAGAGGAGGAGGAGGAAGAGGAGGAGGAGGTGGATGAGGAGGCATGGCACTGTGGCTGCCCCTTGGCAGCATAGCAGGTACACATGATGGCACAGGGATGCAAGGCAGAACACCTGGAAACCAGCAACAGTGGGGACAGGTCTGCGTCACCCTGATGGTCTGTACAAAAGGTCTAACATGAGAGGCTGGTAAACACAGCCAGAATTCATCAACTGGCATTATGGCAGAGGCTCCTCCTTCAACCCAAGGCACTGTGGGAGGAAAAACAATTTGGTAACCATAGCCATTCAGATCAAAGGATCAATATCAAATCCAGATAACAAGCATGACTAGTTGGTATCAAAGGGCATAAAGCTAGAAAAAATTTTTTTAAAAGAACATAAAGCTGACTTGCTGGTCTGAAAGAATTAATAAGTGTACTTAGATGTTCTCCTGGAGAATAACCATTTTTAATCTCAGCTCCATTTTATCTGCATCTACTCGTCACAAATGACGCCAGAACACAATCACTGGCTGTCTAAAAGAAACCAGCCATTCTTGCAACCACCTCCCCCAACACAGCTACTAGAATGAGAGGGGGGGGGGGGTGAAGGGAAGCAGCCACATACTCCCTCCAACAATATTTATAATCTGGTCTGTGCTGAAATTTTGTTCTTATGGTCCAAGGTTAAAGTCAAATTATATCAGCCAGCGCACAGACTTTACAAAGCAAGCTCTGAGAGAGCCTGAACATTTTTAACTGTGTAAAATCAGAAAGACAGGCAACTGAAGCAGTCAGCTGACCCCAGAACTAAACAGGATGTCTTCAAATTTTAATCTAAATTAAAAGTGACTCTGCTGTCATTCAGGAAAGTGGTTTCCCCTCAGAAGTAGAAGACAGCTCCGGCAGGCAATGTAAGAAAGGAGCATATGGATGGGGTAAGCAGTCTAGAGAAAAATGCTCCCCCTTTTCACCTTCAAGTACAACTACTAGAAATAGGGGCTGTTAATCACAGAAGCTGACACAGAAGAGTTCTCCAACTTTTTAGTCTCAGAATCCCTTTAAATTTAAAATTTTTAGAACTCACAAGAGCTATGGTTAATGGGGTTTATCTATAATATTTATCATATTAAAACAAAGAAAAGACTTAAAATATTATAAGTTATTAAGTATCTTAAATGTTAAACATAACTCATTTAAAACATTTTTAATTGGCAAGAGTGGCACTGTTTTATATCTTGCTAATTTTCTTTAATGTCTGTCTTAATAAAAGGCAGCCCAATATCTTTTCTGTGTTCACTCTATTGTAACATCACTTGTCATGCATGTAGCCTCTGGAAAACTCTATGGTAGACTTGCAAGAAAATTAGAGTGAACAAGACAAACAGCATCTGAGTATTACGAAGATATTTTTGACCTCAAGGACTTCCTGAAAGAGCTTCAGAGGCCCCTGAAGGAATCCAGACCTCACTGAGAACCATGCTAGCCTATATAATAAAAGCCTAATATGCAAATTGTCGCCTCAGGAGTTCGAATGAGAGTTCAACTGCTCGCTATGATGTGCGCTGACCACGGGGGGCGGAGCGGCGTCAGTGATGTGGCCTGGCAGTGGGTGGCAGTGGAAGCACTGCCAAGCCCGATGGGCCCCAATGAGAGCTGGACCATGGTGGGATGGTGGAGCAGGTGAGTGGGCAGTGCCAGGCCAAGGTGGGTGCAAGTGGAGGCCTGATCACCCTGCAGACGGTTACCAGCAGCAAGTGGCAGGCCAGCTCCCAGGTGCTGAGGGAGCCAGGTGGGGGACCTGGCTCCCATCAATCACCCCACAGGTGGAATGGTGGAGCAGGTAAGGGGGTGGCACCAGGCCAAGGCGGGGTGCCCGGGGGGGGAGGGGCGCTGCAGGGCTGGGGGCACAAACTGGAGCCCGATCCCCACAGGCCACCCCAAGAGACCACACCTGTGCACAAATTCGAGCACTGGGCCTCTAGTAGGACATAAGTGTAAATATGCAACTCCCCACCTGCGGGTGTTTGCCAGGCTTTTATATATATATGTATATGTATATGTATATGTATATGTATATGTATATGTATATATGTATATATATTAGCTATCCTTTCCTCTCTTCTGCCTCTCAGTCATGTCTTTCCCCCACCCCAGTAAAACATTGCTCCAGATTCCCCTTAAAAAGGCCAAAAGCAATTCAAGTGTGCAAAAATAATACCGAAAGCAATGCAAGTGTGTAGAAACAATATTTTAGGCCAGAGAAACCTATCTTGGACTTCCAAACTCCAGAACTATAAAAGATAATTGGTTTTAAACCATTAAATGGTAACCTGTTATAGAAGCAATTGGAAACTAATACACCCAGTAAAATATAAATTCCATGAGAGTTGGGTCATATTCTGTCCACCACTTTTTCCCTAGTGCCTAGAGCAGTGCCTGGCACAGTGGTCACACAAGTAATTGTTATGTAAATCAACAAAGCCCCAATCCCAATCGCTTGATAATTTATTTCCTAGAACAAAGTCACATCTAAACTTAAAAAAGTGAATAAACCATGACAGAGATGGTCACCATGAAAGGAGGCGGCAGCATGGATTTTGTAACGCTGGTCTAGAGAATGAGGCACCAATAGGAGTGCTCACGATGAGCGATATGGTGCTGCAAGGGGTGGGATGGGGTCGGTGTATGTGTGTGTGTGTGTGTGTGTGTGCCCGCGTGCACACTTTGGTACCTGTATTCTCATTTAATTCTCACAAAAGTCTTCCAAAAAGATGTCTTTCCCATTTCAGAAATGACAATGTAGAAGCACTAGAGATTAAGAGCCTTGACCTTATGAACTAAGAATGGAACTCAAGTCTGTATGATTACAAATCTCTTGCTTTTCTCACTATACCATACCCAGTTGTTCATATTTTAAAGTACCTGTCACATACATTTTCTAATTTTATCCTTACTTTAAACTTGAGATAGGTATTATTTTCACTTAGTAGTAAAAAACAAACAAACTAAGGTTTACAGGTTCAATAATTTGCCCAAAGTCTCTCTAGAATACTAGAAAGTCAGGATCTCATCCCAGGTTCTTTGATCAGAAAGTGATTGCTACATAACAAAGTTCCCGTAAAAAAATTTTTTTTGCCCTAATAGTCTCCTTAAGTTCAGTTGATTTTATTGAAATCCGAAATGTAAGCCACTCTAGCTATATTAGTGGGAAACCCACAAGATTAGCAGTTTGGTGGGTATCGAATCTCTATAACTAAATTACCTATTGGTCAACTCACCTTTTTCTTCAAGGTAAGCAAGCAGTCATTTTAATTTCAAAGTGATAAGGCAACCCAGGTATCATGACAACCAGTAAAAACAAAACAAGGGGTTAATTTGATTTATATTTTAACAGCTATAACTGTAGAGAAGACGACCCAAACCTTCACATTCTCTATTATTGCTTTTAGTCATCACTAAGTCTCAACTACTCCTAGTAAAGATACTAGGCATTTAACAGAGCAATCTGGTGGCAAGTAAAGAACTGAGGCAAGATTTTTTTTTTTTTTTTTTTGCTATCATTTTAAGAGTATCTTTTCCTCAGCCCTGGCTGGTTTGGCTCAATGGATAGAGCAACAGTCTTCAGACTGAGAGGTCCCAGGTTCGATTCTAGTCAAGGGCACATGCTCAGGTTGTGGGCTCGATCCCTAGTAGGGGACATGCAAGAAGCAGCCAATCCATGATTCTCTCTCATCATTGATGTTTCTATCTCTCTCCCTCTCCCTTCCTCTCTAAAATCAATAAAATATATATATATTAAAAAAAAAAAAAAGAGTATCTTTTCCCCAAACAGCCAATCTCTGGGAACTAAGAAACTCAAATGGTAGAAACAGGATAAAGTGAGGATCAGTGAGACCAAAAGATGCTTTCCTGACTACTAAATAAAAGGATGGTGGACGACCAGGAAGGGTCAGCATTCCTTCAAAATTTTGTGTGAGAACTAATCTGTCTACATTATGAACTTGGAGGGAGGGGGCGGTCAAAGATCATGACATGCAGAACCTCCACTACAAACTGACTAGGAAATCTAACGGTTCGTTTGTTAGGAAAATAACTGACCAAGTTTCATAAGAAATTTCTATTTCTGCTTAAAAAACAAAAAACCTTCACTATTATTAAAAAAGAACCTTACCCACACACATAAAAACCTCTCCTCTCAATCTTGATGTCATTCATTTAGTCTTTGGATTTCCCCTCTCCATACCACACTAGACTTAATAGAAAAATTTATCATTATTGCTATGCAAAATACGTATCCACCTGCCAAATAATGTTTAATGGCAAAATCCACCAGTCCCGAAGATTAAATTCCTATAGGGTTCAAGAAAAGAAGCTTATAGGCATGCTCATTGCACCTTCAAAACTATTTTCTTATAAACCCAAATTTTCGGGAATAACCTCCAAATAAGGCATTAGAGCATTTATGGCTTTATGTATAAATTAATCAATTATTTCCGTTGAAACAGGGGCAGTTCCAGGAATTGAAAGCCCTATTAAGAAACTCACAAAATGAATTGAGAACAGATATTCAAGGCTGTTACATAATGACACATCACTGATTTCTGAAGGACACACTGTACCAGCAGAAATTACAAGGAAAAACTAGGAGCCAAAGAAAAAATTAACCAAGCAGATCAAGACTAGAACTAGATGTTGAAAGATTTTGCTTGAAAAAAATCTAACAAAATTATCTTCTACCTCTGAGAATACTAACAGAAAAGGTAATTCATTTTTGCCCAGTTTAACATTCAACTGGACTAGTGTTCAAAAAGATCTTATGGCTCTCTAATGCCATAAACTCACAATTCCCTATATTTGGCCTCCACGTCCAGTATACTGTTCCTATCTGTGACCAATTCCTACTCACTCAGCACTTAGTTGATACCTCATCTACTACAGTAGATACTGTATTTCTTTTGACCTAATCATGGGAGAATTATTTAGAATGTGGGTACCCACTAATTAATCTTACTGAGTCTGCCTAATGAAGCAAGGCACCTGTTTTTTGTTTGTTTGTTTTTTTAGTGTTAACATTGCACATTCATTGCCCTATAGATAGTCTTTCTTTAATTTAGCATTTTTTTAACCCATTTTTCCCCTAACCTGATTAGGTGTCCCATCTGGGATTTTCTTGGTTCCCTGTAACAGAGGAATACAATATCACAGAGCATAACTGATGTTTTTTTGCAAATTATAAAATACCTTTTAATTTATGAAATTTGGAACTAAATTTTATTAATAAAGTCTTAAAGGACATTCAAAAAAATTTCCATGAACATGCCAGTGATTGTTTTCAAATAACAGAAGATCATGACGACTTTATAAACTACCAAGAAAAATACACAGTAAGACAAATTCTGATGTTCTTGAAAATATTTTCTTACTTTACAAGATACAATATGGGCTTCTATTTGGCTTTTACACTCTATTTTGAGATGATACTATAGAAAAGCCACAAAATGCACCCTTATACTAAGAACAAGCATATTTAGTTAAGAGCTGGTAATCATAGCCTCTGAAATTTCAAAAGTCGCCACAATATTTTTCCAGTCCTGTAAACTCAAAGATATAACTCCCTGTTTCCTGCCATGGGAACTGAGATCATTCTCCTCACCCACTTGGTTAACATTAATGGGCTCTAATATTGGCAGCCTGTCTTGATCAAGCCTTATTCTTGCAAAACCATCCCTGATAATGAAAGAAACGTAGAATATATTCTCCACGGTGCGAGAAAAAGAATTTGGATCAATCACAAACTCAAAATAGGACACAGGAGTGTCAGGATACTTTCGAAAATACGTCTGCAGCAACCCCAGGATTCTTTCTACTTCTTTCTCTGTCCCTTCCTGATTGCTGCTCAGGTCCAGCCTCCTCAGCTTTGTAGGCATATCCACGCTTTCCTCCACCCTGTGGGCTTTCTTCTGGTGTCCGGGTCGCCGCTTTTGTGCGGAGGACTCTGACTTGAAGGAGCCGAAGATAAAGTGGAACGTTTCGGCTTGCGAAATCCAGGAGGTGGCTTCCTGATTCACCGTCTCCCAGAAGGAAAGAACTATGTTATCATCACAACCATTCAACGCATCGCGCTCCTCGTCTTCCATCCAGTTTAGACCCACAAAGATAAACAAAAAATCACAAAAGGCTACTTGATTAAAAAAGCTCATGTCAGAGGTTAGCTGCTTTGCTTTTTCTTTACCCAAATCCGAAGCCAACACAAGAAACTGGGCATCGAGGGCTGCTTCCCGGGTTCGGCTCACGCCATCGAACAGGACATTGGCTTCCTCCAGGGCCTCGGTGAGCGAGTCGCTCGCCGTGTTCACGATGTCCTCCCGGTTCTGCTGGACGTTATAGATGAGCTGCCGGTACTGCCTGCGGATATTCCGGCATTTCTCCTCGTCGGCCACCAGCAACAGGAGATTGGGGTCGATGCGGGCTGCCGCACAGCTGAGGTCGTCGGAGCAGTCCTCGGAGCAGCTGTCAGAGAAGCCGTCCGCCCCCAACGCCACTTCCAGCTTCAGGGGGTCCACCTCCCCGGCCTGCGTCAGCGAGAACGCGCCCCCGGGGAGGGCGCGCACCGCCGGCTCCTCGCCTCTCCCTTCGCCTCCCCGCAGGGACTCTTTCTCATCAGACATGTCGGGACAGCGGGGCTCAGGCAGCGCTCGGCTAGCGGCCTTCGCGGTTCCCCACAAACAACGGCGGCGACAATTGAAGGCTGGCGTCAGCCAGAGCCGAGACGTCCGCCTATGCGCAGAGGCGGCTGCGCGGCGCAGGACGCCCCGCCCCTCGCTCACCCCGCCCCGCGGAGCCCGGCGCCGGGCCCTGCAAAAAGCCCACCTCGCCCAAGGGGGGCGCAGAACCGCGCCGGCGCACAGAACACCCCCCACCCCCACCCCCACCCCGCGACAATGGGTCCCAACCGCTCACTGAAAGCACAGCCGTTCAGGCGACAGGTACTGTCTCAGCGTTTACTGGCAGCGTCGCCTAGCTTTCCAAGAAACACCTGGAGGATCTTTGACAAAACTGTGCGGAAACTCAAGGTCCTGCGCTTTAGATTGCGGTCACAGACTGCAGTTAGGTCGACCTCGGTTTTTCATGGTTACTATGGTTATTCTTTTATTTTTTGAGAAATCTGGCTGGATTATAAACTGCCCGTGCCGTAAGGCCAAGGAGCAAGACTGCAAAACCCTATTACAAGGAGGCCTAACTCCAAGGCACATTTGCAAGATGGCTGTTTGTAACTCATTCATTATACAAATTAAATTGCATCTATTACCCTGGTGGGCCCTCTCTTAAGCCCTCCAAAGCCCAACCTCCTCCAACCTACCTCGTGATGGGGGAGGGGGACGAGGAGTAGGCACCAGTGTTCGGATTTCAGTGCTAGAGCAAGCTGGAAGATGGGGAGAGGGGTATTACTCAAGTGATCTTCAGTTCTCCACAACCCAAGGGTAGAAGAATAAAGTGGGTACAGTCTCTGCAAGAGCTGTTTGAGAGCTTGCTAAAGGCCACAGACTGAATGGATAGTAAATCTGAACCCTAAAAGGTGAGCAAAGCTATGGAGATTTTAAACACAATCTGTTATAATGATATGCCAGTGAATGCTATAAATTGGGTGACTAAATTGGAAAGTTCACACACTAGTTCACTGGAAATTCTAGTAGCTGGAGAAAGGGCTCAGCTCAGCAGTCACATGAGCAGCAAATTATATGTGACACTTGAAATAATTTTGTTTTTAAAGATAACATGCACTCTGTTCACAAGATAAAAAGCTTTTAATCACTGCAACAGATGCTCCTTTTAAAGGAGATAGAACACACCATATTGCATCTATCAGCTCTGGTTTCAAGAAACCAGGAAGTAATTAGCCCTACCTTCCATCCTTTACACCTAGGCTGGTTCATTTGTCTTTTTTATTTCTTTTTTTTTTTCCATTGAAAAGTTAACTTTATTGTTTGGGAAGTGGGAGCTTTTAACACAATTGGGAAGTGGAAGATTGTATGACTATTTGTTCAGAATCCCAAATTGGGATACATGTTTTAATGGTTCATTTTTCTTTGACATTGGCAGAAAGTTTCTTGCAAATCACAAACAGCAAAACTTACTAAGTTACTCCAAAATATTTATATTACTACTATTCACCATTATTTTTTAGGAAGGGTAATTGAGGAAGAAGCATGCATTTTTCAAAAACACCATGTATTACGATTACTTGTGCATATATATGGTTCTGCCCTATTAGACTGTTAGCTTCTCTAAAGCAAGAATGTAGTTAAGTCTTCCAAGCAAAGCTGTTTTTCACATGTATGCATTTGAGTGTGCAGACTTTAATGTATAAATGGATAGAGATGAAAAACTTTCTTCCACGACCATCTGCAAGTTACTTAGCAGCGAGAGATTTAATTTTCAAATAGTGAATGAAAGTTGATGCTTTTTAAAACGTCAGGCTTATCCCTTTTCTGAAATAAAGCAACAGCAAGAGAAAAACAAAGTTGGGACCCACGATCAACAAAGGCCATATTTTGCCCCCAAGTCAGCCAATTACAAACTAATATTTAAACCTGTTTTAAATCTTAGATGTTTGCTCTTACAGTTAACCATACTCTTGGGAGCTCCTGATATTCACTCGCAAGTCAATAAAAGTAACCTATAAAGAAGTGCTAAAGATAAGCCAACCCTCCCACTCACTCTAAGGTGCCTATTTTCTCTGGACTCAGAAAAAATAGCTGACACCAATTTCTTCATACAGAGCCTTTCATCTAAGAATTTCAAAATGCTTTAGAAAAGTAAATTATTTCTCCTAACCTACTTATAAAGTATTACTAATACATTTTACAGGGATTTCTCAGGAGATAACAGCCCACACAATTTGCTCGAAGCAACAGAACACAATAAGACAAGAATCATATTATTAAGTTGTGATTTCCAGTACAGAATTCACTCTATGCTAGATCCCTGTCCCTAAGAAACCTAAGTAGTACATAACTTAAATCAGCCTCAGAAAGAAGACATACTTGCATTACATTCCGCCTTCTTAAATCTGCTTTGGAGCACAAGATTCAGATGTAGCCTCAAAGTAAAAATTTCTTATCTAATGACTTTCCCTAATAATTTATAGAATGGGAATTTCTACACTTGTGAATCCTTAAATCACTAAACAGTGACTTTCTAACCTAAAGTCAAATTACTGGTAATCCTATATGATAAAAGCCTAATATGTAAATTGCCCCTCAGGCAATAGTTCGACCGGAAGTTTGCTCACTATGACATGCACTGACCACCAAGGGGTGGTGCAGAACATGATGGGTGTTGGCGATGCAGTGCTGGCAGCAGGTCACAGTGGAGGCACTGCCAGCCCAGATGGGCCCCAACAGGAGCACAACCACAGCAGGATGGTGGAGCAGGTGAGCAGGCAGCACCAGGCCAAGGCAGGTGTGAGCGGAGGCCCAATCGCCACAGTAGCTTGATCATCCCGCAGACAATGACCAGCAGTGGTGAGGGGGGTGGGGGGTTGGTCAGGGGAACAGGGCCACCACCTGGCTCCCAGTCCCTAAAGGAGCCGGGCCAGGACCTGGCACCAATCTATCATCCTGCAGGTGGGATGGTGGAGCAGGTGAGGGAACAGTGCCAAGCCAAGGCTGGTGCCCAGCAGAGCTGTGAGGCTGGGGCACGAGCTGGGGCCCAACTTCCACAGGCCACCCCAAGGGACCCCCACGCATGTATGAATTCATGCACCGGGTCTCTAGTAATTATATAAATGATAGCAATACACATTGCAGTTATACTGGTAAACTTCTTTATGACTTGTAAAAGAAAGCAAAAACTCGTTAGTATTAGTTCAGGCAACCAATGACACAACTTGGCCTCCAAAATAATTTAGCTCTTCTCCCCTTTTCTTATTTCAGGAGTGGATGCTGAGGGCTCAATATGGCCCTCCATTTCCTTCTTCCGTTTTCCTTGCTGTGCTCTTTTCCAGTCCCTTTGCTAATAGTTCAGATTCATTCCTTCCAAGCATTCTTTTTTCTTTTTAAATATATTTTATTGATTTTTTACAGAGAGGAAGGGAGAGAAATAGAAAGTCAGAAACATCGATGTGAGAGAGACATCGATCAGCCGCCTCCTGCATGCCCCACAGTGGAGATGTGCCTGCAAGCAAGGTACATGCCTCCGACCAGAATCGAACCTGGGACCTTTCAGTCTGCAAGCTGACACTCTATCCACTGAGCCAAACCGGTCTCGGCCCAAGCATTCTTGAGCTCTGTCCCACAACCCCCAGCACTCAACACAAACATGATGGGATGTATGTCACAGATCACAGATCTCTTTCTGGCCAAATAGAAAAAGAACTCACACAGTGCTCACTGCCTTTTCCAGGGGGATTTTATTTCAGGATTAATCTATAACAAGTTAGATGTTTAAGAGTTTGAGTCCTGCACTCCAACAGGTAAGACTTATTCTGCCTCTAGCTACCTCCCCCTAATAATTTTGTTTCTTCTCTCACTGCAGCTTTTCTCTCCTCATCCTGCCAGGGTATCTATTTAATAGTGAAGAGATGTGGTAGAAGTCCTACTTGATTTGTCAGAGTAGCAGGATGCTAGGATACTAGGTATAGTTTCTTTTTCTTTTTAATTTCCTTTAAGGTTATGTTTCTGAGTGTATATTTTTGCTTTGTTTGGCTCTTTAGCACTAAAGGTAAACTGTGCTATGATCAAGGCATTATGTGCTTTTCAAATGGGTTTCTGAAAAGACCACGAACAGTGGAAGAAGGCAAACCTGGGTTCCAATCTTGACCTATTAGCTATTACTGTTACCTTGGGCAGGTTGCTTAACACAGTAAGCGCCCTGTTAGTCACCGGTGACTGACACTATACCTCCCGTCCGGAAGACAAAACAGGCTGGGCACTTAACGTGTTAACCTCTCGGTCTCCAGTTTCCTCATGTGTAAGATGGGAATAGTACTTTTTTTTTTATATATTTCATTGATTTTTTTACAGAGAGGAAGGGAGAAGGATAGTTAAAAACATCGATGAGGCTGAAACCGGTTTGGCTCAGTGGATAGAGCGTCGGCCTGCGGACTGAAAGGTCCCAGGTTCGATTCTGGTCAAGGGCATGTATCCTGGTTGCGGGCACATCCCCAGTAGGGGGCGTGCAGGAGGCGGCTGATCAATGTCTCTCTCTCATCGATGTTTCTAACTCTCTATCCCTCTCCCTTCTGCTCTGTAAAAAATCAATAAAATATATTAAAAAAAAATCGATGAGAGAGAAACATTGATTAGCTGCCTCCTGCACGC
>JAAGEH010000311.1:42685226-42781433 GCA_011751065.1 Lasiurus cinereus | reverse complement strand
AAAAAAATCGATGAGAGAGAAACATTGATTAGCTGCCTCCTGCACGCCCACTACTGGGGATGTGCCCGCAATCAAGGTACATGCCCTCGACTGGAATCAAACCTGGGACCTTTCAGTCCGCAGGCCAACACTCTATCCACTGAGCCAAACCGGTTTCGACAAGGGAATACTACTTGTTACATCATGAAGTTACCATATGTATTAAATGAAAATTATGTGATAGATTTGACAGTATTTTCAACCGTTGAGTAAGTACGTAATAAATATTAAATTATCCCAAAGGTAACAAATGTTTAATAAACATTAGACACCAAATAGAGAAAAAATACATGTACAAACCAGTAGCTTCGCTCCTTGATGTTGATTTAGGAAAAGAAAAATGTTTTACAGGTTAAATCCATAAGGAGGAATACAAAAATATATCCTATTATAACAAATACCAGTGAAAAGAAATTTGACATATAATAAAATTTTAAAATGTAAACCTTCAACTAATATAAATGTGTATAGTACTTCGAAAGGTAATCCTCTCTACTAAATATTCTGAAGCAGGTCCACAAAAAGTCTGAGACGATATGCAAAATTATTTATGTGTATTTTTCCCATGAGTGGCTCCTTGGATTTCAGCAAATTCCTTTAAAAACCCAGTATCCGAGAGGTGTTGAATAACTATTCTACATTCAAATAATACCGCTTTATTGTTAATGAAATAAAAGATAAAATGACAGTTGAGTCCCACAAAATAATCTGGAGCCATTCCCTGAAATATTTCACCGTATATAAACCCTCCACCTTAGTCTGTGGTAAAAGTCATACACTTAACTTAACACTTAGGAAAACCCAGTGGTAACTGAATTGCCACTCCAGATCTAATGTAAACAAGGGTGTGCCAGAGGAGAACATGGCCTTTCAGGTTGTAAGAGCAATTATCAGCTCTCTTGGGACACCTCAGTACTCAGCAATGACCAGGAGCATAGTTTTCAGAGAACAGCGTGGCAAAGCCCTGGGTATGTGGCTTTCAGAGGAAGCGACCTAGAAGGAACTCTGCCCTGGAGGCCTGGGTTCAAATCAGAACTAGTGCTTCGTTGGTTCCACCTATTTTCTTCAGAGTTTGAGTTTCCTTCTCTGCCTTAGGGAGTGGTTGTGACTCTAGGTAAAAAAGTCATATACAAACATTTGTTGACAAATGTATTTTAAAGTACACACTCTGTCCTACAAACTTGTGTTAGAGATAAGAGTACCTAGCTAAACCATGAAATCCCAGGTGCTCAATCAGCGAAACAGAAATCATGTGAATTTCGTCTCAACTGACCTGGACACACCTGCACAGACTGCTGAGTGGTGTTGGTTGAAGAGCTGTCAGACAGCTCTTCAAAATTCCGAACTGCTTCCTATGCTCCCTAAACTCTCTCCTGAACATCTTAGGGCTTGGTCTCTGCAAAGACAGCCCACCTTCACAAAACCAGACACCTTGTAGCTAAACACCTCACTTAAGTGAGTGGCCCCTTAAGTGATGAAGTGAGGCCTAACCTCATCCATTCATTCAACAAACATTAACTGAATCCACATTAGGTATTAAAACACAGAGAAAATATAAAAATAAATCATTTTCATCCTAAAGGAAGCTACAACTTAGTAGGCACAGAGGAATCCACTCGGCAAGCATCTAACGAGTGAATTCCAATTTGCCAGAGCTACGCTAGAAATACTAAGATCTGCATGGGCTCAGCCTTGAGTCATGAGCACACCATCACACCAGGGAGGTCTGGCATGTATCCCCATAGCAATAACACAGAGCCAAGTGCCAGAAGTGTGAGTACACCCAAGTGAACTTCATAGATAGGCTGGGTTCCATTCCTGGCTCTCACTTAACTAGCTGTGTAATCTGGACAATGCTCCTTAAATTCTTGGGGCCTCCATTTTCTCGTCTGTAAAACTGGTTGATAAACCATCTCCTTCATAAGACTAATAGAAGTGGGTATGAGCAGGAAGTCAGGAATTGAACCAAAGAACAGAAAAAAAAAAAAAAAGGGACCTTTGAGGGTATGGCTGTAATACTATTCCCAGGAGATTTCTGTAGGTGAGGGAGCAGAGCAGAAAATAACCAGTAAAATAGCTGGGACCCAGAGCTCTGAGGACACAGAATACCAAACGAAGGAGTGTGCCTGTTATCACCGGTTCAGGCCTGGAGGCAGTAAAGAAGCAATCAGAAAGCTGACTCTGAACACAGATGGACTAGACAGGGAAGGAGATGATAAGAAGTGGAAGGCAAGGTAGAGACTGATGAAATGCTTTGGGCAAGAGGAAGTAAGTTCCTGAAATAGCCTGGGCAAAGCTCAGAGAGACTGCAGGCACATACATAGGACGCAGTCAGGCCCTGGTAAGTGAACAGACAGGAAAGGCCAGAGCAAATCTGAACCCTGGACCACCAGAAGAGTGACATGTACTGTAATGAACAGCTACACAGCAAAAAAAGGACTTGTGTTGCCACTGGGTTAAAGTGGGAAGAGGAGTCAATGGGTCTTAACGTAGATTCACAACTACTAAAAATTTTACTCTGTAATCGGCACCAGATAAATTCATTTGCAGTCCTAATAATCTATCCTCCTTTAAAATCTTGCTAGTAGTCCTTACCCTTTTCCTTAAATCAGAGCCTGTTCACTTCTCTCATCTTCCCAGTGGTCCTTCTATCTTCCCCAGGCCTCAACCCTTAACTAGACCAAAAGCAGGTACCCTGGTTCATCTCCCTGGATGGAACTGTCTCAGAGGAAAGAATAAAAAGAAATGTTTTCTGCCAGTTTTGGTAGAGTATTAGGAGAGAAATGTAATGGGTGGAGAGTTACTAAATTACCACTCATCTCCGGGTGTCTATTCACTTAAGAGTCTGATTTCTGGTAACTGTGGAAATCAGGCTTGAAAGAAGGAAACCTGCCTTTGTTTCAGCGTCTACCCGCCTTCCAGGCTGGAACACAGACCACGGAGCCTGACCACTACGCGATCACATCCCAGCTCCTCTCACAACTGTCTCATAATTCACTTGGGTTGTTAATCATGCACTGACTTGTGTCTGTCACCTTTCTATTATTGCTTTGAAGAAATTAAGTCCCATGTTGCCACAGTTTAAGTCTTTTATCTTCCAAAACTATTTCAAACGACTGAGGACTATGCAAGTCTTAAGTATGTCCAGCACTTAGTATTCCAATGAGCACTTTTTCATTCACTTTGCTGTTCCTCTCAATACCAACAAAAGGCATTTATACTAGCTTCAAGGCTCTGGAATCCTAAAGACACTGAATACATACAAGGTTCCCCATAAAGAATGCTTGCATTATGCCTTTAAGAACGCAAATGTTCATGAAAGCCAGATGTCCTTGAGCAGATGCTCCCCCCTAGGAACTCTATAGTTCTCAGAATTGAGTAGCTCCCTAGTTCTAATTTTACACGTGGACATACAAGTCCTAGGCACAGATAGCATATTTCCCTATTTTTCTATTCACATATCAATTGTTACTCACCTGCTGAGTTACCTTTAGCTATCTTCTATTATATTTTGGGTATTAAAGAATAGTTCTTGCCAAAACTGGTTTGGCTCAATAGATAGAGTGTCAGCCTGTGGACTGAAAGGTCCCAGGTTCGATTCCGGTCAAGGGCATGTGCCTTGGTTGCGGGCACATCCCCAGCAGGGGGCGTGCAGGAGGCGGCTGATCAATGTTTCTCTCTCATCGATGTTTCTAACTCTCTATCCCTCTCCCTTCTGCTCTGTAAAAAATCAATAAAATATATTTAAAAACTAAAAATAAAGAATAGTTTTTTGTTTCCTCACTTCTAATTATTTAGCAACCAATCCTGACTAAACTACCTTAAAGTTCCAAACTTGGTATTTATAAGAAGAATTACCTGAGGGGGGCTTGTTTAAAAATAATGATAATAAAGACAGATCCTAGCTCCTTCCAGAGGGCTTATTTAGCAAGACCTCAGGTAAAGCCAGGCTAATATGTTTATGTTTAATAAGCTCTCCAGAGAATTCTGTGTAGGTGTTCCGTAGACTACAGTTTTTGTTTTGTTTTTTTAATATATTTTATTGATTTTTTACAGAGAGGAAGGGAGAGGGAAAGTCAGAAACATCGATGAGAGAGACATCGATCAGCTGCCCCCTGCACACACCCCCACTGGGGTTGTGCCCGTAAGCAAGGTACATGCCCCCGACCGCAATCGAACCCGGGACCTTTCACTCCGCAGGCCAACGCTCTATCCACTGAGCCAAACCGGTCTCGGCTAGACTACTACAGTTTTTGAAACACTTCTTTAAGCCCTTCTTCCAAGGTAGTCATCGGAGCTTATCAGTTCCTGGAAACAGGAACCTCACTCAGGACAACTGAGGAGGAAAGGAGGCAAAGGGAAAGACTATTAAGAGAAGGGAGGAGACGACATTTGTAAAAACCCCCTCTCCATTATTTATGTTGCCACCAGAGTATGAAACCTTAACTTTTTTTTTTAAGGTGTGGACTTTAGGATTTTCACACTAACCCTACTACCACCCAATTCTCCACTAAATAAATGCCTTTCTTTACTCTAACCCGATGTTCCTTAAAGGTTTTCAAAACCCACCAGTTAGCCCCCAAATGTGGGCAACAATCGCTGGAAATTCACAACCGTTTCAAACCAGTGGTCCTTATCTTGTGTCTCTTCCTCCATTCCTTAGTACTCATTAAAAACCCAAAATAAACCAAATGATACAGAGCAGAGTGGCAAGTTTTCTTAAAAGAGATGAGCTAAATGACTTAATTGTGAGTTGGTAGTGTGCTTTTTCATTCATGTTGTTACATTTCCCTAAATGTCTGAAATTACCTATGATCGTATGGAATTGAAAACATCAGATTATATCAATAACATGGGTCCAAAGCATATAAAAACAGTGATTCCTTTTCCTCCCATGGGTGTTAAAACCAGGGTCATCTGTAGAACTTACATAAAGCTCAAACGCCCATATAACTCTTTAAGTGCAATTTTATGAAACAGGTGGAACAAAGAGAACAATCAGACAGGAATATTAATAGACCTTTGTCTCATTTTCCCTGCAAACTCCAGGTCTGAGTAACACAATAGAGTTTAAATGAAGCCAAAAGCCTTTTCATCTCTTCACTGTCCATTAATTTGCTATTTGTCTTTGAAGTCCATCTCCATCTCCTATACCCATGTTTCAAAAACGTAACTAAATGTTTTAGAAAAGTAATAAAGATGTAAATTAATTGCTCATATCCTTCCTAAAGGCACACCTCTAACTGTGCCGCCGGTTTGCTTTCTCAGAAGGCAATGTGTTCAGATATGAGTTCCGTTTCTTTAAACATGACAGATATAAACAGACTAGGACAAAAAGATAACGAATCAGCAGAAGTTAAAGCAGAAACGTGCCGAGGTGACGGGATTACAGGCTTTCCAACCTGGTCACCAGCCCCTGTAGATCATCCATGTCAGAGTCCCCTAAGCCAGCCTCCCCGCGGGGGCCGGGCCGGGCCGGGGCGGGGCGCCTGCCCTCTCCCTCCCTCCCTCCCTCCCTCCCGGACCGGGCGGAGCGCCGCCACGCCGGCCACCGGGCGGAGGCAAGCTTCCCTTCCTGCCACCCAGCCGCTCGCCCCGGGCGGGACAGACACCTGCAGAGACTAGCCCCGCTCCCCGAGCTGCCCGGTGGCGCCCCCCCGCACTGGGCTCCATTAATTAACCGGAGGCCGGGAGGCAGCAGCGACGGCATTTCCTGCTCCCCCTTCTCAGCGTTCCCTCAACCAGCCAGTCCGCACTGCTCCTCCAGGGTCTGACGCTCCTATGTCCCCTGGGAAAGAGCAGGGCCGAAAGGAGGCAAGGGACATTTTAAAAAAAAGCATTTCTAAGGGTGAGAGGAGTTGCACATCCCCTTCGCCGGTTCTGTTCCCCCGCGTTTCCTCACCGCGAACAGCACGTGGGCTGGCCGCGGGGCGCTCCTGGGTCACTCTCCCGGGCCGGGCTCCTAGGCGCTGGGGCGCGCCGCCCGGCGCTGAAAGGCGGGGTGCGACCGCGCGGGGCCCGCTCCCGGCTCCGCGGGCGAAAGCCACGTGCGCGTCTCCTACCTACCTTCAGGGTCGGACCATGGCCGCCGAGCTTTCTCCGTTTCACAAACACCACGGGAACGTCGGTCTCGGAGGTCAGCTCGGCCAGCGCTCCCGCGAGGCGCGGCCCGTCCTCTGTGGCACAGAAGCAGAGAGGGGCGCGGTGAGGCGGGCGCTCGGGCCGCGGCGGGAAGTGCGCGCCGGGGGCGGGGCTTCCGCGGGCCCGAGTGCGCGCCCCCAGGCGACCCGCTCGCCGCCCGCGCCACAGCGCCACCTGCCGCCGCCCGGCGGCGACTCGGCCCGCGCCCGGGCTCGGATCTCGGACCCCGGAGCCCCGGAGCCCCGGACCGCCGAAGCTGGAAATGGCGAGCGTCTCGGTCAGACTGAAGCAAGTCTCGCTAACATACTCGTGCTACCCCCCCAGTGCACCCGGAACCCGGGAAAGCCCCGGAAAGGAAGCGTGAGGCACGGAGAGGTTCATAAAACACCTCCCAACGTCCCCTGCCTTGACGCTCTGCATCTATACAGGACGTTCCTTTGGAATCTGAACCCACAGGGCAGAGTGACGAACACGCTTTGCAGTTAGGGTGCTTTCTCTCCCCTAAGCAAGACAGCAACACCCTCCAGGGCACATGGGACCTCCTGGGCCAATTTTACCGGTGGACGCGGAGCATGAGTCAGTGAGCGAAGTAAGAAGACTCAGTTACACTGACATCAGGCCCGCTCATGGGCAACAGCCACACCGACACTTAAAGGCACAGCTGTTGGATAATAACAATGAGGGCCAACACACTTCTGTAGTAGCGTTGCATGTATGAACACAACCTTTCTGAAGCAAGGCCTATCGGGTCCATTTCACAGACGGGGACGTGGAGGCACAGAGAAGCTCACTTGCCCCAGGTCACACAGCTGGTCAGCAGCAGATCCAGGACCCACACCCTCGGGCAGTGTGTATGCTCTTCCGCCTGAAAAACGGCAGATGACAGCACTGGCTCCACGCTCAGCTGTCCCCGCTTAAACTGCCCTGGGGCGAGTCCATCGATCCTGGGCCTTAAACATGTATAAACCCACAGAATTTGCCAACCTCTGCGGATTTCCGGGGGTTCGATGGCGTGAAAATCCTGGGAAAGCGTCGTTAAATTACTGCACTCTCTTAACGCTGTGGAGGCTCTCTCAAGATCGTGCACTAGGAAATGACACAAAACCCATTTTCTCAGCTGTTATGCAAGCAAACCGTCTCCACAAAGCAGAGCGAGAGGAAGGACACCGCCAGGGGGCCGCCCGGTGGCACCGAGCGGAGGCTCAGCTCTTCCTGTCGGACTACAGGACGCACGCGGAGCAGCCCCCGGGCCGGGAGAAGCCTCGCTCTCCGGCAGACACAGGCTCGCCTGCCACCTCCCCCCTCCCGGCGCTCCCCGCACCCGGCGGCGGGCGGGGTCCGGGCCCCGGCGTGCTCACAGCCGCTCGCCCGGAGCGGGGTGCAGTCGGTTAACCCAAGGCTTACATGAACGCGCGCTCCGGAGCCTCGGGCCCGCCTCTGGTGTCCCGCTCCGGCCGCCCGGATGCGATGCGGGACCGCGGAGCCGTGCGCCCTGCCGCCGGTCCGGTGGCCGCAGGAGGCCACGCCCTCCGCCGCGCCGAGCGGTGGCCGAGAGCCAGAGTCAGGATGACAAAGCAAAACCCGCCGCCGTGCAGCCCGGCCACCGACGCCCGCGGCTCAGCTCCCGGGGATCCCCCCTTTGGGTGACGCCACATCCTCTTCCTGCTGACAGCGCCCCCAGCCCCAGCGCAGAACGAGCTGAGGGATGTTTGGAACCGGAACCCCGAATAAGAGTGGGTTTTACATGAACAGAACTGGACTCTGCCCTAAGGCGGCGACTCCGGAACTTCGCTGCCCAGTGCTCTCCAGGGGGGTCTTATAAGACACGCTGGCACCGGTTTCCACCCGAGACCGTCGGAGGGAATGGGCAGGGGGTGCCACCCGGGCTTGAGTGTGGTTGCGTTTTTAACTCCTGGGTATTCTGTAGAGTGAACAGCAAAGTGGGGGACCCATTGCCCGCAGGTAATGGCTTAGTCAGCCTGGCAATTCCCCAAAGGAAGTTACTGGTGACAAATCCCACCCGCACACAACTTCCCCTTACAGTGCTTCCTTCTCGTCCCACTCAGGTTTAGGTTTGTCGTGGATATTAAAAAAAAACAAGATTATACCACTCCGGCCTTGCCAAGCCACCTGCAGCCGCCCAAGTAGCCATGCTCTCTCACACGTCCATGCTCTGTCATGTTCTTACACCAGTAGCCAGCGAGGTATGTTTGCTGAATAAATAAACCGATGAATGTCTTCCCACCTCTTTGTCTGGATCCTGCCAGACTGAAGCAGACTTAGGTGAAAGGGCTGCTGGTTTCTTAAAGGCTGTGAGAAACAGCACTTAGGCCCTGGCAGACAAACACAATCCACATTTTTGAGCTCATTCCAATCCTCTCAGTGCGCTAACCTGACACTTTCCCTACCCTATAACTACTCTGAGTTTCCCTGAGAGCGTGCCTCACCTGATTCTGGTGAGGTAGGAGAACAGACAATGGTCAGGGTACAATGTTTTAAGGAGCAAAGAATGAAAATTGTGTCCAACAGAAAGCTGGGACTAAGGGAGAAAACAAACTCTGTACAGTACTAACCAGTTTATAGGCCTTAGCTCATTTAATCTACACAATAACAGCCATGGTCATAAACTCCTCCTTCTTAAAAATATATAGAAACTATACCTTAATTCAGAAGTCTTAGGAGAGGGACTTGAAAATCATTTAACTTAAAATAAAGTACTAAAAGCAAGTGATAAGGACTGATGTCCAAGAACCCTGGATGACAGACAGGACAGTGTTACCATAGTTAATATTTTCTAATGGCATACCAGTAAAGTATCTTAAGTTCACACTACTCTTAAATGAGCAAATTATAGTACAAATAGCTAGAATACTGCAGATAGTTTGTTTTGTTTTTTAAGTAAAAAAAAAAAATCACCATTTTTAAAAACCTTCACTTTTTTTAAGCCTTTTTTGCTACTATTAGGAACCAAGATGCCTTACCCTTGTCACAAAATGGAGACTTCCTTAGTTCTATTTAGTTGCTGGTTCATGAAAGAAGTGCCTCATCTCACATTTTCCATGATGCAGCATTTGTTCTAGTTATACATTTTATGTTATTCCCTTTGCCTGACTTCTCTTCCCGCCCTAAAGGCCTACGCTTTCAAAGCTCATCTGAAATGTCACTTCCTCCTGGAGGGCTTCCCTGATTCCAACCCAGTATTTATCGATCCTCCCCTTTTTGGTGTCCCCAAATAACTAAAAATAATTACAAGTCATCTAAATCCAAGAGAGCTTTGGGAAGGCAAATGCTTATTTGACTTATCTTGTCACCCCAGAACCTGCTATATATAGTCAGTACTCAAAAAAAAAATCCTTGAAAAGGCCCTCTATGTTCCTGAGCTAACATCTAAGCACTCTATAAACAGATCCATGCAGGTGTTTGATTAAAGGTCTTATTGCATTGAACTACGGTTCCTCCTGCAAATAGCCTCTCTCACCCCACTGAGCTTGAACACCTTTCTGACACCCAAATCTTCTCTGCTTAAACCTATCGTAGCTCTCCAGGACCCTCAAGATAAAGTCCAACTTCCTCAATGGTACTGACTTGGCCAGGCTCACCCCTTTTACACCATACATTCCGCACCCAAAACATTGCTGGAAAAGACACAGAAATTAAAAGTGATTTCCTTTAAAGTCAAGACCACAAACCTCAATGTGCCCCAAAGCTGCCCAGCAAGGCTGTGCATCTCTAATCTATTTGTTTCCAAAGTTTCTATTGCATTCTTATTCCTCTTTTGTCAAATACACCTACAGCTTGCCATTGGCTCATAACCTAATTTCTACTTTTAAAACATCGAATCAACTAGACAGAACTCCCTCCTACTTCCCTCTCAGCCTCCACTTATCTTTCCTTGTCTTCTCAATCTTCAGTAAGTTCACTCATGACATCATTGATTTCTTGTTCTCTGCCTGATCATTCCCATCACCATACAAACACACTGTAGTTTTCACATTGGGGGGAAAAAAAGCCTACCATCATCCCATGTGCTCCAACCCTATAGTTACCACCCCATTTCTTTGCTCCCCTTCACAGAAAAAAAAAATGGAGGAGAATTCTTTGTACCCTGAATAAGAATAAAGTAGGATAGGGAGGTATAGGAAAGCATGTCTCTTTGGCATGAGGTTTATTTTAGGTTGATTATATTTTAAGAAACACGGGCTCAGAAAGAGCTTTTTACCTCCCCCTTAACTGCCTTAAAGAATGAAGACCGTGATTCCACAGCGGGGCAATCTGACTTTTCAGGGAGAGCAATTTGAGAATGAGTTATTAACAGTGAATTTTTTGTATTTCTTATGGTTCTAGGGGCCTCATATACAGTATATAAATATATATTGTGGACATGTTTGTGCATTTCAGCCCTCTTGTGTTTTTAAACTTTATTTGCTATTTTTTCATATCCCTTTATATTATTTTTCAACCATTTCTTAGTGATTTCTTCCTCAGTACTTCAACTGTCCTAAGTTCTTTTATTTTTCTCTTTCATGGATGCCGTATTTTTTGAAGCTTCTTTAGACCAAGTTAAAGGCCTTTTAGGCTTCCTCCACGTGAATGGGAGTTCACTTTTTGAATAATAAGAATTACATGTCACAGGCGGGCATCAGGATTTTAGAGGTGCTTAGGTGGGGCATGGCCAAAAAAAGGTTAGGAACCACTGATTTAGATAGAGCCTGTTCCAGGAAGAGGAGCTATCACCAGGGATAACTGCAAATAATATGAGGTTTGGTGGGGGGCGCGGGAGGCCCAGGGGAGACTTAGCAGAGCCTGCTTATTCAGAGTGCTCCCTCTAACTGGCTTTGCATGGAATAGCCAACGTTTGTTTACCAAATATTTGTTTTGCCATCTCCATGTGAAGTCCCAGATGTCTATTCCTTCTTTTTAGCTCTGGATGGCATATAAACCATTGTCAATTGCCTGACTGTCTTTGGGCCTCAGACTAAATTAAATTTGATTTTCTCCAATTAACTTGTGTCATCTCAATTTAATTCTTAAACCATCTAGAAGAGTAGAGGAGAAAATTTTCCGCTGTGTCAGAAGCCAAGAAAGATCTAAGAATATGATCAATGTCAGCCTCCAGTTCTAGAATAGCACAGCTCAATAGAAGTTTCTGTGATGATAGAAATGTTCTATATCAATACTATCCAACCCAAAAGCCTTTACCACATGTGACTATTGAGCACTTAAAATATGGCTAGGGCAAGTACAGACCTGAAGTTTTTGTTACTTAATTAATTTAGATGTAAATAGCCACATGTGGGCAGGGACCAGGATTGTTTATGCTCACCATGTTTCCAGAATTTAATACAGGGCATAGTAATTACTATATATAAATACTATATATATAGTAATTGCTTAATTAATATTTGTCAAAAGATTCAATTGGTAAAATGGTATATTATTAGTTAATTTGTCGGTCCCATCTTTTTCCAAAGAGAAAAGGGGAAAAAAGATTTTATATGGTGCCTAGCTGGTTTGGCTATCCATCAACCCGTGGACTGAAGGGTCCTAGGATCAATTCTAGTCAGAGGCACATGCCCAGGTTGTGAGCCTGAGCCCCCATGGGGACTTGCAGGAGGCAGCCAATCCATGATTCTCTCTCATTGATGTTTCTCTCTCTCTCCCTCTCCCTCTCTGAAATCAATAAAGATATATTTTTAAAAAGACTGTATATGGTGTGGGAGCACAGCTGCTCCTTGAATCTGCACACACTCCTGACCCTGCTCGTTGCATGAATTGTTGGGGAGTTAAGTTTCTCCTTGACCCTGCTCCACTATGCTAACTGTTGGGTCTGAGTCCCTCTGCCAGGGACTGGACCACCTTGGATGCTGGGTCTTGAAGAATTTGCTCTATCCCAGAGGGTAGATGGGATAATAAATGAAAACACACTGGGTGGTCTGAGTAAAATAACAATTGTAATATGCCTCTGAGCATGCCTGGAACATAGAAGGTGCTCAAATGTGATGGCCCATCAACTTCACAGAGGGGAAGCAAATAATAATATGGGAAAACTGGGGAAGGCCTTAAAAAAGCAAGGGATATCTATAAGGGAACCATATCTTGAGGAATAATGGGAATAGAAGTAACTCCTAAAAATGTTGCTCTGTTCATGTGCCAGGCATAAATCTGGGCCTCTGCATGACTCATTTAATCCTCACAACAATCCAATGAGTGAGATACTATTATTTTTCCCATTTTACGCCTGAAAACAAACCCACTGAGGGATAGCGAGGATAATGATCTTCCCATGATCACTGAGCTAAGTGACAGAGCTGAGCCTGCCACTCAGCCCTTGGTTCTGACCACAATGCTGTTCCACCTCTTGAACAGATTTTCTTCTAGGGGACAGCCCTAGGAAAGATACTGTGTATTACTGCAGCTTATATGGAAGTATCAGAGAAGATGAAACTATAAATATGTTAGATTCAGCTTGGGGTTCACAAGGCAGCTAGGGACTTAGCTCTTTTCCCTACATTCTCAAAATCATCCATGCGTTACACCCATTTTACAAAATTACAAACTGAAATTCCAGGAAATGAAGACTCTTGCCAAAGGTCACAAAGCAGGTGTTTCATATTTGCCATATAAATCCAGGTGTGTCTATCCCTAAACCCATTGTTTGTCTTGCAATTCAAAAGTGTATGTAGCGAGGTACAGACTAAAAAGAAGTAAAAGCAACATGATTTAAGGACAAAAAGAAGCATTAACTTTCTGACAAGGACCAGGGCAGACTTCAGGCATGAAACACTCACCCTGAAAACTGCTTGGGGGACCATGAGCAAACATAGGACTATCCCTCTCTTATTTCTTCCAACAAGCTGCGTAATGCCGTCTGTGTACACGCCTGCCAACCTTGGTACTGCCACTTATTGGGCACTGTGTGCCAGGAGCTTCACGTGTTACCATGAATCATCTCCATAAGCCTTTGGGGTATGTATTACCATCTCCATTTGCAGATGAGTAAACTTCAGGTAAGACAGCTAGGCCAGGATTGACGCCCTCATTCTCTTCTTTCCCCACCCCACTATTTTTCACTTGAGGGGCTGATGTTTGAATCCCTAGTACCTGGCACAGCCTTTCCCATAGTAGGCACTCACTCAAGACTTTGATTATAGAGGAAAGAAAACATGTTTAATGTAGAAAACCCCTGGCCAGAACTTCAGGCGGCACAGGCTCTCTTGCAGTAAACTTTCAGATGTCTCATCTTATAAAACAAGATCAGCCACCCTCACCACCAACCAAGAAGATGTGTATTAGTTAATAGTGGTAAACAGATGAAAGAAGTTTCACAGCTTATTATTATTAACCTCTAAGTTCTTAAACCCTATATGAGTTGATATTGAGAGGAACATTCCCTCTAATTTCTCTTATTGATTCCCACAACTTCAAACCTCACCTATAGAGTAAACTTCCCCACTCCTCCAGACCAATGTAGCCACTAGCCTATAGATCCACACTGGACAATCACAACGTGTCCAAAATCAAGTTCATGATCTTCTAAACTAAATCCCGTGTCCTTTCTAAATGATGATTCCACCATCATCTTTCTTCCTGCCAGAAATCAATGCCGCATGCTTGACTTCTTCCTCTACTTCATCCTGCACGGGATTATGATCCTCTGTCTCTGCATTAAAACTTCCCTTGGCCTTGGTCGTTTTTCTCAGTGGTTAGAGCATTGGCCTAGGACAGAAGGGTTATGGATTCGATTCCCAGTCAAGGACACGCACCTCAGTTGCAGGTTTGATCCCCCTGCCCACTGCCCCACTCGGGGGCACATGCAGGAAGCAACCAACATCTCTCTCTCTCTCTCTCTCTCTCTCTCTCTCTCTCTCTTCCTCTCTCTCTCCCTCCCTCACTCCCTCCCTCTCTCCTTCCTTCCCTCCTTCCCTCCTTTTCTTCCACTTTCTCTAATGGAAAAAATATCTTTAGATGAAGATTTAAAAAAAAACTTCCCCCTAAAGAAGAACCACATCTTATTCACCTGTGTTTCCTCAGATGCACAAATATTTGAGTGATTATTCATTTTTATGTATTTCTTTCCAGTCCTTTTCTTTGCTTTTTAAAGCAAGATATGACTATTCTATAAAAATTATTTTATACTTCGTTTTTTTACATAATTTTCTTTTATGAAATATTGTTTTTATTTGATAAGCTGTTTTTTAATTAAACTTCATTATAGAAAATTTCCCCATGCTATTAAAAATTCTATGTGAATCATTTTTAATGGCAGCTAATAGTACATGAGTTAGTAGCTACTATTGAGCACTGACAGGAACAGTACTGGGCACTTTACTAGTAAATTGGAAAGAGGACATTAATTACATACTATGTTAGATGCATTGCAAACATTATTTAATCCTAACAACTCAAACAGAGAAGTAACACTATCTTATCTGATAAGGATTTGAACCCAGGTCTGCATGGTACAAAACCATATTTTCTACTTTGATAAAATGTGTGAGCTATTTTCTTTTTGTTGTTGTTAATCCTCATCAAAGGGGAAGCAAGGGGAGGGGAAGGAAAGGGAAAGAAGGGAAGGGGAGGAGAGGAGAGGAGAGGAGAAAGAGAGAAACATTGATGTGAAAGACACCCATCGGCTGCCTCCTACAGGTGCCCCAATGGGACCGGGTATCAAACCTGCAACCCAGGTACATGCCCTTGACCAGGAATTGAACCCAGATCCTTAGCAACACAGGCCAAGGCTGTAAGTTGTTTTCTTAAATAGATAATCAACTTCCTTACCCTCCTTGCAGACATTTACTTAAACAGGGGTATATATGTATGGATCCTTCGGTGAATGCTTCATAACCCCTGGTCTCCATCCTCTTGAATCATTTATATAAGAGCAAAGCACACACTAGGGTCCAATCAGTGCAGGGCTTATCTCCATAAGTAGCACTGGTACAGGTATAAAAAGCACCTTGGGGATGGCAGGGGGGGAGGGGGTCTGTTTCTGTGTATAGAACTTGGAGGGAAGCACCATAACCAACAAGATCATAAGTACAGGTTAGATCAGAGAACCAGTCAGCATTAAGAGCCTGGCCTTTGGAGCCAGGTGCCCTAGTTTCAAGTTCCAGCTCTGTCGGTTACTGGTTGTACAACACTGAGCAAGTTATCTAACCTCGTTATGCCTCATTTCCTCATCTGTGAACACAATCTCACAGGACGTGATTAAGTTAGTTAGCACTTGAAGTGCTTAGAGCAGTGGTTCACAGCAACTGCCAGATCAGGGCTTCCTGCCATTATTATTAGTCCATGAGGAACATGAACAGACAATTCAGATAATGAATTACAATAAATGAGATACAATTCAGATAATGTAATATAACATATAGAAAAAACTTGCCTCATTAATAATCAAAAAATATAAATTAAAATACAAACTCTTTTACCTCTCAGACTGACAAACAATAATTCTTGAAATCCGATTCTTATTTAACATTTCATTGACCTTGTAGGGTTATCAATTAGTACAGATCACTTAAAAGGCTCTAGAACTTGAGAAGTGTTCATACTCTAACCCAGAAATTCATTCCAGCAATCTATTCTAAGGAAAAATTCTAAATACAGCAAAAACTTTATGTACAAAGAAAAATACTTCTAACCTGCTATTCTATAATAGCAAAAAGACTGTCCAATTATAGTGAAGTGGCCAAGTAAATATATGGAATATTTTATAGTAACTGAGTAAATTATTAAGAACTTTAAGCCCTACCTGGTTGTGCTCAGTGGTTAGAGCATTAACCTGCAGGCTGAAAAGGCCTGATTCAATTCTGGTCAAGGGCACATGTCCAGGTTGTAGGCTTGATCCCCGGTGTGGGGCGTGCAGGAGGCAGCCAATCAATTCTCTTTCATCATTGATGTTTCTATTTCTCTCCCCCTCTCCCTTCCTCTCTGAATTCAATAAAAATATTTTTTAAAAGAACTTTAATAACATGCAAAATATTTCTTAAATAAATCAGGATGTTATTTATAGAATATTCTGACATTATATAGAATATTAATAGTGGTTATCTATGAATGTAACTATGTGTGACTTTTAAATTTTATTGTATTGCAATCTTCAAATTTTCTAAAATGAACATTTTTACAGACAAAACTAAAATACTTAAAGAATATTTTAAACCTTATCCTATATAATAAAGAAGTAATATGCAAATTTGACCATCACACCCTTGCACAAGATAGCCACCCCCATGTGGTCACAAGATGGCCGCCACAAGATGGCCAGCAGGGGAGGGCAGTTGTGGGCAATCAGGCCAGGAGGGGAGGGCAATTGGGGGTGACTGGGCAGCAGGGGAGGGCAGTTGTGGACAACCAGGTCAGCAGGGAAGCAGTAAGGCTTCGATCAGGCTAGCAGAGGAGTGCTTAGGGGGTGATCAGGCTGGCAGGCAGGCAAGTGGTTGGGAGCCAGCAGTCCCAGATTGTGAGAGGGATGTCCGAAGGGTCCCCAGATTGGAGAAGGTGCATGCTGGGCTGGGGGACAGGTCCCCTCCCCCCTACAGTGCATGAATTTCATACACTGGGCCTCTAGTTCATAAAATAAATAGAATGACCTGCCATGAGTCCCTACTTCCTACAGGAAAAGACTCTCCTTGCCCACTTTTATCTCTCATCATCTCTCTGCCACACACTCTTTACTAGATTCACTCTAAGTTAACCAGCCATGATATTTTCTAATTTGTTTTTGTTTACAGCCATGAATTCCTTGCTTTTTTACACCAGGAAAACAACTACCCAATATCCTATCACAACTACTCTGTGATCTGACAGCCTTTCGAGACACCTGATTACACAGATGCAAATAAGTAGCGTGTCCTTAAAGAATGAGACTGTGCCTTATTCATCTTTTATCTCCTGCCAGGGCTTGGTAAATAAATAGGTGTCCAAAACACATCTGTTGAATGAATAAGCATCAATATCAAGGCAGTGAAATCTGAGCCAGCCTGGGATACCTCTGCATGCAAGGGGCTTTTATTTGTTTAAGGAAAGGGCACTGAGAACCAGACAGGCCTGGGCTTGACACAGCCACACTGAGCAAGTTACTAAAATGTGGAGCATCTGCTTCTTTGCTTGTAAAACAGAATTAAATCCAGCAACTCACAAGGTTATTGTGAGGATTAAGAGAGACAGAAATGTCAGGCTTTTAGAGCACCAGTTATATTGGAGGGAAGGAGGAAAGGAGGAAGGAAGAGAGAGAGAGGGGAAACACAGGCATAAAAACAGAAATTCAAATGTTAGATCCCCTCCCTCTTGCTTAAGTCATTAAAGCCATGCTATCTATAAGCAGCCAGGGAACAAAGATGATACACATCAGAATCCCCAAAGTAGTGACATATGGCATCCAGATACATACTTCTGGCAAACTGTCACACAAGCCCTCTCAAACCTTACACTGTTTTCCATATTGACAGCTGAAGAATGGCAGCCGCTGCCAGCCAAAATTAGGATGACTACACTGATGTTGTCTGTTACTCAGAGCAAAGCCACTAGCAGATACCTGAGGCCAAGCTGCAAAGCTCCATCTATCAACACCCCCTGTGAGTGGCAGCTCATCCACAGGGGTAGGCATGGTGCAGCTGGCACGGTGACCGGTTATACCACCTCTGGTGACAACAGCTGCCATCACATCCAGGAACACCCACCATAGTCTCAATACCATGCACATCAGACATAGGGCAGGGGGGGTGAGGCATGAAAGGTTCTGAGGAGGTAGTGGGAGGAAGCACAGGGAGGGACCAGAAATTACCAATGGGCTTACTAGCAAGCCAACTATCCTCCAAATTAATACTTTTCTACAGTTTGTTTCCTCATCATCAGAAGGTGATATCACTACCCACCTCCCTGATGTCCTTTGAAGACTGAGGAGAACATGCCCTTCAGGCGCAGACAGCATTTATGACTATTACCACTGCCCGCACGTACATGCTAATGCCTTGTCTTCCTGTACTAAGCTCCTCCCTCCAACACCAAACTCGGTAGATCTGAGTTGATCTTTCTGGTTGTTCTCAAGTAATAACTTTAATTTATATAGACTGGTCCAAAATACAGCCCCAAAGAAGGAAGGAGAGGAAAATGTCAGGGTGGTGGGGAAGGATCCGTGGCAACACAGCTTTCCATCTTGATTTCCTTTAAGAGGAGATCCTATTGCAAATGCAAGAGTCACTCCATTAGCAATTCAGTTAGATGCTACAGCTGCCTTGGTTGTCCCAGGCCCCCAACTTCAAAGGAAAATAAAGGGGATTTCCTGGGGTAAAAAAAAAAAAGCCTAACTCCGTAAGTGCATAGGAAGCACACCTGCCTAGCCCCTGACTCTATTTCCAGTGCTTAGCACAGAGCAAGCACTCAGTACACATGCTGGGTGAATAAATGCACCCACCAGATTCTATACCAGATACCTCTACCAACTGACTGTCTGGCTCTTTGAGAATCTACTGTGATCTGGGCACTAGGGAGATTAGGTAGCCACGGCCAGTGTGAAAATCAAATCATGGAGCCAAGCAGAAATAGATGAGAATCTATTTATTCATGAAATCAGAACTTAGAGACCACATCAGCAATTCCAGTTCCAAAATTAAAACCTTCTAGGCAACACGGACCAGATCATACATCTCTCCTGTGTGAGGCCCTGCACATGTTTGATGGTGTTCCTCCTATACTGAGGCAAGACAATTTTTCAGAATCCAAAGTGCGTGGATTAATAACGCACTTCTTACTTGCCCTAGAACATGAGATATCAAACTGTTGGTAACAATATCCCTTTACACTCTTAAATAATTATTAAAAGCCCCAGAATTTTTGTTGATATGGGTTATAATTATTAATACTTATCATATTATAAATTAAAACTGAAAAATTTAAGCATATTCATTCTCTTTAAATTAACAACATAATTTAATTTAAATCACTATATTTTCAAAAATAAATAGTGAGAAGGTTAGCATTATTTTTATAAGTTTTTTAGTGTCTGGTTTAATAAAAGATAGCAAGATTCTCATATTTGCTTCTTCGTTCAATTTGTTGTGATATATATAGTTTTGATACAAATACGTACATGCCAAAAACCCTGAGTCACAAAGACAATGGTCGGGAAAAGGAGGAGTATTTAATAGATTTTTCTGATGATTGTGGATATTCTCCATTGATATGACACCAAAACTCCATCAGTAGTAGCTGATTAAAGGTTAGCTGCAATGTGGACTCTGAAACCATGTGGATGAGCTTTCTCCACTCTATCACATTAAAATCCACTGGTCTGCCTTACTCTTTGAATGGCTCTCTTACACATGAATGACTGTAAGATCATATATTGGTCATTCAGAAAATACCCACTCAATACAAATACGTACTATCAGTGTTTTTCCTTGAAGCGATAGATTCACTTTATACATTTTGGGGAAAATGTCTGCCAAATACCCAGGTCTGAAAAACCAGAGTTTGACTCTCATCCCATCAAGTATTTATGGTGTTCCATGAAAAAAATAGTTTGTTCAGCTTGCAACTCAGACTATTAATCGCACAAGTGCTTTTCCTTGAAACACCATCATACTTCATATACTTCTCATCACACCGACACTAAAAATATGTATACTCAGAGGGTTGAGATTTAGTAAAGTTAATAATTTGCACTACATCAATGAGAATAGTCGTAAGGGAAGGTGACATTTTCTTTTACTGTGATTGTGAGGTAGTGAAGACTATACTATAAACTAGTATAGTTTGATGCCCCCATTTAGAATCATGCTAAGACACCAGCAGTTTCACTCGCCATTGCTTTTGCACTATCAATGAAAGGTTCAAAAGAGTAAAGTGGTAAATAACATCTTAACATTATCCTAAAACAGTTTTGACCTTGAGAACCCTTGAAAGGTCTTAGGCACTGCAGGGGTCTGCGAACCACCTTTTGAGAATGGCTGCCTTACTCTATCAATCCTGATCAGTCCCTGCAAGCTGCCCACAGCCCAGACTGTAAGTGAGCCTGAGAAGGATGATAGCTTCTTATGTGCAGTGAAGCAACAAGTGAGGACACAGGGGACCATCAGCTCCTCACCTAGCCAGAGACTCCCATCTTTCAACTACAGAGATGGTCTAATCAATCCTATCCCAACTCACAAACTGCAGGTTTTCCTAGGCAGGACTTCAGCAAGGGCTGAGCGGGAGCTCCCAGCTGTGATCTATAGAACAAAGCCACTTTCATGGTAAAGAAAAGGAGCGTCCTGTCTGATTAGTGTTGCCAGAATTAAACTTTCAAAAGTAGTTGACACTTGCCTTTACTGACCCTCCAGTTCACCTTTCAGCACCTTTGCCAATCACCTTGCCTAAGGAATGCTCTGGAAGCGCTTGGTACCTCTATCCTTCCTATTCTCTTAAAATGTTCCCTCCCTTTATGGACATGTTCATTTGCTTTACCTTATTAGTTTAATTATCTTGCTGTGGCTTTTTTCTAATTCATACCAAGTTGCAAGCAAAAGGCTACTTATTGATTTCAGAGAGGAAGGCAGGGGGAAATAGAGATAGAAACATCAATGATGAGAGAGAATCATTGATTGGCTGTCTCCTGCACGCCCCCTACTGAGGAATGAGCCTGCAATCTGAGCATGTGCCCTTTACTGGAATCGAGCCCTGGACCCTCCGGTCCTCAGGCCAACGCTCTATCCACTGAGCCAAACCAGTTAGAGTTATATTCTATTTTCAATAATTTACCTGTATGGCTTCATAAAATATGTTTTACATGTTAATTGACTCAGTCAGTCAACTCCACTATAAATTTTAATTACTGGGATTCTTCTTCCATATATTATGGAGTATTTAGGGGTAAGAGCCTTCCATGATGGAAGAATAGAAAGGTCATGCTAGCCCAGCCAGTGTGGCTCAGTGGTTGAGTGTCCACCCATGCACCAGGAGTCACAGTTCAATTCCCAGTCAGGGCACATGCCTGGTTACGGGATCAATCTCCCACAGCGGGGTTTGCAGGAGATAGCCATTTAACGATTCTCTCGTCATTGATGTTTCTATCACTCTCCCCCTCTCTCTTCCTCTCTCTGAAATCAATACAAACATAATAAATAAATAAATAAATAAATAAAAGTTGTGCTAGAGAAGACAGTAAACATGGCATTATGAGAAAAAAAAAACACACAGACTTTGGAATTAGACAGGCTTGTGTCCAAATTACAGAACCCCAACTTATATGACTTCAGGGAAGATATTTGACTTCTCTGGGAGTCAATTTCCTCATCTGTAAAATATGAATAATATTTTCCTTGCAGAGTTCTTGTGAGAATTAATGACATTGTGTACAAACCCAGCACAGTCCCTATGAAATAGCAGGCATTCAATTATTACCGGATTCTCTCTGTGTTGGGGAATCTGTCTTTAGAAGCATCAAATAAATAATAGTTTCCTGTCCCACAAGTACCACCTTCCTACTGACCCTAGAAATGAGCTGTCAAGCCCAATTACCATGACTCTTTCTAGCTGAACCTCTTCCCTATGGTTTTATTCCTACAGATTCTGAGCTGAGACTATAAATGCCCAGAACTCTGCTTCCCCAAGCTAGCAGACATGATCACCTATGCTTACTAACGTGGGAGCCTACTTTTCCTATAGAAACAACGATGCCAGGCACCTGATCAGATTGCTAATAATGTTTTGACTGATGAGTCTTGGGAATTTTCTGACTCATGATCAAAACACAGGAGCACCACGTTCTAGGAAGACACTCTGTTTTACTCCACCAGCCTTTCTTTCCTTGGGATTTCCAGTCACCCGCAACTATTTCCCCATGAGTCCTTTTGTGGATCTTTATCCCCACAGGTCTTTGTAAGTCCTTGCCACAACTTCTGACTACATCTCAATTTATATTTAACTCAAATACTACTTGGTATTTGCCAGGAAGGAGACAAACTTACAAAAATAACATAGTTACCATAAAACCAGCAAATGCTGTACCTGTAAACTAGACTCAAAGTTAATAGGAAGAATGATTTCAACAACAGGAAACTCGGAGTTGAATCAAGGCTATAAACTAGGTAAAGACTAAAGCTAAATATGATTTGTCACATGGTAACAAGAAAGAAATCAAGTGGTATGAGTTCACTAAACAATAAAATCCTCAAGGAAGAAAAATAAAAGCCAGAAAGAATCAATTATATAAAGTACACAGTCAGCAGATATAATTAACATATTAAACAGAATCTTACCTGCCTGATCAAGTTCCAGCAAAAAATAAGGAACACTCATTGATTTAAATAACTTCTTTACCTGCAAGAAGTTGAAAAGGGAGGAGAGAATGTCATATTTTTTAAAAGTAAAAACCAACAAAAGAGTCTCTTATCCAGCTTTGTTACCTCCCTCCTCAGTCTTTTCCTTTGGAAACTTTCCAGTTCATTTTTACATAACTCACAGGAATCTTCCTGCTGACAGTAATGCTATTTAAAGGGGTATTTGAAGTCTCTTGATTATATTCTATTTCCCTTTTCTTTTTTAAATGTTTTTATTGATTTCAGAGAGGAAGGCAGGGGGAAATAGAGATAGAAACATCAATGATGACAGAGAATCATTGATTGGCTGTCTCCTGCACGCCCCCTACTGAGGATAGAGCCTGCAATCTGAGCATGTGCCCTTTACTGGAATCAAGCCCTGGACCCTCCGGTCCTCAGGCCAACGCTCTATCCACCGAGCCAAACCAGTTAGAGTTACATTCTATTTTCAATAATTTACTTGTATGGCTTCATAAAATATGTTTTACATGTTAATTGACTCAGTCAGTCAACTCCACTATAAAAATGGGTTTAATATTAACCATGTTTAAACAAGCCACTGGAATACTTAATGTTTTCCAAAACATTATGTTGCAATCCTACAATACTCAAATTAGCTTCCCCGGCAGCATACACTTAAAAAAGTAGGAATCTTTTGAAGAGTGATAGGGTAAGTAAAGAGGTACTTTAAGGACAGGGAGACCACCTGGATAAAAGTCAATTCATATTACAATGATCGTTTTCTAAGACTAAAAATAAGTTCATACACATATAAAATCATGGACTTATTAGATCTCTTAGCCACTTAGGGTTTAGAACTAAACCATTTGCAGTTTGTTACAAAAACAACACCAAGTTTTCCAGATTTAGAAAGTAAGCCCTAAAAGCAGCTCCTAAAAGTAATTCTCAAAGTTTGATAATATGTGAATATAGGAAATATACTCATTAGATTCCAAAGAAAACATGATCCCACATCACGAAACTATTTTGTAGGTTATTTGAACACTGAATGAACTTAAGCACGGTTCCACCGCCAAGATTCACTATGTCTTGAATATCAAAAGAGCCAGTTCTAGAGTGTTCTTATTGAGAAAACTAGAGGAATAATACTATGCCTGTAAAACAGACACTTTATTGAGAAGTAGAAGTGAGTCTGCATATCAAACAATGGATAAACTGCAACAAGATATCATCTGCTAATTCCAACTGCATACCTTACTTCCCACAGAAATATCTGTAAGAAACAAGTATCATATTTCCCTGCAAGGGCCGGGAGGGTTTATCTTTGCAGTAAGATGCAATTAAAGCATACATGGGAATGTGTTAGGCAACAAGCGAGAAACTAACCTGATACAGAAGTTAATTTCTTTGTGGGCATTTCCCAACTTGGATTAATGCAAATTATATTACTGATCCCAGAGAGAAATACAAATTAATCAGAGCAATTATAAATTTAGTTGCTCTATTCTCACTTACTCACATCATGATTGTTAAACGAGATGATAAAATCAAGACAGAAGGAAATAACTTGGGAAAATTCTACTTACTGGTAATTTTTTAGAAAATGAATGTGAATAACCAAGTATATAAATTGTACTCCCACAAAAGAAAATCACCATTTTGACCAGGAGAGACCCCCTAACCATCCTTCATGGCCAAAAATATTGAAAATAATTTATATCAATTGGCACAAATCTGAAAATAGCTTTTATATTATGTATTTGGAAAAGCTAAGGGACTGGTGTTTATTAAAGGTAAAACCAGATGTCTGTTCAGAAGACTTGGCATATCCAGAAATTTTTCAGGTAATGGCAGTAAATAAAATTACTAAAATCAGTATGCAAATACCTGGCACAGATTTTTAAGGACAAGTTGATCATTCCCAGAGCATATTTAATTAAGTAAAACAGAAAATGAAAAAGGCGAGGCTTTGCCTTTTCAGAGACAAGGAGGAGAGCTGGGAAATGAAGTTAATAGAATTCAGGGATAAGAGAGTAGGGATGAGAGTCATTACAGGTCGAAGAGATCTAAGGGAACAGGAGCCCTAACTGCCTCTCATTAGCAGCAATGCTGATCACACACACTCGCGACTAGCCCAACCCTACTGGAATTGTCCTATTCTTTAAAAGTGTTTTCAAAGTATAAGTGAAGCGACCAAAACATGCCTGGCACATAGTAGGCACTCAAACAGTAGCTATTATTTATGTAAGTGTGGACTGAACACTCCCAAGTCCTTTCACATAGATCTGAAATCATTTAGGCCTCATAATCAAGCTGTGTGTTTAACAGGTCAGAGATCAGATGGTATCATCATCCTTAGTTTGTTGTTGAGGAAACTGAGATTGAAAAATGAGAACTGAGCTCTGGTAACTGCACGTGCTCCTTCTGCCAGTCACCATGAGCACAAAGCGCTGAAGGGAGAGGCCAGCCTAGGAAAAGTAGCCCCTCCGTAATAGGACTGCTTGTACTTGGAATAGAGTCAGATGTGTGTTGACTGCTGTCTAGCCAAGCTTCTCTATTGATGGGAGGAGGATCACCATCCGAGGTGTTAGGTCCTAATTGGAAAACAGGAAAAGCAAGTTCTTTTATTTAACAAACATTTATACAGCATTTACTATGTGCCAGGCATGTTGTATGGCTTTCAGAAGTTTTAAAGAATTTAACCCTCACAACAATCTTATGAGATGGGAATATTGTTATACACACTTTACAGGTGAGGAAACTGAGGCACAGCAGGTAAATAACTTTAATCAAGGTCACAGGGCTGATATGTCACAGAGCCAAGAACATGGGGAAATGGTTTCACAAAGAATAAACTGAGTTCACGGTCTCAGCTCTTAACTATATTCGGTAACAGAAAAGATGGAACAACTACATAGTCTCAGAGCTACAGGAAATCTCAGAAGTCAACTAGTCCAAGCCTCTCACAGATTAAACAAACGAGGGAGAAGAGCCTCAAAAGTGGACAAGATCACCAGAGCTAGATGATTAGCGCCAGAGGCGAGGAATTACAGCTCAGATTCCTAACGCCCAGCCCTCTTCTAAATTCTCTACCACTGACAGTCATCACTTAGAATTTAGCAGGGGTTACCTCTGCCTTTTTCTTTTTAAGCCTCTGTTCTGCCTTCTCAGTTTGACTGAACCCCTAGCGATGGCAGTTGTGTCTCCTATCTCTATGCAACTCTACGCCTCATACGACGTTACGGAAGGAGGGTGAAGCCTCGGGTGCCAATGACACAAGCATGTTCGATGAGAAACTACATGAAAGGTTCTGCTTATCTCAACTATTTCCACTGATTGCCCACCTTCCCTTTTTTTTCTTTTTGAAGAAATAGGGAGAGAGAGAGAGAGAGAGAGAGAGAGAGAGAGAGAGAGAGAGAGAGGGAGGAGTCAAAAAAGCCTGTCTCTTCCTAAGGCTTTCAGAATAAAAAGGCTTCTGAATTAAACTTCCCAGAGAGCTGGAGAATGAGAGAGACAAACAAACTGAGAAAAAACAGAACTTATTAAATTACCCTACAGGTTAAGCTGGACAGATGGTCAGTTATGCTTACTTGAGAGGCCACTGTGTCTAGTCCTAGAGCTACCCTGAGTATAATTTAAAGCTAAACTCTAGCAACCTTTAAACTCCCTCAACCTTTAAACTTCAATAAAGCACCAAAACAGGTTTGTCTTTAAACTCTCACCTGCATGCTAAGGTGAAATCAGAGTCATCACTGAGCTTCTCTCCCTGATCTTCTAAGGTTAACATCCAAGTCGGAAGCACAGTTTATTCTTTGTGAAACCATTTTCCCCATAATAAACCAGAGCATGAGGAGATCTTTACAAAATTTCAGAGTGCCCTAAGTAACAGCTCCTTAAGAAATATTCCCTTTAGACATGCCTCAAGGAATAGCAAATCACTTGGTTTGGTAACTCCCCCACCCAAACTTTCCCTGACCCTGACCCTGACCCTGACAAACATTGAGTTCTTTGCAAAGGCTCAGAAAATGATGACTCAAGCAATATTTTCTTCTCAAATCAACACTCCTCAAGTATTCTGAAGCAAGTTATACCCACACAGATCCTACACTAAGGAGAAATCCGGCTGCTTACACCTGAGCTCAAAAGTCTGTCAGATTTCTATAATTCAACTACTTGTTACCACCGCTTACCTCGGCACAGCGACTGCACGTGGACTTGCTGAAGATGACCACCGGGTGGCTGTCTATATAGGCCTGTAGCCGCGCGCTGGGCTCTGAGCTGGCTGTGCTGGTGGATCCAATGGCTGAGTTTTCTGACGAAGTTTGACAAGTGAGAAAACCCTTTGCTAGAAGTAATGGAAGCAAAGATGGTAATTACCAGAAAGGAAAACAGGATGATGCATTTTCTAATATTAGGCTCACTCTAAAAGCCTTGCAATTTTACCCCAAGGGCCCAAATAAGCAATGTGAGGAAGGACTCCAACATGGATTGTACATTAGTTCTGTCATCTGACTAGAGACTTTGGGCAACTCATGCAATATTCCCAACTCACTTGGTCACACTCAAAATTCGTTCTCAGGGATCTGGACAAATGAAAGCAAGAGTCTGAACCATCCTTGGAAGCAGGAGAATAAGTAACAGGTTCTGGGCATGGAGGGCCACAGTCTATCCACTCCTACTCCCCACTATGGTTTAAATGCAGAGGCCAGGATCAGATGTGATGTCCCTTTCTCACACAACCCTGCTTGCAGACATAGGCATACACAACCCAGGCTCAGGATTATTATTTTTCTTCCACCTTCTGGATAAGCAGACAAATCTGTGGGACCTTTAGTCCACAGACCCAAAAAGCTTCCAAAAAAATCCTTTCTTCAGATTCTCGGTTTCCTTCCCAGGATTTTACTGTGGTCCAATTTGGCACCAGAACAAACGTGATCCAGCCTAGTTGTATGTCATCCGCACATGACAGCACCATCATCCTGGGCATCACCACCAGCCAAAGACACTGAGAGATTGCTACCTCTGGCTTGTAAATGCTTTTTACTAGCTATTGGCTTCAGGACCCACAAACCAAGCTCAATCCCACCCTTATGACTTGCTTCCTAAGTGATTTCCTCTAATTTCTGCTCATCTAAGAGCTGTCCATTCTTCTTCAGTCTCATCATCTTTATAGTTATATTCATGTTTACCCAGAATATTTTCAAAGTTCTCACCCATGCTATAGCATGTATCCAGTACTTCATTTATTTTTATTGCCAAACTATAGGTCCAGTGCACAAAATTCATGCACGGGTAAGGTCCCTAGATCTGGCTGGTGATCAGGGCCAATCAGGGCCTTCCAGCTGCCAGCAGGGGACTTCCTTCATTCCTCGCAGACCCCTGGCGGTCAGCGCATGTTATAGTGAGCGACTGAACTCCAAGTCTCCCAGTAGAACTCCCGAGGGAACAATTTGCATATTAGGCATATATATAGATAGATATAGATATAGATATAGGTATAGGTATAGGTATATAGGTATATAGATATATAGATATATAGATATAGATATAGATATAGATATAGATATAGATATAGATATAGATATGTAGATATAGATAGATATAGATAGATAGATAGATAGATAGATAGAGAGAGAGAGGTAGGTAATATTCCATTGTATAGTTTTACTTCATTTTATTTATCTGTTCATCAGTTGATAAACATTTGGGTTATTTCTACTTTTTGGCTGTTATGAACAGAGCTGTTATGAACATTCATGAAGAAGTTTTGTTTGAACACCTGTTTTTGAGTAAATACTGGGGAGTAGAATTGTGGAGTCAAGTTAATCTTTTGAGGAACCCCCAATACTCCTTCCCAAAGCAATGACACTATTTTACATTACCACCGCAATGTACAAGGGTCCCAATTTCTCCACATCCTTGCCAATACTTATCTTTTTTATTCTAGCCATCATAATGTATGTGCGCCTACATATAAGCATATATTTTAAATGTTCACTGGTAATTCTAATGCACACTTCTAATTAAGAACTGTTAGACTAAGGCAGCATGATCCATGATTACAGCCCACCAATGGCTTTCAAAATTTGTTAATTAAACTCTGGTTTTCATTTTCTCTTTTGCTTTTTAAATTTTTTTTTATTAAATTTATTGGGCCAAAACCAGTTTGGCTCAGTGAATAGAGCATCGGCCTGCAAACTGAAAGGTCCCAAGTTCAATTCCGGTCAAGGGCATGTACCTTGGTTGCGGGCACATCCCTAGTAGGGGGCATGCAGGAGGCAGCTGATGGATGTTTCTAACTCTACCCCTCTCCCTTCCTCTAAAAAGTCAATAAAATATATATATTTTTTAATTTATTGGGGTGACCTTTGTTAATAAAATTATATAGGTTTGAAGAGTACAATTCTATAATAAATCACCTGTATATTGCATTGTGTTTACCACGCAAAGTCAAGTTTCCTTCTGTCACCATATTTGACTCCTTTACCCTTTTTTATCCCACCATCCTTTCCCTCTGGTAACCATCATACTGTTATTTGTGTCTATGAGTTATGGTTTGTTTTTCTTGCTTTCAGTTTTATATCCCACAGGAGTGAAATAATATAGTTCTTGACTTTTTCTGAGTTATTTTGCTTAGCATGATATTCTGAAGATTCATCCATGTTGTCACAAATGGCAGTATTTCATCTTTTCTTATGGCTAAGTAATATTATATCGTGTGTGTGTGTGTGTGTGTCTGTGTGTGTGTGTGTGTGATTTTTCACTCAATTATCTATCGAAGGTACTTTGGTTGTTTCTAGGCATTGATCACCGTCTATGATGCTCCAATGAACATAGGGGTGCATATATCTTTACAAATAAATGTTTTTAATTTTTTTTTTTGCTAAATACCCAGAAGAGGGGTTGCTGGATAATATAGTAGCTCTATTCTTAATTTTTGGCAAAACCTCCATACTGTTTTGCTTATTGGCTGCATCAATTTACACTTCCACCAGCAGTGTATGAGTTTCTTTTTGCTACAATCTCTCCAACACATGTTATTACTTGTCTTGTTGATTACAGCCCTTGTAACAGGTATGGGGTGGTACCTTATTGTGGTTTTGATCTGCAGTTCTCTAATAGCCATTGAAGTTGAGCTTTTTGTTCACATATCCGTTGACAGTTTATTTGTCTGTTCAGGTCCTCTGTCCATTTTTTAATTGGATTGTTGAGTTCAATATTACCCCCTTATCAGAAGTGTTGTTTGCAAATATCTCCTCCCATTGGGTTGGTTGCCTTTTTGTTTTATTGAGTTTTTGTTGTTGTTGTGTCGGAACTTTTTAATTTGATATAATCCATTCATTTATTTTTGCTTTTATTTCCCTAGTCTTTGAATTTTAGAAGGCAACGTGAAAATAAGGATTCTTAGTGGTAACATCTCCATGAAAAGAGAATCACAGAATGTCAGCATGGCATGGGAAAGATATTTGAGGTCACTAGGCCAACCTATCATTCTACTGATGAGGAAACTGAGGTCCAGACAGGTAACTAATTGGTGTTGGAGTCAGGGCTGCCACACAAGCCTCCTGATTTCATAATGCCTTCGTGACTCCTTTGACTTTAGGGGATGACTAACTCTAAAACCAGGTGACAGTTCCTTATGTAACATCTATGCTGAGGGCCCCACCCACCTATTAAACTCAGATATTTGCCAATACAAAGAACACAGTATTCAGGGCCATTACAAGGAAAGCATTATCTTCTCTGATTAAAAGAACTGCAATCTGACTAGGAAGAGACTGCTCACCAAAATCAATAATAAAAAATAGATGATATATAAATAAATAAGAAATTTCTCAATTAATCAAAATCATAATTCTGCCTCTAACATAAAAGGAAAATAAACTTTTGTTTCGAAGTTTATCATTTATTTTTAAATTTCCCCCCTCAATTTTGAAATAAAATTTGAAGAAGAATAGTAATAAATTAATTAAATGTTGCAAGGACAGTACAGAAACAGATGATCAGAAAAACCTAGATAAAAATTGTAATTATTTGTTCTTTCCCTTTTGCCCTAACTATCCTGCCAAAGATCAAATCCTAATATTTGGATCCATAAAGTATATACTATCCACTGGGAAAAATTCAAACTACAGGGTAAAAATAAATATGCCCCATAGTTACACAGACATCAACATGAGATTATATAGCTCAGAAATAGATAAATATAGAATAATTTATGATAAAAAGGTATCACAAAGCAATAAAGAGACAATGTATTTTTTAAGTGGTAGGTAATAATGGCTTGGTAATTTGGGAGAAAAAAGTTTTTTTTCCACTTATCTCATTATATAACAAAGCATTAAAAAGGGAACTTTTTCCATATCTCTAATGGGGTGATAACTTCCTAAGCATAAAAGTAAATACATCCTGACTGGTGTGGCTTAGGCAGCCGATCAATGATTATGTCTCATCATTGATGTTTCTGTCCTTCTCTCCCTCTCCTTTCCTCTCTCTGTAATCAATAAAAACATTTTAAAAAATAAAATAAAAACAGCCCAGCTGGCATGGCTCAGTGACTGAGCATTGACCTATGAAACAGAAGGTCAAAGTTCAAGTCCAGATCAGGGCACATTCCCCGGGTTTCGGGCTCAATCCCCATTTGGCACCTCCCTCTCCCTTCCTCCCTTAAATCAATAAAAATATTTTTTAAATAATAGTAATAAAATAAAAATAAGAGTAAGCACAAAGGAAAGGAGCAACAAATTGTACTGCAAAATAATAATAATAGTTATAATAATTATTTTTAAAAGCCTAGGGAAAGTATTTACATAAAAAAAAGAACTCAAGCAAATTGGTTAGAAAACAGGACCATTAATGATAAAATAAAATAAACAAAGAACATGAACAACCAAATCAGTAGAAAGAAAATGGCAAAACTAGAATATAAAGATCAATTTACTTTACTTTTATTTCATAATCTGAAATGCAGATTAAAGCAATGAAGTGTGGTTTCCTACCTATAAAAAATGAAAACTCCCAGTGCTGATAAATGTGCATTGAGGTAAGTCCAAGGGGCGGGGAGGGGAGTGTAATATAAACTAATAATTTTGGAAAACTATTTGTCAGTGTGGATCAAGAACCATTGAAATGGCATACCTTTTAACCTGGAACGTTTACTTGTGGGAATTTACCTTTTAAAAAATCTAAGGTAATGGAAACATTATATTAACAAAAAGGACCCCCTACCACCTATTCTTCTCAAAAAAAAAAAAAAATTTCAGTACTTTTTACTTATAACTAGCATCACCCAGCTAAAGGGGAATTTCCAAATTCCTTTTCACTGCATGTTCTATATCTTAAGGATTAATTATGTTAAGTTCCTGTAAAATTCAATGGAACAAAATAGGCCACTGGTCTATCAACACGCTCCACTCTGTACATCAGAGCATGTCTGCCACCTTTCTAGAGACAGAGACTCATTATATCTTATCTCAGTTGTCTTTATCCTTCCAAAGGCTACATTATCAACAGATTCTATCCCTGCTCTCCAGCCTCCTTCACTCCTTTCTTCCTTTTTTTTTAAAATTGATTTTTAGAGAGAGAGAGAGAAATGGAGAAGGAGAGAGAGAGGAATATCGATGTAAGAGCGACATATCGATTGGCTGTCTCCTGTGAGCCCCCTACCTGGGATGAAGCCCACAACCCAGGAATGTGCCCTGACCCAGAATCAAACCACCAACCAACTGAGCCACACTGTCCAGGGCTACTTCACTTTTTTCTATTCCTAATTCTCAGTTTCCTCTTTTATTAATTATTAACAACAGTTTCATTACAACATCATTGGTCATAGTAAAAAATTGGCAGCAACAGATATCCAACATTAGAAGAAGAGCTAAATTATAGTAGCTCTCTTGTTTTTTAGTAATTTTAATGACTGCATACTATTCAAGATTCAAAACAACATGGAAATGGCTTGACATAATGTTAATTGAAAAGAAACAGAATACCAAATCCTATGTACCACAGTTTTTCAATTATGTGAAACTCTGTATATAGGAGTCCTAAAAAGGGATATGCAAAATGGTCATATAAGATAGCATAGCATGGTAGGGCAATGCATGGCTTCTCCTTTCTTGCACTAGTATTTCTCAAACTCTATTTTTCTTTAAAACATTAGAACTGGCCACAAATATATGATCTTCATGTAGGTCTTGGAACCAAAAATATTAAGGAGACAACTGAGTAGTTTAATATTGACTTACACTGGATAATATCATTGTATTAACATTAAATCCAAGGAGAAACCAAGATGGCGGCATAGGTAAACACCTGAACTTCTGCCTCGCACAATCACTTCAAAACTACAATTAAAAGACAAAATGGACATCATCCAGAACCACAGGAAGGCTGCCTCAGTGGAAATTCTACAACTAGAAGGAAAGAGAAAAGCACACCAAGACTCAGAGGACCTGCAAAAGCAAAGTGCGGAGGTATGGCGGCACGCGTGGAAAGGGCTGGCAACTGAGTACATGGCTGTCTTTTTCAATCAAGCGGGAGACACAAGCTCCTGACTGCTCTGAACTCCAGTGCCAGGTGAGACTTCAGGAGACCCAGACTCATGTGGGAAGAAACTGGACTGTCTGGCATCAGGCGGAACTTGAGGGTGGCTTTCTTTAAGAGATGCTTGCAGTGATTACCAAGGGACACTGAGACCTAGGGGCGTCTTAGGGCAGGGCTGATGGGAGGCCATTGCTGTTTGCTCCACCCTGAGACCCCACCCTACCTAAGCTGTGTACAGAGGCTTTTACATATGAATGGGTTGGTCCTTTGAAATCTAAAATTACCTAACAAACTGCAGCTGAGTCAGAAAGACCCAGAACATCCAAAAGAAGGTCTAAGACCCCACAGCAGCTTGCATTGCTTCACAGCTGGGCCTCATCTGGGCACCTCCAAAACCCAAACAAAGAAGAGGAATCTGCAGATCTCTCCATAGCTCCTGCTGGGTGGCCTCAGGCAGAGGCTAAATTAATACCTCAAAAGAGATCCAAGAGCCAGTGTACCTAGTGGTCAGAGTGGTACCATGGAGAATACAACTCCTCAGATCCATAAGGGACACACTGAGAGGGCAGACTCAGTGAACACCAAAGCCCCACTGAAGCAAGTCTTGCCTTGTAAGAATGTCTCCAGCACAGAAGTTCTCCCAGCGTAGACACAGCTGATCCTCACAGCCAATTGGCCTGGAGATCAATTCCTCCCAGTGATACCTAAAACAATCAAGGCTTAACTACAACAAGACTGTGCACACAGCCCACAAAGGAGTGCACCAAGAGTATCCATCTCAGGTAACTGGGGAAGCTGAGCCACTGGGCCCTATAGGACACCTAGCACACAAAGCCCCTCATGAATGCAGGGAAGCAGCCAAAATGTAGAGACAAAGAAACAGCTCACAAATGAAAGAAATGGAAGATACAGAGTTCAAAACCACAGTTATAAGGTTTTTCAAGAATTTTCTAGAAACTGCCGAAAAATTTAGTGAGACCCTCAAAGATATGAAAAAGGACCAACTAAAAATTAAGCATACACTGAATAAAATAAAGAATAATATACAGAGATCCAACAGCAGACTAGAGGATTGCAAGAATCAAGTCAAAGATTTGAAATACAAAGAAGCAAAAAACACCCAACTGGAAAAGCATAAAGAAAAAAAGAACACAAAAATATGAAGATAGTGTAAGGAGCCTCTGGGACAACTTCAAGAGTACCAATATCCAAGTTATGGAAGTGCCAGAAGAAGATAGAGAGCAAGACACTGAAAACCTATTTGAAGAAATCCTATTTGAAGAAATAGACTTAGTCTAGGAAGCGCACAGAACCCCAAACAAAAGGAATCCAAAGAGGACCACACCAAGACACATCATAATTAAAATACCAAGAGCAAAAGACAAAGAATATTAAAAGCAGCAAGAGAAAAACAGTTAACTACCTACAAGGGAGCACCCATATGATTGTCAGCTGATTTCTCAATAGAAACTATGCAAGCCAGGTGGGAGTGGCAGGAAATATTCAAAGTGATGAATAGCAAGAATCTACAACCAAGATTACTCTACCCAGCAAAGCTATCATTCAGAATTGAAGGTCAGATAAAGAGCCCATCCTAATATATAAAAAGCCAGGGACTGTCATGACCTAAACGACCGGACATATGATCGAACACCAGGCGAGGGTCCCGGCCAGTATGGAAGGAATGCGCCCTGGGTCCCAGCTAGCACAGCAGGGGTTAATTCTGGATCCTGGCTGGCATGGCAGTGACAGGGAGCTCTGGGCCCCGGGTTTGAAGGCTGGCCATGCTCCTGCTCACAGGAGACCCAGAGTTCCACGCAACCTGGTCGGGGTTGAGTTCCCACACCCCGGTGGGAGGGAGCTCTGAGCCCTGGCTGGGGCATGGCAGTGACAGGGAGCTCTGGGCCCTGGGGAACTGGAGCCATGCTGCCATCTGGGAATCTTGGTCCCTACCCCCGGCTCACAGGCTCCAGGGAACCAGAGCCATACTGTGATGCGACTGGACCCGACCCGAGGGGTTCCGGATTGTGAGAGCATGCGGGCTGGACTGAGAGACCACCCCCGCCTTCGAGTGCACACATTTCCATGTACCGGACCTCTAGCAATAGTACGGTGGTACCTCGAGATACGAGTGGCCTAATATACAAGATTTTTGAGATACGAGCCGTCGAGCGAGCGATTTTTGCTTTGAAATACGAGCAACAGTTGAGATACGAGTAATCGCTCGGATCGGCCAGCTGCACACGACCCACCAGTTTACCATGACTCGAGCGTCTCCTAGTTTCCCATGCCTCAAGGTTATGGAACGAATTAAACTCGTATCTCAAGGTACCACTGTATATTGCTGTACTGATTTGTGGGGAGAGTCTGGCTCATTCACCTTTATTCTATCACCATCAGTCATATTCCTGCATGGAGGCTGGTTTGCATTTGAAAAACTCAGGAAGTGTAAGTCAGCCAAATCTGAACACCTCCATCTGTTGCTAATAAGGAACCTCTGGGACTGATTTCTTGATTTCCTTTGTTCAGGCAGAATCCCAAAGACTTCTCTGATGTAATATAAATGTCTCTAAACTTAGTTTCCTAGACTAGTGGCCCTCAAAGTACAGTAGGCACACATTTGAAGGTCCCTGAGGTCAAAACTATTTCCAAGATGCTTTTTGCCTTTTTCATTGTTTGGGGTCCTTAATTATGTTTAAAAGTAAAGGGATCCTGAGACCAGAAGTTTGAAAACCACCAAACTTGACATTTTGAAAGTTTGAAAGGAAGAATATGTGAAAAGTAGGGTTTCCATAGAAGCTAAAATTTTTACCTAATATTCCCCTCCTACCCCTAAATTCTCTTAAAACTAAATGAAGTGATCATAAGTTGACTTATCTTCCAAAGCCCCCAAAACTACCTGGAACAGAGCAGTCTTTCAGTCTAGGCCTCTCTTCAAAGGAAAAAACAATGGTTTTGTTGTTGTGAGTTCTAATTCCATGCCACTTAAAACAAAATGTAACAAAAAAGGAAGAAAGAAGATGATGATGTAGCTTGAATCCTGCTAAGGAATAGATTTACCAATGTTCCCTCCTTTCTTGATCCTTACACATCGTATGAGGCTATAAAGGCCTGTGTTTCTATATTGTGGTCATGAGAACTAACAACAACAAAAAACATCAGAAGACCAAATTAGAGCTGACTGGTCATACTTTTTTTTTTTGGATCAGACTTCTGTGAGGAACAGACCAAGGCTCTCAAAGGATGAGAGAAGTAACTTGTGAACTTCAAAGCAGGGAAACAAGGGAAAGCAAATTGGCAAAGCTGAACCTACACTGAAACTGCCACTTGCTGGAACTTGAGTCCTTGCCTTTAATAAGCAGCGTGATCACTTCCCATGTGATGATAAAAATTTTACAACGCTCCACTCTGCCTGCTCTCATCACTTTCCTGTTTGGAGGTTTGTCATGTGCATGATCTTACTCTGTTGCTTGGGGTTAGAAGCATCTGGACTGGAAGGTGTCAGAAGCTATCAAGAATTTCTGCAGGTACCATAACTATTAATAACACTTTTTATTCAGCTCAAGTGCAAAGAGTTTTGCAAACACATTGCCATGTTAGATTTCTTTTAAGAAATTAGTATTTTTAATATTGTTTTATTCAATGCACAAAACACACAGAATATTGCTACACTGGAGTCTAGTAAGACTCTATCATATGTGAAGTTATTCCATAAAAAAACCTAAGAGTGGGGAAGCTTAAATGGGGAAGCCTGACATGATCTATAAAGTGCAGAAGACAAGGTAATTACATGTGCTTTTTAAAGTCTGCAGGGCATGAGACACGCTGGAAAATAAAACATAAATATTCATGGAAACACAAGGAAGACCAAAGACTCTTTAAAGGACATGATCATGACTCTCTGATGCTGAACATAAATACATCTTGGTTTTAAGTACTATTTATTTACCAAATTGAAATAAAACACTAGGATGGAGTGGGTTTTTGTTTTTTGTTGTTGTTGTTGTTGTTTTTTTGGGGGGGGGTTTGCCTTAAAAGGGGTTTTTAGTTCTTACAAAGAAATTGCCATGCTTATTATATTCTAAACAAACTGCTACAAAAAGGCCTACATCATGCTTATAGCTCTTCTTCCATGTACAGAATTCAATGGCTATCTAAACCTGGGAATACACAATTGAAAGGAAATATCTCTTCTCCCAAGGACTGAATGATTTATGATAGGAGAAACCATGCCAGAGTTCAAGTGTACTGTCCCTGGAAGTTATTTGTGTGGGGATGGGGCTAGGTAGGTTAGTCTGCATTCACTGGATACTCGGCCCTAGAGTATTCTGTCACAGTTAGAATGTACCACAAGGACCTTGGAAGGATTACTGAAGGGCCAAATGGAAGAAGAAAAAATTCCAATTTCCTTTTGCCTAGCTTTTAAATTTCATATTGATGCCATTACTAAGATACAAAAATCATTTTAAAGGCAATAATACTACAGAACTTTTTAAAAATAAAAGTATAAAAACATATAAAATGTTATATAAGTTTAAAGTTTTCCTTTCTTGAAATGTTAATGTTTATTGCATGTAACATTATGTTTAAAATCATTTTTCTTGAAATGTTTATTGCATGTAAAAATTAATAAAGTTTTCCTTACTATATCATCTTTTTAAAGTTACTTGAGCAGAACCAGTTTGGCTCGGTGGATAGAGCATCGATCGGCCTACAGACTGAAAGGTCCCAGGTTCGATTCCGGTCAAGGGCATGTACCTTGGTTGTGGGCACATTCCCAATGGGGGTGTGCACGAGGCAGCTAATTGATGTCTCTCTCTCATCGATGTTTCTAACTCTCTATCCTTCTCCCTTTCTCTCTGTAAAAAAAATCAATAAAATATATTTAAAGTGACTTGAGAAATGAGATATTTCTTATCTATTAGAACTATATCCTTGGCTTAATAATGCCCTCTGGACTTCAATTTCTTCATCTGTGATATAAAATTTCTGCAAATATATTTTTATGGTATGTACATGAAAAAATGTAGGTGCTTTTGATTGTATAATATGCCCACCATAAAACTTCAATTACAGTTGTTAAAATATAAAGGGAATATGTGGGAAATGACTAAACTGACCTCTCTCACAGAGACACAGGATCTCTAGTCCTATATAATAAAAGCATAATATGCAAATCAAATGAACGGCTGAACAGTGGGACAACCATCTGGATGACTATCTGGGACCATGCTATGACACCCATTGGTACCAGGCCAGCCAAGGCAGGTGCGATGCAATTGGTCAGGGGCCCAGGCATAACCCCATGATTGCCCTGCAGAAGGAGGCTGAGATCACCAGCCAGCAGGATGATCAAACCAGTGGGCTATGGTGGGTGGACAGGGCCTCCCTCTGCAAGGGAAGCCCAGGTTCTGAGTGCTGGCAGCCAGAGGAAAACCCAGGTCCCAGGTGCCAGCAGCCAGAGGGAAGCCCAGATCCTGGGTGCAAGCAGCCAAAGGGAAGCCTGGGTCCCCAGTGCTAGTGGCCAGAGGGATGCCCGGGTCCCACGTGCCAGAGGGAAGCCAGTGCAGGCAGCTGGGAAAAGGAAGGCCTACTCTTTCATGAATATCATGCACCAGGCCTCTGGTATATATATAAAAGCCTAAGTGACCATCTGACTGTTTGACTATCCAACCGGTAGCTATGATGATCACTGACCACCAGGGGGCAGACACTCAACGCAGGAGCTGCCAAGCTGCGGTGACTTGGCAACTGCAGTTCTTGGGTGACACACCACATCCAGAGAGGAAGGAGCCCGATTCCAGGGTGTGTCATCTGAGAACTACCCTCTCGAAATCTGGGACCCCTCGAGGGATGTCAGAGAGCCAGTTTCTGCCCACTCCTCACAGGCCAGGCTGAGGGATCCCACCAGTGCATAAATCTGCGCACCAGACCTCTAGTTAATATATAAAAATAATAACATGCCATGAGCTAGTGGGGTTTATCCTGGGAATGCAAGACGTAGTTCAATATTCAAAAATCAACCAATGCAACCTACCATATTTAATAGTCTAAAAAGAAAAACCACGTGATCAATTGTATGCCAAGATACCCTATAGGAAATGGACAAATTCCTAGAAAGATATGACTGCCCAAACTGGCTCAAGAATAAATGAAAATCTGAATAGACCTATAACAAATAACAAACAATCAAAAAACTTCCCACAAAAAAAAGTCCAGGCTCAGATGCCTTCATTAGTGAATTCTATCAAATATCTAATGCAGAATTTATACCAATTTTTCACAAACTCTTCCAAAACATAGAAAAGGGGGGAGCAATAAAAGGAAATGACATTCTGACACATGATACAGCATAGATAAAACTTGAAAACATGCTAAGTGAAATAAATCAGTAACAAAAATACCGCATATTGTATGATTCCATTTCTATGAACTGTCCAGAATAGGCAAATCTACAGAAAGTAGATTAGTAGTGGTCAGAGGCTAGGGGAGAGAGGATTGGTATTTACTGCTAATAGGTATGGAATTTATGTTGGGGGAAGTGAAAGTTTATAAAAAATATACTTTTTAAAAAAATATTTTTTCATTGATTCCAAATAGGAAAGGAGAGAAATAGAAACATCAATGATGAGAGAGAATCATTGATCGGCTGCCTCCTGCATGCCCCCTACTGGGGATTGGGCCTACAACCCGGGCATGTGCCCTGACCAGGAGTTGAACTGTGACTTCCTGGTCCATAGGTCAATGCACAACCATTGAGCCATGCCAGGTAGGCTACTTTTATTTTTTAGATGGTGAATTTGATAGCATGTTAGTTATAGCTCATTTTTTTTAAATGTACACAAATGTTTATAGTACTTCTATTTATTTTTTAAATATATATTTTATTGATTTTTTACAGAGAGGAAGGGAGAGGGAGAGAGAGCTAGGAACATCGATGAAAGAGAAACATTGATCAGCTCCTGCACACCCCCTACTAGGGATGTGCCCACAACCAAGGTACATCCCCTTGACTAGAATTGAATCTGGGACCCTTCGGTCCACAAGCCAATGTTCTATCCACTGAGTCAAACCAGTCAGGGCAGTACTTCTATTTATAATAAGCAAAAATGGAAACAATCACAATATCCTTCAATGAGTAAAAGGTAAATAAATTATGTTACATTCATACAATGTAATAAGTACATAAAATGGAATAAACTATAAATAACACTCGAAAAATTGGATGAATCTAAAAAGCAGTGTGCTCTACAAAAAAAATTAATTTCAATAGGTTACAGATTGTGTTATTCCACGTATATGAAAAGATAAAACTATATTGATAAAGAACAGATAATTAGTTACCAGAAGTTAGGAGTGGTGACTACAAAGAGAGAGAATGAGGGAGTTTTTTGGAATAATGGAACTGTATGTAAGTGTGCTAAAATTCATGAAACACCAAAGAAGTCAATTTTACCTGTAGTTGATTTTTAAAATAAAAATTGAAAAGATATCCCAAAAGATATACTCATCTCTTGTGTAGCTGTTATAAAATATAAACAACACATGAATTTAAGGATCAATCCTATCAGTGAACTGGTTCCAGAAATGCACTGGCATTACGCAAATTCCTCTACCCAAATCTTTCTCAAATGCAATGAAGACATTATTTTGGATCTTAATATATTTATTACTTTACAGCAAGCTCTTTCTTGTTATCTAAAAGTTGCTAACTTGCCCATATAAAATGAAATGAGTGAGTTAAAAATCTTAGTAGTTACTCAGGTATGCATCTCAGAAGCCAAGACCGGAAAAAAGACGTCTTAGATAATACATGTGAAATTACCTAGCATATTTGTGGGATCCTATAAAGTGCTAGGTATTTTTATTTGGAATTAATTACATTTCCTGTGCATTTAGGAACTTGATGTTGAATTTTTCTGAGAGACAGATCCACAGAATTTTAGAGCTGGAAAGGACTTAATGTTAATCCATTCACTTTATTTGCAAATGAGGAAACCAAGGCCCAGAAGTGCTATGGAACTTATTTAAGATCACACAGCTAGTTGATGACACTATAAAAACTAGAATTCTCTCCTCTTGACTCTAATCTCTTCGCACTGCCATCAAGTTACTTGTGGAGCCATAACCTGAATAACTCGCCCTCGCCGAAACCGGTTTGGCTCAGTGGGTAGAGCGTCTGTCTGTGGACTGGAAGGTCCCAGGTTTGATTCTGGTCAAAGACATGTACCTTGGTTGTGGGCACATTCCCAGTAGGGGACATACAAGAGGCAGCTGATAGATGTCTCTCTCATTGATGTTTCTAACTCTCTATCCCTCTCCCTTCATCTCAGTAAAAAAATTAATAAAATATATTTTTTAAAAAATAGTAACTTCCCCTCGAATATAGTAGGAGCTCTTTGTAATGATGGTCCTCTATTGGGTATTAACCTTAGAAGCTAAGTTGTTTATGTCAGGCTCTTCCAGTTCAAGGTTACCTTCCAGAGGAAATGGGCATGAAATGCTAAAGGATTCTACTCTGTTTTGTAGACAGGGTCAGTGAGCCCAATGCTAAGCTGGGCATTTTTAGCTACATTCCGGATTTCTATGATTCATTTTCAGTCTACTTGTTCCTAGATATAAGGCTAAACTGTACTGAATATGCTCCTTTTCTCATTGTTTCCAGGTACTGGCAATCTTCTGAAATCTTTTAATTCAACTGCTGTTATCATGGGAACACAAGGCTTTGCTTTCAAGTCTCATGAGGGGATGGAGGGATACAGATTCTCATTAGTTTGGAAATGGCTAATCAATTTAAGTGAAGCAGTATGCATAATGGGTGAGAACCCTGGAGCCACTAGTTACTAGTTATTTACCCTTTCCTTCTCGGTGGCTCATTGTCCTCATTTGATTGTTGCATTGATTAAATGAGTTAATACATGTAAAGTACCCAGCACAGTGCCTGGATCATAATGGGCATTTGATAAATATTCCTATTTTTCACAAAAGGTCTCAGAAGTTATACATCACTCTAGAAAACAACTCCAGAAAGGTATGTTCACTCATATCCCCAATACTTAGAATGCCTAACACCTAGAAGATCCTATATAATAAAATACTAATATGCAAATTGTTCCCTCAACCAGAAGTTCAACCAGACGTGTGACCAGGAGTTGAGGCTGGTCAGCCAACTGCCTGTGGCCCCTCCCCCTGCTGGCAGGCAGATTGGCCTCCCTCACTTTGATCGAGGATGGGGTTGGGCCGACAGGACCCCACCAGTGCACAAATTCATGCACCAGGCCTCTAGTGGTTAATACGTGTTGAATGAACAAATGTCTTAATGTACAGTACTTTAGGAGTTATCTCCTCCTTCAAAAAACTGTATTATTTGGGAATTACAACACAGCTTCTCCCGTATGACAAGGGCAATTTTACCCACTTAAAATGTTCCATTGGTAGGAATCCAGAGAGCCAGAGGCAAGATCATTAGATAAGTTTCCAAGGGGAAAATGTGGTTCCTGGATTGATCAACAGTAAGAGAGAAAAATCAGACAGAAGGAAATAATTTGACTCACTTCCATTTACAGAGAGCCAATAGTGTGCCATACAGTATCCCAAACAAAAATTCAACTCTGAGCAAGATACCCATGCTCTGGGAACTCAGTCTAAAAGAATATACCCTATATGTCATAACAGAAATGGGAAGGGCCACAGGTGTCCACAAAAGGCAACATTTATTCTACTTGGAGGATCACAAAACTGTCATTTGGACTGGCTTTTGACGGGTAAGGAGATCTTATCCAGCCAAAAGGAGAGGGAAGAGGATTCCAGGCCAAAGAGATGAATCAGAGCACCTGACAAGGTCAGGGACATGAAAAAAAATCACACCAATACAAGAAAGGAGGGCTTAGAAAGAGGCCTACACCTGTCAGAGGTCCTTTATTCTTAAAGCAAAGTTCACCATGAATTACAGCATTTATCTAATCTAGTATGAATGACTACTAAACTGAGTCTATGCAAAAAATAAATAAATCTCATATACAATTCTCTTTAAATCTACCCTCTCCCCCAACACATACAGAGCCAGAGAAGTTGATTTAATTTTTTGTTGTTGTTGCTGTTTTAATAAATACAATTAACACTCCTTAGCAAGCCTGCTCCTCCAGTAAAATCAGCTACTAGACACACACTGGCTCATGCTTCCCTCTTCCCTCCTTGCCAGTCCCCACCTTCAGCTGTCTCTTAGTGACACCAGACATCTTTCACTGCTTGCTCCCTGTACTTGGCTGAAGGCCAAGTCCCAGTTCAGCTTTCCTTCCATTCTGCTTACTCCTAGAAACCCCTCTTACCCAGTCAGATCAGCCTGACCAATCCTGAGGATGGCATTACCAGCTAGCTAATCAAATCGCATCCAGAAAGATACCATAGAACCTTTTGCTAATGGATACACAGAAACCATGCTTCCTGCTCTCCCAACACAAGGATTATTTAACCCAATATTATATTTCTGATAAACTTGATTTGAGAGTGAGGAGCTGCTTAGTGAGTTGTAGTTCCTTCTATACCTCCTTCTTTCTTGATCACACTGCATACATTAAAAATAAAACCTTGTTCCAATAGGTAAAATTACTTCCACAAACTTAAAACAGATACGATGCCAAGAGCATTGTGCCTTTTTCAAAATAAATCTTTGTGATAATATACTCAACTACATCATTAACTGGATATAGAGGACAGCAAGCCTTCAATATGTTCACAGTGGCTTTAAGCCTTTAGCAGGCTGCTGCACATACTTTAAAAAGTAGTTGAATTTGGGCAGTGCATTTTGGGAGACTAATCAGTTTAATACCACTAAAGCAATGAGCAATAACCCTAAGGTAACCATAACTATGATGTAATGTTCACCATTTTAATAAAAGGAATCCAAAACTGAGAAATAAAGAAAGAGGACTCTTTCAATGCCATACTGGGGCATTGATTAACAAGCCCACTCAAGGATCACTTAATTCTCTAAGGGAATGTACCTGCTATCTGCTATTTTATTAGAGGCCAGACACTGAAGTTTCATATTAACTTTTACCTTTATATCCAATAATATCAAAGGTTACCGTTTTATTGTCCTATAGGACATTAACCAGCTTTGTAACTATGAGCAAACTCAATTCTTTGACTGATTATGTAAGTCTATTCCTTGAATTCTCCTTTAAATCAGCTTTACTGATTCCTTCATTTATTGATGAGTTTAATACGTTTTATACAAGTTCATTTTATTTTTGTACCAGTCATTTTTCAATTTTTTTAAAACCATACTTTGACAACAGGCGTACATTGTTCACTCAGTCATTTCATAGCTCTGCATTGTGTTGCTAGCTAAGAAAAACGGTTTTCTGCCCTGGCTGGCCACTTCTATACAGTCAAAGGGCACCATCTTTTTCTTTCTTTCTTAATGAGTGCCAGTCTGACATCATGCTACACATTCACAGGCCTTCACTACCTGCAATTATACCTTGTTTGGCCCCCACTGTTTATTTTATTTAAATGAATTATTGCTGATCTTCACAAACTGAAAGACATCACAAAAATAATAAATATGGATGTCTAGTTTCTCTTGAAAAATTAGAAGGTTTGGCCACACTAGACTCATCTTCCCACCAAACAGGAGAACTAAGCAGAGCATTCTCTCCTCATTTCATCCCAGTCTCCACCTCTCCCTATTGTTTACCAGCTGCCTGCTTCCCTCATGTGTATTACCTGCCTGTCCCTATAGATACTTGTGTTTTCAACCCCTCAATTATGGCCTCTTATTTTTTAAAAAACAAAAAACATTTTTATTGATTTCAGAGAGGAAGAGAGATAGAAACATCAATGATGAGAGAGAATCATTGATTGGCTGTCTCCTGCACTCCCCATACTAGGGATCGAGCCTACAACCGTGGCATGTGCCCTGACCGGGAATCAGACCATGACCTCCTGGTTCATAGGTTGATGGTCAACCACTGAGCCATGCCAGCGAGGCAGTTGGGGCCTCTTAATTCTTCTCATGGCAAAGTGTTTCTCAGTCTATACCACTTCTCACCACTGGCTCAGCTCAATTTTTCATCTAACAGACATTGACATTTGAAGTGTGAATGTGAGCATGTGTATACACACCTTAACACACACAGGCACACACAGTTGTGGCAAAAAAAGTAACTTTTACATATTGATCGAAAGTTGGTAACACACTTACATTGCAATCTCAACACACCTGAGAGTTGAAAGTTGAAAACCACAACACTATCACTTAATCCTTCGATTTTCAACTGGTGTGCAGCACCCTGGTGTCCCACAAGAATTTTTAAAACATGCAATACCTGACTATTTAGTCAGGAGCACTGATCTCTTTTCCTCAGATTGTTCAATAAAAAAATGACAACAGTCAACACACAATAGCCATCCAGCGTGAATGAATTAAAATTATACCTATTTTTGTCAGATATGCCAAAAATATATTTTTTGGTGTGCCACAGAACTTTAGCTATTAGCTTATGTGTGCTATGAGATGAAAAAGATTGAAAATCACTGATTTAATAGGAAACAAATAGTTTGTTTTTAACATCAAATAGTGCTTTATAGATGTAGATAAGTTTCTATCAGCAAAATAAAGCTCAGAGCTAGAAACCAGCATTTAAGGTACATTCATGAAAATACTCAATGATGTTGTATGAAGGCTAAAAAACAAAACAAAAGACATACAAATTAGTCCCTTCTTTTACAGACTTAAACCAACTGCAAATCCAAAATACACTTTTAAAAAAAGACTAATTAGGCCCTGGTCAGCGTGGCTCAGTTGGTTGGAGCATCATCTGGTACACCCAAAGGTTGGGGTTCAATCCCCAGTTCAGGCTCATATAATTTCTCTCTCTCTCTCTCTCTCTCTCTCTCTCTCTCTCTCTCTCTCTCCTCCCCCCCCTTTATATATTTTTTTAATTGATTTTTTTTGCAGAGAGGAAGGGAGAGGGATAGAGAGTCAGAAACATCGATGAGAGAATCATCGACAGCGCCTCCTGCACACTCCCTACTGGAGATGTGCCCGCAACCAAGGTACATGCCCTTGACCAGAACTGAACCTGGGAACTTTGAGTCTGACGCTCTATCCACTGAGTCAAACTGGTCAGGGCTCTCTCTCTCCCCTTTCCTCCTTCCCTACCTCTCTCCCTTCCTAAGATCAATAAAAATATATAGTTGGATTAAAAATTATTTTTAAAAGATTAATGTAAAAAGTTTAAATACTCAGTACACATTAATACTAAAGGCAAGTTTTCTTGTGAATCATCTAGTAAATCTTGTAATATTAACTTCTGATTGCAAATTCCTAGCATGTCAGTCAGGATAATCTTTGGTTAAACATCACAGCTTTCAATTCCTTTTTATTACACCTGACTCACCTTAACAGCTTCAATGATCTGCAGTGGCCACCTCCACCCCAGCCTCACCTCCATGCTGAGGACAGGAGTCTCTGCCTAGGAAAAGGTGGTTTGACTCTGACCCAAACATTCAGCTGCCAAGTTCTCAGACTCTGTTGGCACAGAATCACCTGAGGCACCAAAAATGGCGATTCCTGTCCCCAAAACCCTAAAACTGATTTAGTAGGTTGGGAGTGGAGACCAGGAGAATGAGCTTTTAACCTTTACATCCTCATCCCTTATTAATTCTCTTGCTGGTGATCTTAGGACACACTTTGAGAAACACTGTCTCCTCGCCTGACTGGAGAAGCTCATCATTAATAACATCAGTTTTTGGAAAATTCCTCACATATAAGAAATTGCCCTTTGCCACAGGGACCATATGGATACATTTATTGAGTCCCAACTATCTGTAAGGCAGTGTGCCAAGGGTGGTGGGAGATACAAGAATGAATAAGACACGTTCCTGATTCTCAGAAAAGCAAGGGGTAAAAAAATCCAGCAAGGGGTAAAAAAATCCAGAAAGGAAAATTAATGTGTATAGTGAATTAAAATAGAATGGAATGTGTGTCATGGCAGAAATACAAATTAAACTCTGAGCAACCAGAAGTTAACGCCTCCTGCCTTTCTTCCTATCTTGTACTCATGATTATGATTACACATGATTCTACACCTTCCCTGTCATTCCCCTCTTCTCAACTGTATGTCCATGCCTTGTATGCTCCTGAATCTCCAGTGCCTAATCCTAAATAATAAAAGGCTAATATGCAAATAAACCAAATGGCGGAACCACCAGTGGCTATGACGCACACTGACCCCAGGGGATAGATGCCCAATGCAGGAGCTGCCCCCTGGTGGTCAGTGTGCTTCCACAGGGGGATTGCTGATCAGCCAGAAAATGGGCTCACAGCTGGGGAGCCCAGCAGCAGTGGTGGGAGCCTCTCCCACCTCTGTGGGAGCGCTAAGGATGTCCAGCTGACAACCCCCAAAGGCTCCCAGATTGAGAAAGGGAGCAGGCCAGGCTGAGGGAGAAACTGCCCTCCCCCAGTGCACAAATTTTGTACACTGAGCCCCTAGTAAATAATAAATGCTTGGTTGAAGACTCATTCATTCAAGACCTTCATCATTACAATGTGGGCCAGATGGTGAGAAACCTCACATTAGATTCTGGCTGCTCATTTAAGAAATCAGTTTGTGTGTGTGTGTGTGTGTGTGTGTGTGTGTGTGTGTGTGTGTAAGAGATCAACCAGAGGACTTGTGTGCATGCATATTAGCATAACCAATGGACACAGACACTGGGGTGATGGGGGCTTGTCCTGGGGTGGTAGTGGCTGGGGAGGGGTCGATGGGGGGAAAAGGAGACACATGTAATACTTTAGACAATAAAAAAAAAATCAGTTTCTTGAAACCTAGCCACCTAATTTTACATTGGTAGGGAACTGAGAGCTCAGTGGTCCAACATTTCACTAAATTTGATGTGGGGATCACTGATGGTACTCAAGGAAGATAGGATCTAGAATGTTTACAGGTGATGCATGGAGGAACATTTTAAATATCAATAGGATCCACAGTATGTATGTGTAGAGAGAAATTATAGAACAAAGCAGTGCTTTAACAGATTAATGCATAAAACAATGCTAAAATTTCAAAAAGTAAATGTGGAATAGGTGAAACTTCTATAGCTATTAGAAATCATAGTAGTGGTGGCTCTTAGTATGGGAAAGGGAATAAGAGGCATGAGGGGGCTCTGGAGTACTGGAAATGTTGTTTCTTTACCTGGGTGCTGGCTATATAGGGATGTTCAGTTTGTAAAATTTTAGTAAACTGTATTATGATAATTGCATTTTTCTGTGCATACTATTTACTTCCATTAAAAGCGCCAGTTGGGCCAAAACCGGTTTGGCTCAGTGGATAGAGCATCAGCCTGCAGATTGAAAGGTCCCAGGTTCAATTCTGGTTAAGGGCATGTACCTTGGTTGTGGGCACATCTTCAGTGGGGGGACATGCAGGAAGCAGCTGATCGATGTTCTCTCTCATCGATGTTTCTAACTCTCTATCCCTCTCCCTTCCTCTCTGTAAAAAATAAATAAAATATATTAAAAAATAAATAAAAGTGCCAGTTGGGTCCTGGAAATTATCAAGAGGAACATTTTGTAAAATTTATGATTTAGCTAACCCCTAGGCTGTACAACTGAAATAATAAAAAATAATATTGAATGTAAATTGTAATTTTGAAATTTTTTAATTATTATAAGTATTTTAAAAGGTAGATGTAAAATAAATCCTATATAATAAAAGCCTAATATGCTAAGTGTCCTGTCATCTGGTCATCTGTTCAACCAATCAAAGCATAACATGCTAATGATATGCTAAGGCCGCTCAACTGCTCGCTATGATGTGCACTGACCACCAGGGGGCAGACACTCCAACCAGTAGGTTAGCTGGCTGCTGGGATCCAGCTGATCAGGACTGAGTGAGATGAGCTGGACCTGCCCTGGAGCCCTCCCACACAATCTCTCTCCAGATGGCCAACCTCCCTCGTCCCTCCTGGCCCCAATCGTGCACCGGTGGGGTCCCTCGGCCTGGCCTACATTCTCTTGCAATCTGGGACTCCTCTGGGGACGTCGGAGAGCCAGTTTTGGCCCGATCCTGCAGGCCAGGCCGAGGGACCCGACTGGTGCATGAATTCATGCACCAAGCCTCTAATAGTAAATAAATAGTAGAACAGGGATATTGGAAAAATCCTGAAGATAGTACATAAAAGGCAAAGTTGGGACACATCAACTCAAACTCCATTGGTAAAGAAGTGTTAAAAGACAAAAGGCAATTGGGTAAATCTGAAGATCTAAATGGCTTGAATTAAATGATTCATGAACCAGGCAGTATCCCATGTAGCAACTGGAAGGTCACTCCAATGAGTTGTACAAAATGGAAGGGTTTTATAGGCAGAAAGAGGGTGGGACTATGAAGTTAAAAGGGTGCATTATTTCAAGGCCAGGATACCTTCCAGAGAATCTTATCAGGAAGGTTTTTATAGGAAACAGGGTGGGGCAAGGGAGTTATTAGGGAAAGAGAAGAATTGTTTTTAGGCGTCTTGCTAAAGAGGGGGTTTGGGAATTAGGAACAGGGCCCATGTGACAGATTGCCTAGTGCTTGCCTAGAAAATTCCAGACTGGTTGATTGTGTTTCTGAAAGAGGGTAAAACTGCAATTATGTCATGTATTAAATCAGGTTTGGTATTGTGGTAGGCAGTTAGACAGACATGAGCAAGAGCCAAGACGGTAGCCCAAGTACAGAAGGTCACCAGGATGGAAAACTCCCGGTGCCTAGCAACGGGCAAAATAAAGACCTCGCCCCCAGGATACCCTTTCTTCCCCTAGCACCCTGGTCGGCAAACTGCGGCCTGCGAGCCACATGCGGCTCTTTGGCCCCTTGAGTGTGGCTCTTCCACAAAATACCACGGCCTGAACGAGTCTGTTCTGAAGAAGTGGCATTAGAAGAAGTTTAAGTTTAAAAAATTTGGCTCTCCAAAGAAATTTCAATCGTTGTACTGTTGATATTTGGCTCTGTTGACTAATGAGTTTGCCAACCACTGCCCTAGCATATCACTGGACCTGAGGATAAGACCTCCTGACTTCTCAAATCACTGGTCATGAGGTTCATCAGACCCACCCCTGATCTTTCCTCTCCTGGCATGTTGCTAGTTATGCAGGTTAGACCTCCTTAAAGGGAGAATGAACAAAGGGGCTGGAGAATAGTCCTTAAGCAGTCAGCTCCCAGGACAATGAGTTTCTGACCTGCATCAAATTCGTCTAGGCTTCAGTTGTATTTCAGCTCCAGGCCCAGAAAAGTAGCAAAACCAGACAATTGCTGCCATGGCTGATCCCAGGGCCAACTGCATTGACTAATGACTTCCTGCCCTGGCACCATCCAATCAGTAGAGACCATGACCCTGAAAGGACACACCTGCAGAGCTGATGAGTCTTCTATTGGGATCCTCCCCTCAGACCTCCAGATAAATACCCTCAAGCTGGAGGACCCCAGTGTGCTCCCTTTCCCCTCCCCCAGGAGGGTTCCCCCTGCCTCTCTCTTTTTCCTAAGCTCCACAGGGCTTTCTTTTGCCTCTGTATCTTATTTCCTGAACCCATTTCTTCCACAGCTCATGTATTCTACCTGACTTTCTAAATAAACTTTCTTATAGTTTGAGTCTTTTTTTAAATTTAATAAATAGTTACTGTTCAGGTTATTACAACTGTTCCTCTTCCCCCCATACTTCCCTCCACCTGGTTCCCACCCCACCCTCTGCCCTTACCTTCCCCGCATTGTCCTCATCCATAGGTGTACGATTTTTGTCCAGTCACTTTCCCCCAGAGAATTGTCAGTCCACTCCCTTTCTATGCCCCTGATTCTATTATATTCACCAGTTTATTCTGTTCATCAGATTTTTAATTCACTTGATTTTTAGATCCACTTGTTGATAGATATGTATTTGTTGTTCATAATTTTTATCTTTACCTTTTTCTTCTTCCTCCTCTTCTTAATGAATACCTTTCAGCATTTCATATAATACTGGTTTGGTGTTGATGAACCCCTTTAGCTTTTTCTTATCTGTGAAGCTCTTTATCTGCCCTTCAATTCTGAATCTGGGTAGAGAAATCTTGGTTGTAGGTTCTTGCTATTCATCACTTTGAATATTTCTTGCCACTCCCATCTGGCCTGCATAGTTTGTTGAGAAATCAGCTGACAATCATATGGGTGCTCCCTTGTAGGTAGTTAACTGTTTTTCTCTTGCTGCTTTTAATATTCTTTGTCTTTTGCTCTTGGCATTTTAATTATGATGTGTCTTGGTGTGGTCTTCTTTGGATTCCTTTTGTTTGGGGTTCTGTGTGCTTTCTGGACTTGTAAGTCTATTTCTTTCACCAGGTGGGGGAAGTTTTTTGGTCATTATTTCTTCAAAAAGGTGTTTAGTATCTTGCTCTCTTCTTCTGGCACCCCGATAATTCAGATGTTGGTACACTTGAGGTTGTCCCAGAGGCTCCTTACACTATCTTCACATTTTTGAATTCTTTTTTCTTTTTGCTTTTCCATTTGAGTGTTTTTTGCTTCTTTGTATTTCAAATCTTTGACTTGATTCTTGAGTCCCTCTAGTCTGCTGTTAGGTCTCTGTATAATATTTTTTATTTCAGTCAGTGTATGTTTAATTTCTAATTGGTCCTTTTTCATAACCTTGAGGATCTCATTAAATTTATCAGCTTTTTCTAGGAAATTCTTGAAAAACCTTATAACCATGGTTTTGAACTCTATACCCAGTTGTTTGCTTTCCTCCATTTCTTTCATTTGTGATCTATTTCTTTGTCTCTGAATTTTCACTGTTTCCCTGAGTTGGTAGAGTAGCTTTGTGTGGTAAGTGTCCTATAGGCCCCAGTGGCTCAGCCTCCCCAGTTACCTGAGGTGGACACTTTTGGTGCACCCCTTTGTGGACTGTGTGCACAGCCTTGTTGTAGTTAAGTCTTGATTGTTGTTGGTATCACTGGGAGGAATTGACCTCCAGGCCAATTGGCTGTGAGGATCAGCTGTGTCTATGCTGGGAGAACTTCTGTGCTGGAGACACCCTTATTAGACAAGACTTGCAAAATTGCAAAAGCCTCTGTGCTAAGCTTGGATGGGGTGGAGTCTCAGGGTGGAGCAGACAGCCTTGGCTTCCCATCAGCCCTGTCCTATGAGGCCCCTGGGTCTCAGTGTCCCTCAGTAATTGCTGCAAGCAACTCTGAGAGAAAGCCACTCTCGAGTTTCGCCCACTGCCAGACAGTACAGCTGGCCATGGACTCAGCAGTCAGTCCTCTCTGCACATGCGCACCTCCGAACCTCTGCCTTCCACATCTCCCCTGAGTCTCAGTGTGCTTTCTCTTTTCCTGACAGTCCAGATTTCCCCCAAATGGGCCTGGGTTCCCAGAGTCTCACCTGGGACTGAAGTTCAGCGCAGTTGGGAACTTCCATCTCCCACCCACTTGAGGAAGCCAGCCATGCACTTCTCGCACACGTTTTCCTACCTCAGCCTTTTGCAGTTTCTCGGAGTTTCAATGTGCTTTCCTCTTTCCTTCTAGTTGTAGAATTTCCATTCAGCCAGCTTTCCTGTGGTTCTGGGTGGTATCCATTTTGTCTTTTAGTTGTAGTTTTGATATTGTTGTGTGAGGCAGCAGTTTAGGTGTTTACCTACACCGCCATCTTGGTTTCTCCTATAGTTTGAGTCTTGACTCTGAATTCTTTCTTAGCGAGCACTCAAGCACCGAGGTTGCTGAACTAAGGTCCAGTCTGACTTCACTAGTCTAACCTGGTGCAGTTTCAGCACCAACAGTATCATGGGCTTACAGCCCTAGTGACACCATTTTATTTTTATTATCTATATAAATTTATTTCAGAGAGGAAGGGAGAGAAAGAAAGAGACTGAAACATCAATGATGAGAATCATTGATCGGCTGCTTCCTGCACAACCCACACTGGGGACTGAGAGCCTACATGTGCTCTGACTAGGAATTGAACCATGACCTCCTGGTTCAAAGGTCGATGCTCAACCACTGAGCCATATGAGCTGAGCCAGTGATGCCATCTTAGTCCTGTGGTTTTGTTTCTCAGAAAAAAACTTAGAAGATGGCCCCATCCAAACTTCTCTCCCATTCTTCCCTCTCCCCAGCTCAAGTGCTCAACTCCAGCAGGATGCAAACTCTCACTCTCTCCAGGAAGGTTTCATCAGCTGCTCCCCCTTCAGACATTCCTGCCAAACCCTAGCTCTTTGCAGGGAGCTGCTCTCTCCACTTGGCTGTTTCTACCATTCCTGTTAGCCCTTTACCATATGCTGCCTTGTAACTGAATTACAAGCCTTTGGAAGAGACAGATCCCACAGCATTTAACAATTCCTCCACTGGGCAAGTTATGTTTCTGGGTTTCACTTTCCACATCTATAAATCCAGGAGGAAGGGGGGTGAGGGCAGTATAATGGTCACAATCTGAGCTTTGGGGTCAAACTGCCCCAGTTTGTATCCCAGCCCCACCACTTACTAGTTGTGAGACTTGGGGCAAGTTTCATGACCTCATTTTGCCTCAGTTTCTCCATCAGTAAAATGGGGGTTATGGTAAACCCCGTACAGTGATGTTGGTAAGGTGACAGGTTATCCATGTAAAGTGCTTAAAACAGTGTTTAGTAACTGTTACCCATTATTCCCATCATTTGCAAAGTGGAGCAAATGTAAGCCCCTTTCTCATTTCAAAGATGAATTGAAAGGAGACAGTGGGATGGCGGTGGGGGAAAATGTGCCTACAATTCAAAGAAGGGGAGGGATTTGCCTGATAACATCAGGGCTCAGGAGGTACACAGGCCCCACGCAGGACCTATCCCCCTTTGGCACTTAGCCTCCTTTGGTTTGGGGTGCTGTCACTCTCAGCTCAAGAGTCCTGGCTTTTTTGAGAAGTGAAGGTGCATTCCCCGCACGGAGCCAGATGTGGGATCCCTTCCTCTTTAATTTTTTCTTTGGAAACATGGTGTTTGCAACAAGGTCTGCCCATTCTGAGGACAAACATGAAACCGCCCAGCGCAGGCTCGGGGGGCTGAGTGCTCCGGGTTGCCGGCTCCACCCCAGGAGGGGGCGTGCGGGAGGCAGCTGATGGGTGATTCTCTCTCATCATGAATGTTTCTCTCTCTCTCTCTCTCTCTCTAGTCAATAAAAATATTTCAAAACAAAAAACACAGAGCAGCCGAAACCGGTTTGGCTCAGTGGACAGAGCGTCGGCCTGCGGACTGAAAGGTCCCAGGTTCGATTCCGGTCAAGGGCATGTGCCTTGGTGGCGGGCACATCCCCAGCAGGGGGCGTGCAGGAGGCGGCTGATCGATGTCTCTCTCTCATCGATGTTTCTGACTCTCTCTCCCTCTCCCTTCCTCTCTGTAAAAAATCAATAAAATATATTTAAAATATATATTTATATATATTTAAAACGAAAAACAACAAACACATAGAGCCGTGATCCCTCTGGGTTTCTGGGCCTTCGCGCCTTCGGGCAGGCGGGCCGCACGTGCCTCCTTCCACCTCTGCCTCCCGCAGAGGTGCCAGGCCGGCCTGCCTCCGTCCCTCTGGGTAAACTGAGGCAGGCCCCGTCTCTCCACCGGCAGCGCATCCCCCGGGCTGGCTGGGCCCCTCTTTGGCCCCTCCAGGTTGGCGCAGGGCGGCCCGCGACGACGGCCACCTGCAGGAAGGTCGCGGGCTCGGGGACCACCACAGCGGGCGCCCGGGGTCCTCCCAGGCCCCGCGGCCTAGCGCCCGCCTTCCCCTCGGTCGTACCTGACGAGCCGTGGACCAGGTCTCGCATGACTTTGGCCTGTCGCTCAGGCTGCTCGTCCCCCACGTCTATGCTCTCGGAGCAGCCCATGGAGCGCGTCGCCGCCCCGTGAGGACTCCTGGGCTGAGGGACGCCGCCGCCGAGCGGAGGCCGCGCGCCTCCTGCTGGCCGCGGGCGGTGGGCGTGGCGTGGCGTGGCGGACGGGCGGTGGGCGGGGCCGGCGAGGGCGGGCGGTGGGCGGGGTGAAGGAGGCGGTAGGCGGGGCTTGGCGGAGCAGGCGCTGGGACTCCCGGGTGCCCACCCTCTTTTAAGCGTGTGGATTCTCTTTTTTAAATACTATTAAAACGCGCTCACTAGACATAAAAAAAGAAAATGCACAGTGGGAAGAAGAACATCAAAAGCAGCATCAAAAAATCTTATCCTGAAAACCGTTGCGGCGTTTACCATTTTTGCCAGTTTTCCCGCCCCCTTGAATAGTTTACATCCTAGCTTTCCATTCAACACAGGTATCCCCCGCTTTTCGGAATTTCCTGTCCAGCCACGTCGCCTTTCTCAAAGACCTGCCTTAGCACAGGTGCTCACGAACTGAAAGGAACGGAAAGAGCGTTTTCGCGTCCACGAAACGGCATGCTGGGCGTTTGTCGGACAGTGAGCACTGGAGAGGGGCCCGCCGCGGAGCTCCTTCCCGGGAACCACGCAGCATCGCGGCCGCGAGCTGCCCGGCTTTGGACCGTTTGTGAGCATCTTGCTTTACCTCCCTTTGTCGTGTGCCTTCTGCTTTGACTATTATGTTACTGTACTTTTCCGTTGTGTGTGGTATTTGGTATGATTTTTGTGGGTTATTTTCGGGGTAGGGGTGGGGGGTGTCCAGGGCTGCTAAAAAAATTTTCCTTATCGATTAATGGCAATGGCTTACAAACGGTTTCATAGGAACGCGCTCTGCTTTTGGATGGAGGTGGGGGTGCTCACCTAGCATTTTTCCACCCAAATAATGGCCCGTCTTCCACCCTCACGTCAGGTGTTGCCAATGAATGAGGCTTACACAGTCTTATGTTAAACAGAAGGCCCTAGCCGGTTTGGCTCAGTGGATAGGATGTTGGCCTGTGGACCAAAGGGTCCCAGGTTCGATTCCAGCCAAGAGCATATGCCTGGGTTGCAGGCTCCATGAAGGAGGCAGCCAATCCATGTGTTTCTCTCACACTGATGTTACTCTCTCTGTCTTTCCCTCTCTCTTTCACTCTTTCTAAAAGATCAAAGGAAAAATATTCTGGGGTGAGGCTTAACAAAAATAAACAAAAGAAGCCTGCCGAAGCCGGTTTGGCTCAGTGGATAGAGCGTCGGCCTGCGGACTGAAAGGTCCCAGGTTCGATTCCGGTCAAGGGCATGCACTTTGGTTGCGGGCACATCCCCAGTGGAGGGCGTGCAGGAGGCAGCTGATCGATGTCTCTCTCTCATCGATGTTTCTAACTCTCTATCCTTCTTCCTTCCTCTCTGTAAAAATCAATAAAATATGTATTTTAAAAAAAAGAAGCCTGCTCACCCCATTTCACCTGCACTTTGGTTTTATATAGCACTGACAACCTTAGTTGGTTTGGCTCAATGGATAGAGCCTTGGCCCTCGGGCTGAAGGGTCCCAGGTTCAAGTCTGATCAAGGGCAAGTACCTCAGTGGCAGGCTCCATCCTCGGCCCACACGGCCCCCTCCCTCCTTCCAGCTCCCCTTGGTCGCAGTGAACATCGTTGTGTTTAGAGCTCTAAGGCTCTCCTTACTCATGGCCAAATGGCTTTTCCAGAATGGTGCTCCCCATCTGTACTCCCCGTGGCCGTGAACCTGGGAGTGATTTTTTAAAACCAAAAGCACGTGGTGCCCCATCAGGTGGGGTCACGGCTCCCCACCAATGCACTGCTTTGTTTTCCCTGCATTCAATGAAGTCACATATGTTAAGCATCCAGCCCAAATCCTGCCTTGGTCTAGGGTTACAGGGAGTCTATCACAAGTTCCTGCGATGAAGAACTCCATCCCAGCTGCGCGTGAGGGAACGTGTCTGCTCACCAGATGTGTGGGGTTGGTGCAGGCCCTTTGTTTGTACCTCGGTTTGTGGGCAAGCGTGTTTCCTGCTTTTCTTGGGAGCAAACCAGAGGCACATGCTCTTGGAAAACACTGGGTGTTTATTTGCTTAAATACAGAAAACAAAAGCTGAACCAAAGCCTTTTAAAAATGGATACTGCTCAAGGCCAAAGGGAATCTGAATAATAACCTTCATCCAGGTGTTTGCAGTCTCTTCCAGCAACTAATAGAATTATGCCAGGGCCTTTTAAAAGCCAAAAAAAAAAAAAAAAGTTCCCTCCTCCTGTGAGCCAGGTCCACATTTTCTTTATTCAGTTCAAATGATTATTTCAGAGACTTTTTTTAAAGAACATGCTGTTCAACTTATGCTAAAATAACTATTTTGTCAGCAACATTCCAGTTGGAGTTGTCTTTCTTTTTCTCTATTTAAAGCACACATTTAACTAAAATGATGGCGTTTCCTTTTTTTTTTTTTTTTTTTTTTAATACCTAGGGGAAAGTAGCTGAGAGTCATGTGCTTACCTGAGTCAGCCAAACATAAACCAACCATTTTTGAGGCACTTCAGATGAGCCGGGCATCCTGCTGAGTATTTTATTCACTTTATTCCATGTTACCTGCCCTAGAGCCGTGTGTGGTAGGGACTATCATTATTATTATTCCTACTAGAGACCTGGTGCATGAAATTCATGCACTGAGGGATGGAGATCCCTCAGCCCAGCTTGCACCCTCTCCAATCTGGGACCCCTGGGGGATTGGGCCTAAACCAGCAGTTGGACATCCCTCTCACAATCCGGGAATGCTGGCTCCTAACCACTCACCTGCTTGCCAGCCTGATTAATCCCTAACCACTTCCCTGCCAGCTTATTGACACCTAACTCCTCCCCTGCTGGCCTGATCACCTCCAACTGTCCTCCCCTGCCAGTCTGGTTGCCTCCAACTGTCCTCCCCTGCAGGCCTGGTCCCTCCCAAGTGTCCTCCCTCCCCTATAGATCTGGTCGCTGCCAACTGCCCTCCCCTGCTGGTCTGATAGCCCACAACTACCCTCCCCTGCTGGCCTTCTTGTGGTAGCCATCTTTGACCACATGGGGTGGCCATCTTGTGTGAGGACATGAGGGTCAATTTGCATATTACCTCTTTATTATATAGAATTTTTCAGATGAAAATCCTGACCCTCGGTGGGTAAAGAGCCTGAGACTCCGATTATGGCACAAGGATCTAGTCCCCTCCACTTTCAGTCTTGTTCCCCTCACATCCTGCCTCTGAGTGGCAGATCTGTGACATCTCTGCCCCCTGGTGACCCCCCAAAACTTGTCTCCATACAGCACACACACATTGGACACTAGCTACAGGCCAACCAGTCCGTGTGATGGGACCTGGGACTTCAGAGGAGAATAAAACGAACCTTCCTGCATTGCTGACATGTACAGGGGTTTGGAAGAGAGGAGACAAATTCCTCAGCACACCATGGAAGGAGGCCGGTAGCGATCTTCCTCTCTCCCTGCTCTCGCCAGAGCCGAGGGCACAGTGAAGCCAGGTCACCTTGGGGCCCTGAGATTAGGACGCTGGCTCAGCTTCCTGCCACCAGCCTTTGGCTGACTTACCTCTACTCACCTTTCAGGGCTGGGCTCAATGATGGGCCAAACGCTTCCCTCGTCGTTGCCCTGGGCTGCTCTGTCGATACCCCCTCAGCACAGCTCCAGGTGGTCTCTTCCAGGGGCACAGATGGTGTAGGAAAGAACAGCTTCACCGGAAGCTTGAGAAAACACTAACTCTTCCCATCAAAGACTGGGGTGGCTGAGAGGCTGGGAGGAGCAGAGAGGTCAAGTCCCCCACGCTACCCATTGACACCATAACGTTTTCCCCACTTATAAAGGCAGATCTGAGTGTGTTTAACTCACCTGTGTTTCCCCAGGACCCGGCTCAGTACCTAAAAGAATGAATGCGAACAGGCTGTCACATAACATCCATCGTCAATTATACATTGAAAACATTCCAGTTGTCTGAGTTTTCTGGTTGTGTGAATTTGCCCTGGGAGTTAGATTTTAAAGCAATTTACCTAGCCTGGCCAGCATGGCTCCATGATTGAGTGCCAGCCTATGAATCAGGAGATCACGGTTCGATTCCCAATCGGGGCACATGCCCAAGTTGTGGGCTCGATCCCTAGGGTGGCACGTGCAGGAGGCAGCTGATCAATGATTCTCATGATTGATGTTTCTATCTCTCTCTTCCTCTCTGACATATATATATCAATAGGAAAAAAATATCCTCAGGTGAGGATTAGGGAAAATAAAAAATGAATTAAAAGTAATAATAATAAATAAAGCAATTTCTCTATTATTAGAACTTTTTGCTTGAGTCACACATGAACTCCATGTTCCATTTGAAAGATTATAACACTGGGTCACCTGTCTGCGCTTTAGTCATCCAACACAATGAACTAAGTATGCCAGGCAAGATAAAAATATAATGCACGTTGGTTTTGCTGTGGATGGAAAGGTAGACATCAGAACTGCCTGTGGCAGGTGGTGGGATGATGTACCTCCTGATGCCTCCCGTCAGAACTGCCTCCTGCCTCAGAGAGTTCCCACAGCCCTTGTCCTGGCCGCTGTAACCCCAGGTGAGAGAGCAGGAAACCAAGCTTCATCAAGAGACAGGACTGAATGTGAATCCTCCTCTGGCAACCGTGAGCTGTCTGATTTTGAGCAAATTGATGAATTTCTCTGGGTCTCCACCTTCTCTATAAAATGAGACCTATTTTATTTTATTTTTAAAAAATTTTTATTAATGTATTACATGTATACATATCTTCCCAGTGCCTCCTTCCCTCACTCCCATGAAAACCCTAATCCCCCAGTGTCTTGTGTCCATTGGTTATGCTTATATGCATGCATCCAAGTCCTTCGGTTGATCTCTTATCTACCCCACCTCTCCCTAACCTTCCCGCTGTAATTTGACAGTCTGTTTGATGCTTTACTGCCTCTATATCTATCTTTTTGTTTATCAGTTTATAATGTTCTTTATTATCCACAAATGAGTGAGATCATGTGGTGTTTTTCTTTCATTGACAGGTTTATTTCACTTCCCATAATGCTCTCCAGTTCCATCCAGGTTGCTGCAAATGGTAAGAATGCCTTCTTTTTAATGGCAGCATAGAATTCCATTGTGTAGATGTACCATAGTTTCCTGATCCACTCATCTGCTGACAGGCACCTAGGCTGTTTCCAAATTGTAGCTATTGCAAATTGTGCTGCTATGAACATAGGGGTGCATAAATCCTTTCTGATTTTAGGATATATTCCTAAGAGTGGGATTGCTGGATCAAATGGGAGCTCCATTTTTAGTTCTTTGAGGAAACTCCATACTGTTCTCCACAGTGGCTGCACCAGTCTGCATTCCCACCAGCAGTGCACGAGGGTTCCTTTTCCTCCGCATCCTCGCCAACACTTGCCGTTTGTTGATTTGTTGATGATTGCCATTCTGACAGATGTGAGATGGCATCGCATTCTCGTTTTGATTTGCATCTCTTGGATAATTAGTGATTCACATGTTTTCATGTGAACGAGACCTATTTTAACATCTACATGGCAGGATAGCTGTGAAGAGTAAATAAAAGTAAACACTCATCAACATCATTGGCACTAAGTACATACTCAACTAATAGGTGGTTTCTGCCTCCCCTGGGGAGCTGTGATTCAAGGTCCCCCGAAAAAACTCCATTAGTGATAACATTACATTAGTGATAACACATGGGCATTATTATGCCCGTGTTGCAAATGAGGAGTCTAAGACTAACGGTGTTAGACAGGTTTCTCTGTAAAAAAGTGGCCCAACTAGAATTTGCTCCCAACTTTATCTCACTCGCACGTTGGTGGCAGATGCTACACACCATTGCCTCTGAAGCAGCTTCATCTAGTTTATCATTTTCTTGGGCTGGCTTTGTCTTCTGACTCAAGAAATGTTTTATTCTCCTGCCATTTTAATCCTTATTTCCCCCCGTGACTCAGGGTTGGCTGAACACATGGTTAGGACTTATTCCTGCTTCAAAAATAGTGTTTTTATTTTTAGAGTAAAACATGCACCACATAAAATTGTGTTTTTCCCTCTAAAATGCAAAAGAGTTTAACACTGAAAAATAAGGCTCTCTCCCATGCCCCAAATCTCCCTGTCTGGAAGTAACTACAGTTAGCTGTTTGTGGATCCTTCCAGAATCTTTGCATTGATAATGAGGACACAGCTTTACGGTGGGAACTGAGTCCTTTTCCTGTATCAGGCAAATGAAAAATGAGTGTCAGTGATATTGCAAATAGGTCAACTTCTGGGAGGGAAGGGGGTCAGATTCGCCTGAATAAATACTGAAGATTGAGGATAATCAAAAGCCAATCAGTTTGGGAATAGAACTTTCTTTTCTTTTCCTTTCTTTTCTTTTACATATATTTTATTGATTTTTTACAGAGAGGAAGGGAGAGGAATAGAGAGTTAGAAACATCGATGAGAGAAAGACATTGATCAGCTGCCTCCTGCACGCCCCACACTGGAGATGCCCGCAACCAGGGTACATGCCCTTGACCGGAATCGAACCTGGGACCTTTCAATCTGCAGGCCGATGCTCTATCCACTGAGCCAAACTGGTTTCGGCGAGAACAGAACTTTCAAGTCTGAGTTTCTGGACCCGTGTGTCCCATGGAAAGATGCTCTTGCAACTAGATTCTATATTTTAAAAAATATTGTGCACTATCTAAAAATATTGCCCCGAGGAATCTTTACGTACAGAGTAATAAAGGGAGAAATTTGGAACCTAAGAGTTATCACAAATTAATGATGTTCTCACAAAGGAGACTTAATAAATCAAACTTTTCAAGGGGTTATCGAATTTATTTATTTCTCAGATATTTATTGAGCGCTTAGATGTTCCAGGCCTCTCTCATGTCAGGAGCTGGGAAAAAGGAGTTAAGCAACTACACAGTTGTCATTTCTACTTCCCTCTTTACCTGTCTTTCCAACTTTGCCATTATGATTTTTCATCCAAGTCTCCCAGACCCCTAGGAGGTCCAGTGAGATAAAGAGACTCACCCAAGGTCAAGTAGCTAATCGTGGCAGAGCGAGGACCACAGCCTGCATCTTCTGCCTGCACATCCGAGGCGCATTCCCCGACACAGCTGCAACTCTCAGAGGCCAGGACCTACCTCAAGTCCCTGATCAGGCCTTTAACTGCTGCAAGGGAACTAGTACTCCTAAAAAGCTGAGGCTCCACACCCGTGTTCAAAGCAGCAGCATTTGCAATAGCTAAATGGCGGAGGCAAGCTGGGTGAGCATCGATGGATGAATGGACAAATAAAATGTGGCAGCTACACCCAGTAGGTTGTGATTCAGCCTTACAAGGGAAGGACATTCTGACACCATGCTACACTATGGGGAAACCTTGAAGACATGCTAAGTGACAAAGACAGCCTGAACAAGGACAAATGGTATGATTCCACTTCTAGAGGAGTATCTCAAGTAGACACATTCATAGGGACCGAGTAAAATGGTGGTTGCCAGGGGCCATAGGGAGGGAGAAGTAGAGGGTTATTGTTCAGCGGGCACAGAATTTCAGCTGGGGAAGATGAGGAGGTTTTTGTTTTTTTAATATTATATACATAATATTAAAATATATGTATATATATAGAATATTAAAAATATTAGCTACTTGACCTTGGGTGAGTCTCTTTATCTCACTGGACCGCCTAGGGGTCTGGGAGGCTCGGATGAAATTATAATGGCAAAGTTGGAAAGACAGATAAAGAGGGAAGTACAAATAACAACTATGTAGTTCAGTGGTTCTCAACCTTCCTAAGGCCGAGACCCTTGCATACAGTTCCTCATGTGGTGGTGACCCCCAACCATGACATTTTGCTACTGTTATGCATCGTGATGTCAATATCTGCATTTTCCAATGGTCTTAGGCGACCCCTGTGAAAGGGTCGTTCGACCCCCAGGTTGAGAACCGCTGGTGTAGTTGCTTAACTCCTTTTTCCCAGCTCCTGACATGAGGGAGGCCTGGACCATCTGAGCGCTCCATCAATACCTGAGAAATAAATAAATTCGATAACCCCTTGGAATGTTTGATTTATTAAGTCTCCTTTGTGAGAACATCATTAATTTGTGATAACTCTTAGGTTCCAAATTTCTCCTTTTATTACTCTGTATGTAAAGATTCCTCAGAACTTTATATATATATATATATTTGATCGATGAGAGAGAAACATTGATCAGCTGCCTCCTGCACACCCCGTACACACTGAGGATGTGCCCAAAACCAAGGCATGTGACCTTGACCGGAATCGAACCTGGGACCCTTGATTCCACAGGCTGATAATCTATCCACTGAGCCAAACCGGTTTCAGCAAAGATGAAGAGTTTGTGCATGCAGATGGTGGTACTTAATGCCTCTGAACTCTATGCTTAAAAAAAAAAATGGTTAAAATGGCAAGTTTTATGTTCTGTTCATTTTACCGCAATTTTTTTTTTTATTATTAAAAAGAAAAAATGCTGAGACTCCTGTATCCTAGCCCAGACAGGACAAAGGGCGAGAGGGAAGGACAGACTCTCCTGGAGTGTGCCCAGCATGACACTCGCTGGAACAAAAGGATGTGTGCGGTGGGCATCCAGATCCATGTGCCTGCCCGGCATCCCTTCCTCTTCCTCTGGAAACAGAGCCCTTTTTGGGGGGTGGTGGAACCCAGACCTCCAAGTTCAAGGGAACCCAGACCAGGCCGGTCACATACCCCGTCACCGAGGTCATGACCTTTGAGTAAACAGAAGCATAGAAAAAGTACTGTATTTTCTGGCATTAACCCAGGAAAATCTTCTCAAAAGTCAGGGCTCATCTTATACGCCGGGTGTCATCTTATAGGGCGGGTATATCCCAAACTCTATATTTTAACTGGAAAAGTTGGGGGTCGTCTTATACGCCCAGTCGTCTTATACGCCGGAAAATACGGGTAAGTCATTTTACATCAGAAGCAGCTCCTACAGCGGTTCAAATGCCAGAGTGGTTTTCCAAATACGTCTGAAAATTCTCTCACCCTAGTCCCTCCCAAAGGTGGAGCCCAGTATCCCCGCCCGTGAGTTCGAGCTGAAGTCCGTGACTCGCTTCCCACCAAGAGGATGCTGCATGCGTGGGGACTGTGTGTCATCCAGGTCTGGATCCTAAGCGACATGTGCCTCGCCTTGCTCCTGCGGTCAGTGGCCGTGTTAGGGGAACCCTCATGCAGCCGGATGGAGAGGTCGGTGCAGTGAGCAGTGAAGGCTTCCTGCCCGCAGCCAGGGCAGAACCCAGGCCTCCCGCCAGCAGCCACGAGAGTGTTCCCTCGGAGGCACAGTCACACCCCTTCCCAGTGAGAATCAGGGTTCCCTAGAGGGCCACGTGGCAAGGAACCCTAGATGCCCTCCAGAAGGCACACGGCAGAAAGGAATGAGGACCGCAGGCCTGCCACAGCAAGGACTTGAATTGGCCAGCAATGGGAATGAGGTGGGAAGCGGGTTTTTCCCACAGACTCTCAGCCTGGCTGGTCCCTGAGTTTTGGTCTGGATCTGGGAGATAGGAAAGGGGTGTTGTTATCGCTGCAGAGTTTGTGGGGGTTTGTTAGGCGGCAGCGGAGACCTCGAGTTCCCTGAGACACGGCTAGATTGCTCTAATAATTTCCTCCATTCCTTCCCCTCCCTTAAGCCATTGAAATAGGTTTCTGTTATTTGCAACTCAAAATGTCCTGAGTAAGACCGACCTCGCAGGCCCATTGAAGGGCACAATTGTATCGATCTGTCTGTTTCACTGTAAAGAAATTCCACCTCCATCAAAAATAAAACAAGAAACAATTACCTCACAGGGTTGCAACACACTTTCGGTTCTGTGTTCTCAGGAATCGTTTGGATACAAGCGATGGAAACTCAAACTGGGGTGAGCTAGAAAAGGAATGGAGAGGCTGACAGAAAGATGGAGGGGCAGGTCTGTGCTTTCGCTCTCTATTGCTCGATTTCCTTTCTTTCTAAAGCTGAATGACATTCCACTTCCTGTAGATAGCATATTTTGTTCACCCATTTATTTGTCGATGGGCATTTGGACACTGGCTTCCACCTCTTGGCTATTGGGAATATGCCGTTGTTAACATGGACGTGCAAATATCTCTTCAAATCTCTGCTTTCGGTTCTTTAGAATACATACCAGAAGTGGGGTTGCTCATCATTTGGTAGTCCTATTTTTAATTATTTTTAAATATGTTTTTATTGATTTTTAGAGAGAGAGGAAGGGAGAGGGATAGAGAAATAAAAAACATCGATGAGAGAGGACCATCATCGATCAGCTGCCTCCTGCACACCCCGCACTGGAGATCAAACCTGTAATCCGGCCAGGTACCCTGACCAGGAATCGAACCGGTGACCTCCTGGTTCCTGGGTCAACGCTCAACTGCTGAGCCACACCGGCCAGGCTATTTTTAATTTTTTAAGGAATTTGCATACTGTTTTCCATAGCAGTTGCACCATTTTACCTTCTCATCAACAGTGCACAAGGATTTCTTCACGCCCTCACCAATACTACTTTTTTTTTTCACACTGTTTTTTGGTTGTTGTTGTTGTTTATCCTCATCAGAGGATAATTTTTCATTGATTTTTAGGGAGAGTGGAAAAGAGAGGGAAAGACAGAGAGAAACACATCAATTGGTTGCCTCCTGCATGAGTCCCCACCAGGGCCCGGGACCAGGGAGGATCCTACAACCAAGGCTCATGCCCTGAACCAGAATTGAACCCGGGTCCCTTTGGTCCCCAGGTGGATGCTTTATCTCCCAAACCAAACCAGCTAGGACTTCTTTTCACACTGTTTTGTTTCTTTTTATTATTATTACTAGTGGCCCAGTGCATGAAATTCATGCATAAGGTGGGGGGGGGTTCCCTCAGCCCAACCTGAACCCTCTCCAATCGGGGACCCCTTGAGGGATGTCTGACTGCCAATTTAGGCCCAATCCCTCTCGCAGTCTGGGCCTGCTGGCTCCTAACTGCCTCTGCCTGTCTGCTTGATCACCCATAACTGCCCTCCTCTGCCAGCCTGATCTCACCACCAATGGCCTTCCCCTGCCAGCCTGATCTTGCCCCTGGTCATCCATAACTACTCTCCCCTGCCTTGGCCCCAACCACCATGGCTTTGTCCAGAAAGAAGTCGGATGTGTGGAAGATTGCCGATCAACCCGGTTTAATTAGCATATTGCCCTTTTATTAGTATAGATTATTTTAACTCACTGGATGCAGTGTGGTGAAGGCAGGGTGGTGAGTGGCTGCAGTGAGAGATGAACAACCCGCACAGCACTGGACCTGGCCACGATATGAAATGCTCTCACTAACAGCGGTGCTTTGTAATCATGGATCCAAGGCAAGCTTCAGGGCAGTTTGATCTGCTTGTCAACCCTTTGCTGGTAATTGTGGGATTGATGATTTGCATCTTGTCTCAGTGAGACTCCCTAGGGGGCTCTGCCTGTGGGATAGTTCCATACCAAGAATATCCCAGGTGACCAGCGGAAGCCCGGCCTGGTGATTCCTAGGTATGCAGTCCCATGGTGGTGGTTCCTGATCTAAAAGCACAGGTCCGTCCGTTCAGCTCTGCAGAAAGGGGACACGTGCCGCCCACAGCTGGCTTCTCCAGACCCTTCGTTGTGAAGCAGACGCTGGCTCCTTCTATGTGTGACCTTACTCTAATGCACTTGCTATATTTTTGCCTTTTCTGCACCATCGTCACTTTGGTTTCTTTAGGAATCAAAGCCTATCTGCCTGCCACCATCACTTCCAGGTTCTATGGTAGCCCAGTGTCTGGCACAAAAGATGCCTTTATGGTAAATATTTGTTGAATAGTCCAGGCTAGAGCTGGTGAGGAGTGAAGAGTGAGGACAGGGGTCCTCCAATCCAGCTCCTTCTGCTCTCTCCTGACCACACAGACTGCTCATCAACAGCTGCTCAGTAAACACTTCGCAAATCTATACTAATAAAAGGGTCATATGCTAATTAGACCGGGAGACCTTCTGAACAAAACCATGATGGCGGGGGTGGGGGGGTGGGGGGGTGGACCAAGGCAGAGGCAGTTAGGGGCAATCAGGCCAGGAAGGGAGGGCAGTTGGGGGTGGTCAGGCTGGCAAGGTGGGGCAGATAGGGGTGAGCAGGCCGGCAGACAGAGTGGTTAAGGGTGATCAGGCAGGCAGGTGAGTGGTTAGGAGCCAGTGGTCCCGGATTGCAAGAGGTATGTCCCACTGCCGGTTTAGGCCTGATCCCTGTGGGGTCCGAGATTGGAGAGGGTGCTGGCCAGGCTGAGGGACACACCCTTCCCCTCTCCCACCTCCATCCTCCAGGCACGAATTTCGTGCAAGGCACCACTAGTGAGTAAATAAATAAAAAGAAAAATAAGTGTTCTATTTCCTTGGACTTGCCACAGAGTGGAAGAAAGGAAGGTCAGTGCGCTGGCACCATCAAGCTTGTCTTCCTCCAGGCCTCCCGGACACACCTTTCTAATGAGTTTCTCCTGGTCCCGTTAAGAGAAGTTGTCCTGAAGTGAGAGCGTTCAGCTGATTTTATTCTTGCAGACAGTTCACCCAAGCTCCTTCCTCACCACCGCCCCAGGGGCTCTCTGGCCCTTTCTGAACTGACAAGAATGGTTTGAAAGCAGATTTTTTTTGTACTAGTTCGTTTTTGTCAATCCTGCCTCTTTGAAAGTTTCACTTTCCAAAAATAGCCCATAAATTTGCTTTCCTCTAAAAAGAGAAATTCTCTACACGTATAAAAAAAGTCTTTTGAAGTCCTGGATTCAGAGAAATCCTAAAGTGCAAACATTTCTTTTTCTTTTTCTAAAAATAATATTTGCTTTTTTAAAAAAATTTGACTTTTAGAGAGGAAGGGAGCGGGAGAGAGCGATAGAAACATCAATGATGAGAGAGAATCACTAATCAGCTGCCTCCTGCATGCCCCCTACTAGGGACCACGCCTGAAACCCAGGCATGTGCCCTTGATTGGAATCAAACCCAGGACCCTTCAGTCCACAGGCCGACACCCTATCCACTGAGCCAAACCAGCTAGGGCCATTTCTTAAACTTCTCTCTGTTTCTCTCCCTTAAACACCACTAGCACCTCAAATATGTGTGAGGTCTCTCTCAAGTTCTATATTATTTTTATTCAGTAATCAAGAAACACTTTTTGTGTTTGAAATGGGTTTTAACAGAAGGATCTATGAGTAAGTACTCATTTAAATTTTTCTGCGTATTAATAAAAATGAACTCAATGGCTCACTGAAACCATTAGAAGTAAAAAAAAAAAAAAAAAAGTGGAATTGCCCTTGGCTTTAGTACTTAGGAAAAGAGCACCAGGTTTCTTAATCCGGCCCTTTTAAGGGGTTATTACAGATAGCATCTGTAATAATAAAGGCAATAAAAATCGAAAAATGAACTAAGCCGCACCCCCAGTGTGCCTCAGGCTTTGAATATCAACCCATGAACTAGGAGGTCAAGGTTCAATTCCCAGTCAAGGTACATGCACAGGCTGTGGGCTGGATTCCCAGTAGGGGGAGTGCAGGAGCCAGCCAATCAATGATTCTCTCTCATCATTGATGTTTCTATCTCTCTCTTCCTCTCGTTAAAAATCAATAACAACATATTTAAAGAAATAAAAAAGAGCAAAGCAAAAAAAGCTTCTCTTGGGCAAAGAAATGTAAATTTTGGTATTCACACTTGGAAATGGGTTGGCCTGATTTCTGGTAACTCTCCTACCACATATGAAGTCAAGAACGAAGCTACTTTTGGAGAAACCGCTCTGAAGGGTTCGGGACCCGTAGTTTTCTCACCCAAAGATTTTTGCTTCTGTTGTATTTCCTGTGAGATCAGAGCCTTACTTTTCATAGCTAACCGCGTCATTTTCTGGGTCAAGTTAAGATAATAACGAAGCATTTTTGTTTTTCAAATATGTTTTGGGGGACTCTTTCACATGTACCTGGGAAAAAACCCCAAATACCTAGAATAAATGAAAAGGTAATTTATTGGCTCACCAAAAGTAGTTGGCTTCAGGCACAGCTTGATCCAGGAGCTCAAATGTCTTCAAGGCACTCTCCCTTTTCCTTAAGTAGGTCTTCTCTGGAGGAGATCATAATGACTGAGAGCCCAGACCTCCATTTTACCAGCTTAGCATTCTCAGGCAGGAGAGCATCTTTCCAAACCTCTTTGGCAGAAAATGCTCAAGGAAGAATGTTGCGTGGTCTCAGTTGGCTCGTGTGCCCGATTCTAAACCACTCATCATGTCAAGGGCATGGAATTCCTTGGCAGGTGGATATGATCAAATCCACTCAGACTGCCCAGGGCAGGTTTTCCCAGAGGGAAGAAGGGTGCTGTTTCCAGAAGAGGGAAGGGATGTCAGGTCAACAAACACAACACATACTCCCCACAAAAAGCCTTTCAGAGTGATGTATTGGGACAGAGAGGCAGCAGGAAGTAGGAACTCAGGGCTGGCCAAAGCGGTTTGGCTCAGTGGATAGAGTATCCGCCTGCGGACTGAAAGGTCCCAGGTTTGATTCTGATCAAGGGCATGTACCTTGGTTTCGGGCACGTCCCCAGTGGGAGGTGTGCAGGAGGCAGCTGATCAATGTTTCTCTCACATCACTGTTTCTAACTCTCTAGCCCTCTCCCTTCCTCTCTGTAAAAAAATCAATAAAATATATTAAAGCAGAAGCAGAGGAGGAGGAGGAGGAGGAAGAAGTAGTAGTAGCAGTAGTATTTTTTTTTTTAATTTCCAATCTCCTTCTTTCCTCTTTCCTTCCTTCATCTCTTGCAACAAACTTTCTCGCTCGCTGGAAACAGCAGCAGCAGGAGCTGTGACTGGAGACTTTTGACACAGCCTTGGCGGATGTTAATAGGGGTATGAACACCGGAGGCTGGTCAGGCTTGCTGGGAACATCATTTCGAGGAGGTCTGAGTGATGGGCAGGAGGGAGTTTGCCAGGGCGAGTAGGAGAGGTGAAGCCAGGCCCGGTAAAGGAGATAGTAGCTGGCACCAGGTCCTGGCGTCCTGGCAGGGAAGGCAAGTTTCATTCAGCACAGGAACGTTCTCGGTGGCAGGGGCAGAGGCTGCGTGCAGGGAAAGGGCTGGTGCTGAGAGAGCAGCAGACAGGAACCTCGGGGCGGATTGCAAAAGGCCTTGAACTTCATGCCAAAAGCTTTGGACTTTCATCTGCTCCCTAGGTGCTGGGGAACGGGGTGGGTCTTTCATCCTAGAATTAATTTTTCAGATACTTTTATGATGTTATCTCTGACCGTTGAGGGGAAGGGATTGGACAAGGCTGCTGGCAAGGAGCCCAGTTAGGAGGCAAAGGTGGGAGTCCCAGCAAAAAAGTGGCAAAGACCCTTAAGGCAGTAGCAGAAGGAAGGTGGGGGTTCCAGCAGGAGAGTGCCAGGCAGCATCCACCGGCTTTGGTTCTGCCACTGTTCAGGGAAGAACCGATGAGCAGGAGACGTCTGTGGAGACAGGAGTTTGAAGCAAGGAGCCACTGCCCTCCCCTGGCAAATAATTAACACAGTGAATCATCCATTAGGAGCCGGGAAAGTTCGCTGTATTCTCAGAACCAGATGCCTGGTGCCGGGAAACCACGTCAGGGGGCACTGGTTGCATAAGCGTCGCTTTTCATTTCACTTCCTGCCCAGCACATGTTTACCAGGCTCCTGTTATGGGCCAGAACCTGGGCACCATGCGGGGCAGAGACCGGAGAGTGAAACAGGCATGGCGCCTATCAGCCTGGGGCTGTCTGTGTACCAGGGGAGGAGATCCACGAACGAACGTGTGCTTAGTGACATTCACAGTGCCGAGCGGAGGGGGGCCGATTCTGGGTGCGAGGAAAAGAGAGGCAGAGGGAGCCAAGAACCCCCCAAGGTGGAGGCCAAGCTGAGGCTGGGTTCCGGTGGGACGGTTCTCATGGCCTCTCCTTGGCGAGGGCACCTTCTAGACCCGCAGATGTTCACATCATGCACACTTGGTGATGGTGGTAAGCTCCACTTTGACTTCACAAATTACTCTGCCTCCCAAGTATCTTGCAGGTGTTTTTGTTTGTTTTTAAAGCTCGTGTCTTTTTTGTTTGTTTGTTTGTTTTAATCCTCACCTGAGGATATTTTTCCATTGAGTTTTAGAGAGAGTAGAAGAGAGAGGGAAAGACAGAGAGAAACATGGATGTGAGAGAAACACACAGCCCGGGCTGGGGAGGCGCTTGCAACCGAGGAACGTGCCCTTGACTGGACCCTTTGGTCCAGGGCTGACACTATATCCATGGAGCCAAACCGGCTAGGGCTTATTTCATTTTTTAATTAATTTATTTTTTAAATAATTGTTTAAAATGTTTTTTTTTGTTTTTTTGTTTGTTTTTTAATTTCAGAGAGAGGATGGGAGAAGGAGAAAGAGGGATAGAAACATCAATGATGAGAGAGATTCATTGATCAGCTGCTTCCTGCCCGCCCCCAACCTGGACGTGTGCCCTGACCAGGAATGGAATGTGACTGCCTGGTTCATGGGTTGACACTCAACCACTGAGCCACACCAACTGGGCTTTTTTTTTTTTTTCTTCCTTCCTTCCTTTTTTTTTTTTTTTTGGTAGAGAAGCAAGCAAGAATGTATTGACCACAGTAAAACTATATACACTTAGGTCAGTGAAACAAAAAGGGGCATAGAAGAAGCACCAGGAGAGCTCTCCCCGGTGTGGCTCAGTGGATAGAGCGTTGGCCTGGGGACTGAAGGGTCCCAGGTTCGAATCTGACAAGGGCACATGCCTGGGCTTTGGGCTTGATCCCCCAGTAGGGGGCGTGCAGGAGGCAGCCAATCAATGATTTTCTCTCATCATTGATGTTACTATCACTCTCTCCCTCTTTCTTCCTCTCTAAAATTAATTATATATATATATAATTAATTTTATATATATATATACATACATATATATACATACATATATATTATATATATGTATATACATACATATATATATGTATTTTATACATATATATACATATGTATATATGTATATGTATGTATATGGAGAGAGAGAGAGAGAGAGAGAGAAGAAGAAGAAGAAGAAGAAGAAGAAGAAGAAGAAGAAGAAGAAGCACCAGGAGAGCCTCGGCTGGGCTGTGTTGGCTCACCGGAAAGTCACAGAAAAGAGGGGCCTTGGAGACAGGCTCAGGGGGTTAACCTGGGACGAGCTACCACTGCCTATTGCTCCACTGGTTGCAAGTCTCATGGGGTCCCTTAGAGGTTAGGGGACACATGCCTGTGGGGGAAGAAAGAGAAGGGAATGGCACCAGTGTGCCCCCTGGAGGGAGAGTGCCTCTTTAATTTTTTGTTTTTATTTTAAATATATTTTTATTGATATCAGAGAAGAAGGGAGAAGGACAGAGAGATAGAAACATCAATGATGAAAGAGAATCATTGATTGGCTGCCTGCTGCACGCCCCCCTCCTGGGGATTGAGCCCATAACCCAGGCATGTGCCCTGACCTGAATCAAACCATGTCCTCCTGGTTCATAGGTCAATGATCAACCCCTGAGCCACACCAGTCGGACATCTCTTTCAGTTTTAAATGCACTCTGAGTAACAACACTGGCTGTACTTAACCTCAAGGCTTTATGACTGTAACTCATTTGGTATTTTAAAATGAACGCTTTGAGTCTTCACATCTGCTGACTGATATATGCGATGTCTCAGGGTAGATAGTTACAAGGCTAAGGCTTCACTCAATCCAGGTTTCCTAGGTCCGACCACTTGTGTGGACCCCTCCCACAGTGGTGTTTGGTGTGGCCACGTGATTTGCTCTGACCAATGGGACATTGGAAGACATGATACAAGCAGAGAATTAAAAAGTGCTTGAACACTGGGTTTGCCTGCTCTTCCTCAGGAGAGTGACCTGTGAGGAAGCCTGAGCTAGCCTAGCCTATCTACACTAATAAAAGAGTACCATGCTAATTGACCATACCTTCGAGATGCCCACTAGCCAATCAGGAGTGAGTATTCAAATTAACCCAACAAAGATGGTGGATTAATTTGCATACACAGGCACTGAGCAGCCAGGGGTGTCCTGCACCACTCCAGTCACTCCGGGCCTCTGGGCAGCATCGGAAGGTGGAAAGGTGGCTCTGACCAGAGCGAAGACGGTGACAGCAACCAGAGGAAGGAAGGCCCAATCTTGCATGAATCTCTGTGCATCAGGCCTCTAGTGAGAGGATAAGGAACAGAGATGAGTATCCCAGCAGAGGCCTCCTAGCCAATCTACAAACTGACTGTCACCACATGAGTGACCCTAGACAAAGTCAGAAGAAAATGCATCTCCCTGAGTTCAGCCCAAAGTACAATCCCAAGGAAATTTTGAACGAACTAAAGGATTGTTGTGTTTTGTTTGTTTGTTTGTTTTTGTTTTGTTTTTAAGATATTTTATTGATTTTTTACAGAGAGGAAGGGAGAGGGATAGAAAGTAAGAAACATCGATGAGAGAGAGACATCGATCAGCAGCCTCCTGCACACCCCCTATTGGAGTTGTGCCCACAAGCAAGGTACATGCCCCCAACTGGAATCGAACCTGGGACCTTTCAGTCCGCAGGCCGACACTCTATCCACTGAGCCAAACCGGTCTCGGCAGGATTATTGTTTTAAACCCCTAAAATTTAGAATATTTTTTATGGAGCAAAAGAGCACTGATATGGCACAGTCTTCAAACAGCCTAATGATTTTTTGCTTGGAAACAAGGAAACTTAAAGGCAGCAAAGATAAATGACTCTTCTACGATCTCACCCTAGTGGGGGGGTAGATCTGAATTCTTACTTGCATCCTAGATTCTAAAGGCCACTTCATCTCTGCCACCTCCAGGATTTCTTAGAAATGCCCAAACCTAAACCCTCTAATTAATCACAATCCCCCAATGTTGGAGTTCTCTTAGCACGCTTCTTAAAGTGATATTAAGATAATGAGCTTTGCTTCCATTTTAAATAGCTAAGAACCAAGATTACATATAAATGTATAACTAGAACTGGACTGATCATTTTCAAAATAGCCACATAATTTCATCATCAAACCTCATAACCCTTCTGGGAAGTATATTATTTTCTCCATCTTCCCAAACAAAAACTAGCTCAGAGGCAATGTAAGAACATTTTTACAAAATTTGTTGAAAGGAAGTCAGTGTGGCTCTCTCTTTTTTTTATTCTGGTGCTTATGAAAGAACTGTATTTTTCCGGTTCTCTGAAATATGAGAACAATAACTAAACTTAAAGTAGTGTAATCTAACACATATGTTTCTGAATCCTTACAGATACAGAATAATTTGTTCTCCAGGACATAAGAGAAACTCACATCCCTTTAATGGTTTCTGTACCTTCTTTTTTTTTGAGAATCACTTTCAACTTTTTTTTTTTTAATAATAAAGACTTGAAGATGTTAAGTTACTTGCCCAAGGCTACAGATTATAAATCATAGAGATGGAATCAAAAACTTTTCTTTTTGATGCCAAATCCCATTAACCAGCCTAACTAGAGTAACTATTGTACAAGTAACACATGTCCATAAAACCCAAACCGTACAGAAATATACAGATTAGAAAGCTCCCCCTCCCTCCTTGTAGCAGGCTACAATGTCAATTTATTTACCTGCCATTCATTCCCCGCGTTTGACTTCCTTACAGAACCTGGATTTTATGCAGCATCCCCATCCCCTCCATAGCCACATGCTTCTGGGGAGATGGGCACTAGCCTAGCCTGGAAGGGTGGTCCTGATTGGTCTATCTTTACATCAGTTACAGTGGTTTGGACAAGGACCTGTGACAATGGAACACACAGGGGAAGGGAGCTGGTGCATTTGTACTGAAGAGGAGAGATGTTGTGGATGGCATGAGACTGTCCCTCAGAGCTCAGCTGCAGGAGGCATAGCTGACTGGTGGGTATTGCAGTGTCGAAGCCTCTGAGGCCATCTTCCCAGGGGCTGCTGGGAGCAGCAACGGTGCATGGCTAACACGCACAGGCAGACTTGTTTCTGACAGGTGGCTTTGGCCTTCTTTGCCAGGGAAATTATGTTTGGATGTTTTTCCTAAATCTACTACAGTGGTACCTCGAGATACGAGTGCCCTAACATACGAGATTGTTGCTTTGAAATACGAGCAACAGTTGAGATAGGAGTAATCGGGTGGATCGGCCAGCTGCACACGACCCACCAGTTTACCGCGACTCGAGTATCTCATAGTTTCCCACGCCTCAAGGTTACGGAATGAATTAAACTCGTATCTCGAGGTACCACTGTACCTCTATCCCCCTGGAGAGAAGCTGCCTGACCACAGAGCCACTCACTGAGATGGGCAAAGCAGGAAGATGGAAAGAACCCGGGTCCCCAGTGATGCCCTGAGCTGCTGGGTAAATCAACCCCAGGGCCCTCTTCCCAGGGGCTTGTTGTATCTATAATAATAAAAGCATCATACGCTAATAAGACCGGACGTCCTTCCAGATGACCTTCTGGACGAAGCCGGGGCTGCGAGGGAAGCCGATGCCGACAGCCAGGGGAAAGAAGGCCTACTCTTGCACACATTTCGTGCATCAGGCCTCCAGTAAGATAATAAATGTCCTACTGTGTGAGCCTCTGAGTGGGAGATTTCTTGACTCTCAGTGGGAAGCATTGCCACGGGTACAATTCCTCCCCCATCGCACATTCCGGGAGAAACTACTGATAAGGTATTACTGTGAACTTCGCTGGGCCACATTTACTTCAGGGGAAATACACATCAAAGGCATCTGAGCAAAGAAATCAGCGGTAGGAGCAAGAGAGGGCAGATGTTTGGTCGGAGTGGCCTGAGGCTGTGTGCGCTTTGAAAAGGGGAAGTATTCCAACTATGCTAGCCACTTGCACCTGCTCTTGCTCGCTCCGCTTCCCTTTCTTGCTCCTCTACTTGCCCCCCTAGCCTCCTTCTCTGAGTTCAGGTGTGCCAGGTTCTGGGGACCATGAGGGAAGCAGGAAGGGAGTTGGCCATTCTAGCTGGTGTGGCTCAGTGGATGGGCACCCAAAGGTTGCAGGTAGTGGCTGGATCCCCAAGGAGGGGGCGTGCAAGAGGCAGCCCATCAATGTTTTGCTCTCACATTGATGTTTCTCTCTCCCTCTCCTTTCCTTTCTCTCTAAAATTCAATTTAAAATATTTTTAAAAAATAAACCACAGCCAAAACTGGTTTGGCTCAGTGGATAGAGCGTTGGCCTGTGGTTTGATTCTAGTCAAGGGCATGTACCTTGGTTTGGGGCACATCCCCAGTAGGAAGTGTGCAGGAGGCAGCTGATCGATGTTCCTCTTTCATCTATGTTTCTAACTCTCTATCCCTCCCCATTCCTCTCTGTAAAAAAAAAAATCAATAAAATATGTTTTTAAAAAACCACAAATCTCGCCCTAACCGGTGTGGCTCAGTGGATAGAGCGTCAGCCTGCAGACTCAAGGGTCCCAGGTTTGATTCCAGTCAAGGGCATGTACCTTGGTTGCGGGCACATCCCCAGTAGGAGGTGTGCAAGAGGCAGCTGGTTGATGATTCTCTCTCATGGATGTTTCTAACTCTCTATCCGTCTCCTTTCCTCTCTGTAAAAAATCAATAAAAACAAAAACAAAACACACACACCCACAAATCTCCCTCCCTGCCAGGGTCAGACCTTTGGCCTGGTCTGCCTCCCTGTTCAAGGGGCTGAGTCTGTAAACAAACAGCAAAAGCAAAACAGAACAGCCAGAAAGTGTCTGTTCTTTCTCAGGTGCCTCCCTGTTAGACCCAAACAACCCATGTGGGTCACCTAGCGAGATGCTCCACTTGACCTTCTGAGAGATGGACCTCCTCAGAGGCCCACCTCCAAGGTACGAAGTTGAAGACAGTTCTGCACTCAGGTCCTCCCTCACAGGAACTGCCTCTGGCAAGAACCGCAGTTCTGCCCCATTCCAGGATGCTTCCCACGTTCAGCCTCTCTGAGGACCTCCAACTGGCCGTGTGTAGGGGGGGCTGGATTTGGTCTGGGTGGGAAGATGAAAGTGGGGTGGCTTTTTCTGAGCGGTTGTAGGCCAGCCTAACCTATTATAGCAAACATGAAAATAGTCCCCAACCACACAACGCATTAAATATACTTTCTGGGTTTGGGCTGTGAATGTGATTTGAACAAGATGGGGAGAAGTGAGTCTACTATTCCAAAGTTTATATAAAAAAGAGGGAGATACAAATATGTGTGTGTGGGTGTGTATTTACTTATTTGGCAGAGGAGAGGACAGTGGGAGAATATTCCCTTAAAAAAAAACAACAGGGGAAGAGAAGAAACTGACTGGAAAGAACAGAAATAAAAGCTAGCCTTCTTTGACCAGAGCTTGTTTTTGTAGGTTGAAGGAACCATGTAATTATGAAAAATAAGATAAATAAAAAGTCATATCTCGTAGTAAAAGCAAAAGGACAGGAAGTTCACTGTGGATCCAATTGTCAGCATAGCCACATTGTGGATAACAACATCCTTTTTTTTTTTTAATATATTTTATTGATTTTTTTACAGAGAGGAAGGGAGAGTTAGAAACATCGATCAGCTGCCTCTTGCACGCCCCCTACTGGGGATGTGCCCGAAACCAGGATACATGCCCTTGACTAGAATCGAACTTGGGACCTTTCAGTCCACAGGCCAACACTCTCTCCACTGAGCCAAACCAGTTTTGGCGGATGACAACATTCTTCGGACACTATTGGAGGATCCTGGAGAACCTTGTTATTTTGAAAGTTAGGCAATAGTTTAACTAAAAAAAGAGCAAATAAAGAGACCTGCCTGGAGTCAGCTCTGAGTTCCTCCAGTCCCGGAGGCAGGCGGGCTGTAGGACCCGGGGATCCCTCTGGGTCCTCAGTCACCCTGTGCGGGTTTATTTTGTTCCACGGCAGGCTGTTCTTGGGGTTACTTTTACTATCACTTCACCGGCCCCAGACAGAGCCGGGAGGCAGGGGCAGAGTGTGATTTGCCCTGGGCCCCTCACCCTCCCTAAAGAGAACTCTGAACACAGAGTCAGCATGCATTTCAAGCATGAGTTAATGAGAGTTCTTAACGTACCCAGAAATAAAAAGATAAGCCAGGACTGGCTCAACGATCAAAAAAAGGGCAGAAGAACGTTGAACTGCCAAATCTTTTTTTTTTCCCTCCAAAATATATGGTTGCCAATCTGTGCTGGCAGCAAACGTGAAGGGTTTTGGCTTTGTGGTCCCATGGTCAAGTGTATAGACAACCGCAAAGGTGAGAATCTGCTAGTATTAGTTCCATCCTTTAGTGCAGCGGTTCTCAACCTGTGGGTCGCGACCCCTTTGGAGGTCAAATGACCCTTTCACAAGGGTCGCCTAAGACCAGCGGAAAACACCTATTTCCCATGGTCTTAGGAACCAACAGACCGCTTCTTGGTGTAGCAAAGTGTAGCAATGTAGTTTACTGTTGTCATATGAAGACTGTTACCCATGCTACACCACCATTCAAGACAACATTTCATTTATTTGTAATTAGAAATAAATATTTCAAAATATATACTTACATATTGTTTTTGTGAGTAATCCCTATGTTTTAATTATGTTCAATTTGTAACAATGAAAATACATCCTGCATATCAGATATTTACATTACAGTTCATGACGGTAGCAAAATTACAGACATGAAGTAGCAACGGAAATAATTTTATGGTTGGGGGTCACCACCACATGAGGAGTTGTATTAAAGGGTTGCGGCATTCGGAAGGTTAAGAACCACTGCTTTAGTGAGTCGATCAAATGCCACCCGTCGAATTCTCTTGATTGGTCCCTGCACGGCCCCTCTGTGTGCTTGGAGTCTTGAGAATGTAAGAGTTGGCCTGTTCGGTGCTGAGGAAATGAGTCCAAGACCAGTAAGACCCAGAGCCAGACACTCAGCCTGATTTCACTGGGAAGAGAGACCAGAGAAGGATGGAGCCATACTGTCTTCCAGTTTGTGAAGATGGATGAGGGCGGCACAGAAATGATATTTCCGACAGTTGCTCTGATGCGAATAGTCCTGAGTGCACCAGGCCAGGGTTTTCCGAGCACGCCAGAGATAACGACAGATCCCCTGGACTTCCAAGAACGCACGGTCAAGGGAAGACAGGCAGCTAAGCGGATAATTACAATACAACCTAATGGCTGTGTGATAGCATTAGCCTGCCAGGCCACACACCACTGCAGGCCATTATTCACATCGAAGTCCCGAGCAACCGGGAGGGGGTGGGGAGAAATCGCTTGGCCAGAATCCAGCTATTTGTGGTGAAGGACCAGTTGTTTTTTTGTGAGATGGTGATTTATAATAAAATACATATTTGGTCTTCCTAAAACTCTGAGGGGTTTTTAAGTAATGAGAGGATAAAGGTGTCTAGATATTCATAACAAACCCCTTTTAACCACACCTGAGTTTATGGCACTGAGGTTACTCTGAGGAATCCCCTAAGGAAAGCCTCTGGTTGCCAGGAAACCAACACAGATGATTAGACTCTCAGTCCCAGGACTTCACATGCTCCAGAGACAGGAGATGGGCTGGAGACTGAGTCTGTTAACGTAAGAAATGATCAAACCTGTGAAAGAATTTTTGTGAGTTTATTTGAACCAACTGTCAACAATTGCCCAGAAGCCGACACTCAACGCACTGAGACGATGCTCCGGAGAAAGCCGGTTCTTCACCCACGTTTATAAATTACCATCAAAGGAGGAGCTGAAAGTTGGTTCCTTGAAATCTGCGGGTGATAGATTAGGGAGGGCGGGAGAAAGCAAGGTGGGGAAATCTCTGGGATTTCGTAAGAAAGTAAAAGGATAGACACATGCTTTCATCCCTAGATGGGTAGAGGATAATTAATTGTCAACAGTGAACTGGAGAACAATTACAATGAGGGAATTTGTGGTCTCCGCCCTGGTGCCCTGGCATATTGGCTGTGCCCTGAGGGGTCCAGAAAGAGGGAAGTTATAACTTGACCCTGACATTCCAAGGGCATGTTATCGTGGATGCAAAAAGACTATAGGCTCCGTTAAAAGATCAAAGTTGATCTTTGTCAGAGAAGATACCAGCCTAGGACATGACTACCTCCTATAAACTGCTTTTTTTTTTTTTAACATTTTATTGGTTTTGTACCGAGAGGAAGGGAGAGGGATAGAGAGCTAGAAACATCGATGAGAGAGAAACATCGATCAGCCGCCTCTTGCACACCCCCCACTGGGAATGTGCCCCTGACCGGAATCGAACCCGGAACCTCTCAGTCCGCAGGCTGATGCTCTATCCACTGAGCCAAACCGGTTTCGGCTATAAACTGCTTTTTAATGTTAAAAACTTTTAATTTAACCATCGTTGGTGGTTACTTTCGGTCTCTGAGTCTGCAAGGCCGCCACGCAGGCCTTCCCTGAGTTAGTCAGGTTAGCGTGTGGCCCCTTTTCCTCCACAAGTTCAATCTCCAGTGGCCAGTGATTTAATAAATCACGCCCATGTAGGGAAGCCTCCATAAAAACCCCAGAGGAGCCGAAACCGGTTTAGCTCAGTGGATAGAGCATCAGCCTGCGGGCTGAAAGGCCCCAGGTTCGATTCCGGTCAAGGGCATGTACCTTGGTTGCAGGCACATCCCCAGGAGGCAGCTGATCGATGTCTCTCTCTCATCGATGTTTCTAACTCTATTCCTCTCCCTTCCTCTCTGTGAAAAAAAACAAAAAAAACAAAACACCCAAAGGAGGGGCTTCAGAGACTTGAACACTGGAGATGTGGGGAGAGGTCATGGAAGCTCTGTACCCCTGCCCACATGCCTCGCCCTAGGTGTCTCTTCCATCTGGCTGTTCATCTGTTTCCTCTCTGATATCTTTTATAATAAATGGGTAAATGTCAGTCAATGTTTCTCTGAGGTCTGTGAGCCATTTCAGCAAATGGATCGGATCCAAGGAGGGAGGAGGGAAACCTCTGATTTACAGCTTATTGTCAGAAGTCCAGGTGACTTTTTCTTTGTTTGTCCATCCTCACCGGAGGATATTTTTCCATTGATTTTTACAGAGAGGAGGAGGGAGAAGGAGAGACAGAGAGAGAGAGAAGCATCAGTGTGAGAACACCATCAATAAAATGAAAAGGGCCGAAACCGGTTTGGCTCGGTTTGGCTCAGTGGGTAGAGCGTCGGCCTGTGGACTCAAGGATCCCAGGATCGATTCCGGTCAAGGTCATGTATCTTGGTTGTAGGCACATCCCCAGTACGGGGCGTGCAGGAGGCAGCTGATAGATGTCTCTCTTTCATCAATGTTTCTAACTCTCTATCCCTCTCCCTTCCTCTCTGTAAAAAATCAATAAAATATTTTTTTTTAAAAAGAAAGAAAATGAAAAGGCAACCCGTAGAATGAGTGAAGACATTTGCAAATCATACCTTGATAAGGAACTGATACCTATAATATATTAAAAAAAACTCTTACAACGCAATGATGATAAAAACAAACAAACACCCAATTAAAAAATAGGCAAAGGGTCGTCTGAATAGTAGGCATTTCTCCAAAAAAGATATGCAGGTTGCGGAAGATGTGCGTAGGGTTTAGGAAAACCAATAAGAGACAGAGTTGTTTCCAGGGGTTCACAAGACCAGGAACCATTAGCATCCATAGATCTGCAGGAGCAAGTGGAGGAAATAGTCTCGGAACCAATGGAGAGGAGCCGGATGGAGAGGGAGGCCCGACAGGACTGAGGCCTCTGGTCGAGGGAGACCTCTACCTCACAGGCCAGCAGGAAAGGAATCAGGCTACACATACTGCCCACCTTTGATCTCCGGCTGGTACCACCCCTTTGGCCAAACTCAAAGAGTAGAGCTTGTGTTGGAAAAAAGTGCCGGAAACAGCTGAGCAGAGGCGAATGTGTGATTTAGGGAGTAGGAGGCAGGGGTACGATTCATGCTGTGGGCTCTGGACATGGAAAATCAAAGTGAGGAGAAAATCAAGGAGCAGGGAAGCAGATGCACTGCCGATTTAGGTAGGATAAGGGTGCTCGCTGAGCACCAGGATGTCCACTGGTGGGCAGATCCAGGGGCCAGTTCATGCCGGAGCAGATGTGGCTGCGAAAACAGTTGTGCTGGCTCCCGACTCTTAAAGGGACAGAGAGTAAATGTTAAGTTTTGCATCACAATAACTGAACTTCATTTGCAGTGGGAAAGCAGCCATAGAGGATATGTAAATGAACAGAGCGGCTGTGTTCCAGTGCAATTTTATTTATAAAAACAGGCAGCAGGCCTGCAGGCCATAGTTGGCCAACTCCTAGCCTAGACACTTAAGAGTATTTCCATCAGCTGAAACCAGTTTGGCTCAGTGGGTAGAGCTTTGGCCTGCGGACTGAAAGGTTCCAGGTTCGATTCCAGTCAAGGGCATGTATCTTGGTTGTGGGCACATCCCCAGTGGGGGTCATGCAGGAGGGGGCTGATCCATGTCTCTCTCTCATCGATGTTTCTAACTCTCTATCCCTCTCCCTTCCTCTCTGTAAAAAAAATAAATAAAAATATGTTAAAAGAAAATAATATTTTCATCATTTTGCTTTTAGATAGACTTTAAAAATGTATGTTTCTATTGATTTCAGAGAGAGGAAGGGAGGGGGGAGAGAGAGAGAGAGCAAGATGAGAGAGAATCATCAATCAGCCGCCTCCTGCACTCCCCCACACTCGGAATGGAGCCTGCAACCTGGGCAGTGCCCTGACCGGAATTGAATCATGACCTCCTGGTTCATGAGTCAATGCTCAACCACTGAGCTACACTGGCCAGATGAGAGAGACTTTTGATGTATCCATGGGAATGGGCCTTTCCCCAGTTCTGACAGATAATCCGGACCGCTGACAGGGTACCAGAATAAATGAGTCAGTTCCTATGGATGTCTCAGAAAGAGCGCCTGCGCAGCTGGTAAACCATGCCCTTGTGGGTGAAATGAGGATGATGCTTTGAAACCCTACAGACCGGAGGTGCAAACGTGTCACTTACTCACCGTTTGGTCTTGCTGAGCCCGTTTTCTCCCCTGTAAAATGAAGATGGTGCTCACCTCACAGCTAACGATAGCTGCTATTATGACGAGGAGTAACAAAAGATGCTCGTACCTCCAAATTTCCTCTCCCTTGTCCTTTCCTACTGTCTTCCTGAGACTGTTGGTTCTTAAAGTTTGTTCCCAATCTACAGGCTTTTTCATTTGGGTTCTCGAAATGCTCCTCAGCCCTGGCCGGGTAGCTCAGTGGTTTAGAGCATGGTCCTGCTATGCCAAGGTTGGGGGTTCTATTTCCTGCTCTGGGGACATACATGAATCCACCAATGAATGCATAAATAAGTGGAACAGCAAAAACCGATATCTCTCTCTCTTCTTCTCCTTTCTCTTTCTGTCCCTCTCCTTTCTCTCTCTCTGAAATAAATATATGTATAAAAAATAAATAAATGCTCCTCAGCCAAATCCAAAATAGATCCCAATTTATATACCGCTCAGGATTCTTTGATTGCCAGCAATAAAATGGAATTCAAACTCATGTAAGAGGGGGAAAGACAGGTGGGGTGATTTATAGGATACTGGGGTAGTTCTGAGAATCGAAGGATAACAACTCAGCCTCAGGAAATTGGGGAACTAGGGACGTTCAGGATTTTCAGAGACTGAACTCCAACCTCTCTCTCTCTCCCCTTCCCTCCCTCCCTCTCCCTTACTCCCTACATTTCTTTTTCTCTGTGGACTAGTATTTGCCAACTTCACGAGAGGTACCAACTGCGAACTCTTGGTCACATCGTGGCTTTGCCCTCTAAGAGGAACGTTCTTTGTTTCTTCTTCCCGTGGGTCTTTCAAACTCCATGGAAGGTCCCTGTCTGTCCTGATGTGGGTGGTGACGCGCCCACTCAAGCCAAGTGCCGTGGCTGTGGAGGTGAGGTCTCACGATCTGCTTAGCTCTCAACTGCCCGCATGACGTTTGGCCACGCAGGTGGTTGCAGCTGGGGTGGGGGGTAGGGGTGAGGAGTAGGGGGCGGGGAGGGACAGGGAGGAGAGCAATGGCCCCCAAAGAAGGAGCGTGATGATCCCTGAAGAGCATGGGCAGGTCTGCTGGGCAGCCAGGTGTGCATATATTCACAAACAATGCCGCTCTGTTAGTCATGCGGACATAACCATTTTCCTGTGTGAGGCTGTGAGCTACAGCCACCTGGGTCCTGCCCTGTTGTCAGAGGAGAGGGCCCTGAACAGGGTATCTGGAATCAATTCCATCGAAGCCTTAAACTTTAAGATATAACGTAGAGGGATTCCACCCAATAGTTTTCCAATTGGTCAGGCCAGACCTGTAAAAGTTTTTTTTTTTTTAATAATATATTTTATTGATTTTTTTACAGAGAGAAAGGGAGAGGGAGAGTTAGAAACATCGATGAGAGAGATATAATAATCAGCCACCTCCTGCATGCCCCCCACTGGGGATGTGCCCGCAACCAAGATTCATGCCCTTGACCAGAATCGAACCTGGGACCTTTCAGTCCGAAGGATGATGCTCTATCCACTGAGCCAAACCGGTTTTGGCTAAAAGTTTGATTCTAATGCCATAAACCTTTATTTTAGCTGAAAAAAAATTTTTTTTAAATGTATTTTATTGATTTCTTACAGAGAGGAAGGGAGAGAGAGTCAGAAACATCCATGAGAGAGAGAGAGATCAGCCACCTCTTGCACGCCCTCCCACCGGGGATGTCCCCGCAACCAATGTACATGCCCTTGACCAAAATCGAACCCGGGACGCTTTGGTCCGAAAGCCGACGCTCTATCCACTGAGCAAAACCGGTCATCGCTATTTTAGCTGAAAAATTTATAAAAGGAAGTCCAGCTCACGGGGTCTCCCTCTTTGGACTCTCGTTCTGTTTCCCACTCTGTGTACTTCCTCCCCCGTTTCGTGGCTCTCTCTGCGATACTAGTCTGCCTCCCTCCTTATAAGCTTTGTGATGACTTCTTTTGCACCACATGTCACCTGGGGTGGTGGAGAGGGGGGTATGCAGGGCGGGGCAGAAATAGGTTTACGGTGGTGAGTATGCCAAACAGAGTTTATTCTTGTATTGTGATTTGTTAATTATTGTATTACATGTATTTTCCAGACGAACAACAGTAAGCCAGCTTCTGCCCCACCCTGCACATATTAACTCGGATGAACTTCCTCTTTGTGGTTGTTGTGTCTGTCTGGGGCTGTCCTAGACACAGGGCGTGTGACTCAGGACTCAGCGTCAAGGTCAGAACCCGGCTGAGCCTAGCTGAGACCGGAGGGAGAGCCACAGACTAGAACTCGCTGGAGTCTCCCCTCTTTGTCCTCTCTGCTTTCCCCTTTGTGGGTCGGCTTTCTCCCCGGGGCTGGTGGCCTGGCAGAAATCGCCACCAAGTAGGCTCCTCCAAGCTTGGACACCAGAGAGGGACTGACGTTTGCTCTCTCCTCGGTGCCCAGGGTTCAATCCTGGGTGAGGGTTTTCCCTTGGTTGGGATGGGGTGGAGTTGAATCAGCGCATCGTGAGCCAGCGAGGGGCTCCAAAGTCAGTCACACACGCTTGTGTCTTTCCGAGAAACCAGGTTCATTAGGGGAGACCTTGCCCCCCCCCCCAATAATACAATGGTCACACGGGCTACCCACAGAGGGCGGGGGAGCTTTCATGATACAAACCAGCAGAATGAGCATCCGGTGTGAGTCCCCGTCTCTGGCTGTGTCTGCAGGCGAAGAGGAGTTTGTAACTTTGAGCTGGAGCATCTCAAGGATTTATTAGCGATTCTGCGCAGAAACTGTGACTCTGAGGACAGGTGAAGCAAAGTGGAGGAGCTTTGCCAGGCGGGGGAAACCCTGTCTCAGAAGGGGAACTGCCAAGTGGGGAGGGGCCCTTGGCAAGGCATCCTTCACCTTATATTTCCTAAACTCAGCGACCTCTCAGCGGGAGGGCACACAGGCCTTTACCAAGCCGTTAGCTCTCCGGGCTCGGAGAACCCAGTCCTGCACATGCAATCTGTGCTCTGTGACTGTGTCTGTCATCAGACTCCATCGGTGTCAAGTCAAAGGCGTGGGGGAGGGTCTCTGATGCTGAGGGAGGGGCATTTTAGGGGTCCTGGGGACTGGCTAGAGTGACATCCACAGAGCTGGCAGGGGGACTTCTCCAGGCGTTTGTTGGGGGGGAATAGTAGGGGGCGGGACTGGAGGGAAAGGGGTGGGTGTGGCAGTGGGTGTCATGCATTCAACAATTTTTTATTTTTTTTTAAACTGTATATTTTATTGATTTTTTTTTTACAGAGAGAAAGGGAGAGGGATAGAGTTAGAAACATTGATGAGAGAGAGACATTGATCAGCCGCCTCCTGCACGCCCCGTACTGGGGATGTGCCCGCAACCAGGATACATGCCCTTGACCAAAATCGAACCTGGGACCTTTCAGTCCGCAGACAGACGCTCTATCCACTGAGCCAAACCGGTTTTGGCCATTCAATAATTTTTTAAAATAAATCTTTACTGTTCAGATGATTTGCATGCAATAATTTGATCACTCAGTAAACGCTCAGCTTGGAGCCAGGCCCTGTTTGGGGTGCCGTGGTGAACAGGATAGACATGGCCAGGCTCTTGCAGAACCTACATTCCAGAAGAGGCTGAGCGTGGTGAACAAGTCGCATGGACTTCTGAGGCTTGGGCTTGGAGGATGAGGGAAGGCTGCCCGCAGGGGGTGAAATGGAAGTTAAATTCTGAGGGATGTGTGCCAGGGAGAGGGAAAGAGGGGAGGGGTCAGAGGCTCAAACTTCCCAGGTGGAGTTGCCTGTGGTGCAAACGGAGAATATGCTCAGGGACCAGCAAAGCAGGGGCATCAGACAACGAGAGGAGGCCCTGGCCAGGTAGCTCAGTCCATTAGAGTGTCTTTTCTATACGCCAAGGTTGTGGGTTCAGTCCCCAGTGAGGGCACCTATAAGAATCAACCAAAATGGGCACTTTGAAAGTAAGTGGAAAAAAAGAAAGAAAGAAAGAAAAAGAAAAATGAAAATAAGTGGAACAAAAAAACCCTCTCTCTCTCTTCCTTTCTTTCTCCTTTTCTCCCTCCATTCCTTCCTCTTTCTCTAAAATCAATAAATAGCTGAAACCAGTTTGCCTCAGTGGATAGAGCATCGATCTGCAGACGGAAAGGTCCCAGGTTCGATTCCGGTCGGTTGAGGGCATGTGCCTTGGTTGCAAGCACATCCCCGATGAGGGTGTGCAGGAGGCAGCTGATGGATGTCTCTCTCTCATCGATGTTTTTGACTCTCTATCCCTCTCCTTTCCTCTCTGTAAAAAAAAAAAAAATCAATAAAAAATATTAAAAAATAGAGCATGGTAATGGACTTATGGTGGACCCTTCTCTGTGGGCTTCTGATAGTGTACCCATGCTGGAGTGAATTGCTGCCTGAAACCATTGCCCGGCCTCCTTACTATGGGCTGTTAGCACTGAAGAGGGTTGTACAGTATAAAAAGAAAAATATATATATTAAAAAATAAATAAATAAAATAAAATAAATAAATAAAAATTAAAAAGGGGTGGTGGGAGGCAGGGACTGGATGAAAGGAAGTGAAGAGATTAGCCAGAGAACATATACAAACAGCCCATGCACACAGATAACAGTGTCATGGTGATACCCAGAGGGGAAGACTGGGTGGAGGTGGGCAAAGTGGGTGCAATGAGGGACATCTATAATACTGTCAACAACAACAAAAGTTCAAAAAAGAGAGAGGGGCTGAACAAAAGAAAAAGAAAATCAAGTGGAATTTTTTTGGACGATAATTTGTCATTGAGAAACATATCGAAGTGCCCATTTTGGAGAAAGAGAACTCTTCGGGACTTCCATCCATGTATTTTTCAGTGAGGCAGCCTCTTTATTGGGAATTACATACGGGAGACATGGCATCCTAATTTTGTCCGGCCTCAGCACCACTAAAAGCCCGCAGGAGCTGTGCTGGTCCCAGGGGTGCACAGAATGCTGTGACCTCCCATGTCCTCTCCTTCCCTCTTCACACCTCCCTTACAGGACCTTCCCTAAAGTCCCTATTAAAATTTACTGCCTTTTTATTCCTCCCTCAAGCACCACTAATCCATAATGAGGATGGGTGTCAATGGTCACATTGCATATAATTACTCCCATAACTGGGTAAACCAGATAACCTTCAAACATGGCAGGATTCCACGGTAATAACAAAATTAGTAGCTGTTACTCTTCCTAAGTACTCACAGTCTTTCTTTTTTTTAAAAAAAATATATATATTTCTTTACTGATTTCAGAGAGGAAGGAAAGAGGGAGAGAGAGACAGAAACATCAATGATGAGAGAGAATCATTGATTGGCTGCCTCCTGCACACCCCCTACTGGGGATCGAGCCTGCAACCCAAGCATCGAACCTGGAACCCTTCAGTCCGCAGGTTGATGCTCTATCCACTGAGCCAAATCGGCTAAGGCTCACAGTCTTCCTTAATTTTGATTTCTTTCTCAGTTGTTCCCTTCTCAATAATTACACCGATGACAGTAATAGCTAACACTCAGCCATGTTTTCAATGTGCCAGGGACTCTTTTCAGCTCTTTGTACTGACTCATGCTTCCCAATAACTATGAGTTAGATCATTATCTCCAAAACGGATGAGGAAAGGCATCACTTCGCAGAGAAGGAGGTTGGGGTAGACAGAGATGAGGTAGCCTGTAGACCTGAGTTCACAAGGCTGGTAGTTAACAACACCAGGATTTTATACCAAGCAGCCCAGTTCTAGAGCCCGTCTCAGTTACCCATGCCAACCACCCCAGAGTAACCCTATTTATTCACTCCTCCTCTGCTTCTCCACTACTCTCCCTCTCTCTATCTCTAGCTCTGCTACCCTAGAAGAAACCACCGTGGCTGATACATTCGAGGTCAGCCATAAAAGTGGACTACATGATTTCCTAACGAAAGTCAATGTGTGAGTTGAGTACTTAACTCTGTTTTTCAAAGAAAACTGTGACTTTCAACGTAAGAACTTGAAGGTTCTCTCTATTAATTTTCATTAAATACAGACTTACAAAACTGGAGTTGTATTATGTCTCTCTTTTCTTTTTTTTCTTTTTTACAAATCCTCATCTGAGGCTGTTTTTTCCCATTGATTTTTAGAGAGAGTGGAAAAGAAAGAGAAAGACAGAGAGAAATATCGATGTGAGAGAAACATATTGACTGGTTGCCTCCTGCATGCACCCTGACCAGGGCCTGGGCAGGGGAGGAGTCTGCAACTGAGGTACATACCTTTGATCGGAATTGAACCAAGACTCTCAGTCCACTGAGCCAAACTGGCTAGGGCTTATGTGTCTTTTTCTTTTTTCTTTTTGGTAGTTTGCTGTATTCTCAACATATTCTAAGCATCTTCCCATGTTATTAAAAATTCTGTAAAAATTTGTAATAGCATAATATTTTATTTCGTGACATACTCTATTTGGCCATTTTTCAAATTGCTAGACAATTAGATTGTATTATTTACCTATTGCTAAACTCAGTAATTTCAGACAACAAATATTTATTAGCTCATAGTTTCTATGGGGCAGGAATCTGGTAGTGGCTTTGGCTCAGGGCCTCTCAAGGCTGCAAACAAGGTTTCAGGTGGGCCACAGGCATCTGTTCAACTCGGGGAAGACCCACTGCAAACTTACTTGGCTGTTGGCAGAATTTGGTTCCTTTCTCTCTATATCTCTATCTATATCTCTATATTACTAGAGGCTCAGTGCACGAAATTCGTGCACAGGTGAGTGTATCCCTCAGCCCAGCCTGCACTCTCTCCAATATGGGATCCCTCTCACAATTCAGGACTGCTGGCTTCCAACTGCTCACCAGCCTGCCATCCTGATTGCCCCTAACTGTTTCTGCCTGCCAGCCTGATCACCCTCTAACCACTCCCCTGCCAGCCTGATTGATGCCTAACTGCTCCCCTGCCAGCCTGTTTGCCCCTAACTGCCCTCCCCTGCAGGCCTGGTCCCCCAAACTGCCCTCCTTGCTGGCCATCTTGTGGTGGCCATCTTGTGTCCACATGGGGGCAGCCATCTTATGTGTTGGAGTGATGGTCAATTTGCATATTACTCTTTTATTAGATAGGATATGTATCTATCTATCTGCATATCTATCTACCTTTCCAGAGAAAAAGTACCCAAGACAGAACTCACAGCCTTTTTGTAATCTAATTTTACCTTCCATACTCTATTCATTATAAATGAGTCAGTAAGTAGAGCCCACACTCTAGAGGTATGAATACCATGAGGGGAGGGCCATTGGGGGCCATTTTAGAGTCTGCCTGCCACTTAGGTTTTTCCCATTTTTCCACTGTGATCTTCTGAATATCTTATTACCTGCATTATAAATTATTTCTTTATGATACATTTATTGGGGAGAAGGGTAAGGACATAGTAAAAGCCGCTAATGCACACTGACTAATTGGTCTCCAGAAAGCTTCCCATCATCAGTGTATGGGAACACCCATCTCAATACATCTCCATCTTAGTTGTAACATTTTTTGCTTATTTGATAAGTTTCTCTTTTTGATTTGCATTTGAGGTAAATCTTTTTTAGTATCCATTTGTATTTTTATATGAATTTTCTATTTTATGTTTTTTTGCTCATTTTTCTATTGAAGATGCAGTGTGTTTCTTTTTTATTTTTCAGTGTTTAAAGTATTACATGTCTCCTGTTTTCCTGATTGACCCCCCCCCTTCCCACCATTTCCACCCCTGAGGGAATGTCCCCACCACCCCTACAACGTGCTTTTTATCAAAATGTATGTTCTTCACACATAACATTATTAACAATGGGTGGTATTTTTTTTGGTAATAGTTTTATTGAGATATCATTTATATACCATATTGTTCACCCATGTCAAGCATACAATTTAATGCTTTTTAGTATATTGACAGATTTGTGCAATCACCACCACAGTCAATTTTAGAACATTCTCATTGCCTCAAAAATAAACCCCATGTCCTATAGCTATCACCCCTACTCTCCCAACCCCTCCCCCAGCCTAAGCAACCACCAGCTGACTTTCTGTCTCTATGGATTTGTCTACTTTGGACATTTAAAATAATTGAAATCACATATACTGTGGCCTTTTGTGTCTGGCTTCTTTCACTTAGGTGGAAGTTTTCCAGGTTCATCCATGTTGTAGCATGTATCAGAACTTCATCCTTTTTATGGCTGAATAACGTTCCATTGTGTGAATATACCACATTTGTTTATTCATTCATCAATCTGCTGGACATTTGAGTTATTTCCACATTTGGGCTGTTACGAATAATACTGTTTATGAACCTTCACCTATGAGTTTTTGTGCGGACTTATTTTTACATTTCTCTTGGGTTTATAGCTATGAGCGGAATTGTTGGGTCATACGGTAACTCTGTGTTGAACTAGAACTGTCACTGTTTTCCACAGCAGCTGTACTATTTTACATTCCCACCAGCCATGTATGAGGGTTCTAATTTCTCCACATCCTCAACAATGCTTGTCATCATCTGTCATTTTGCAAAATTGACTTTAGAGAGAGAGGAAGAGAGAAACATCCATCTGTGCTTCACCCATCCATGCATTCATTGGCTCCGATCAGGGATCAAACTTGAAACTGGCTCCTTGGGATGATGCTCTAAGCAACTGAGCCACCCAGCTGAGCATCTGCCTCTTTTTGTGTAGCCAAACTAAGGGGTATGAATTAGTATCTCATTGTGGTTTTCACTTGGATTTCCTTTAATATTAATGATGTTGAGCATCTTTCCATGTGCATTTTGAACATCTAAATATCTGCTTGGAGCAGTGATTTTCAATCCTTTTCACTTCATGGCACACATAAACTAAATACTAAAATTCTGTGGCACGCCAAAAAGTATATTTTTTGCTGATCTGACAAAAAAAAATACTTATAATTTTGACTCATTCACACCGGACAGCTGTTGTTGTGTTGCTGGTCATTTTTTTTTTTTTTTACTTGACAATCTAAGGATAAAGAGGTCAGTGCCCCTGGCTAAATGGTCAGCCAGTGCATGTTTTGAACATTCTTGTGGCACACCAGTTGCCTGAATGGCAGGCACGCTGATTGATAATTGCTGGTTTAGAGAAATGTCTATTCAGAAGCTGTGAATGTGTGGGATTTTTATAAGAGACATTGGGCCCAGAATGAACCCACAGCGGGGTGAGACTAAGAGGGGGTCCCAGGTTTGAGACTTGGCTTCCCCACCGACAAGCGAGGCGTTTTCTGGGTTTCTTAAACTCTGGGCCTATTCTCAGGTTTTTAAAATGGGGATAATAGCACCTACTTCTGTGGTCAGCTCTCGAGTCACATGCGGCTCTTTAGCCCCTTGAATGTGGCTCTTCTACAAAATACCACGGCCTGGGCGATTCTTTTTTGAAGAAGTGGCGTTAGAAGAAGTTGAAGTTTAAAAAAATGTGGCTCTCAAAAGAAATTTCAATCGTTGTACTGTTGATATTTGGCTCTGTTGACTAATGAGTTTGTGGACCACTGACTTCATAAGGCCATAGTGTGGCTGACATGAGAACATACCTGTGTAGCACTTGGCAGAGTGCCTGATACACAGTAACCATGCAATAAATGGGAGCCATTTTCACAATATTTAAAAGGTAGTAACATGATAAAAACTGTTTCAGGAAGATTAATGTGGTCTTATTATATTAAATAGATTAAAAAGAGATTGGGCCCTAGCTGGTTTGACTCAGTGGATAGAGCGTGGGCCTGGGGACTGAAGGGTTCTGGGTTCGATTCTGCTCAAGGGCACATGCCCTGGTTGCAGGCTGAATCCCCATAGGGTATGTGCAGGAGGCAGCTGATCAATGATTTGCTCTCATCACTGATGTTTCTATCTCTCTCTCTCCCTCTCCCTTCCTCTCTGAAATCAATGAGAGAGAGAGATTAGAGAGATTGGACCTGGTCAATGTGCCCAGTGGTTGGAATTCCCCAAGGGTCAGGAGTTGATTCCTGGTCAAGGGTACACACCTGTGTTGTAGGTCCAATGTTCAATCTCTGACCTCATTTGGGGCGGGTGTTGATTAACACTTTATAACTTGCTTAAATGCCCATCAATGTATCCCTCTCACATTGATGTTTCTCTCTCTCTCCGTCTGTCTCTTGCTCTCTCTTCCCCTCCCTCCCTCCTTCCACTCTCTCTCCAAAAACAAAAACAAAATAAAAAATATCCTAGGGTGAGGATTAACAATAACAAAAAAAAAAAGAGAACATAGATAGGAGCACCAGTTCAGAGAATAAACAACTATTGAAGCAAAACGCAGATGAAATGAGAAAAGGATGCTTTCAAGTTTTCCCTCCTGTCCTTTGCCTGAAAAGCCCTAGAAAGGAGAGGGATCTTATTGCTTTTTCAAGTTTATCAAGGATATCTTAATCATTTTTGTATTTTAACTCATTTCATCCAGGGTGAAATGGTGATTTTTTAAAATATATTTTATTGATTTTTTACAGAGATGAAGGGAGAGGGATAGAGAGTTAGAAACATCGATGAGAGAGAAACATCAATCAGCTGCCTCTTGCACGCCCCCTACTGGGGATGTGCCCACAACCAAGGTACATGCCCTTGACCGGAACGGAACCTGGGACCTTTCAGTCCGCAGACCGACGCTCTATCCACTGAGCCAAACCAGTTTCGGCGAAATGGTGATTAATAGGCTTTAAATACTTTGATTAACACTTTATAACTTGCTTAAATGCTAAGTATGCTTATTTCCATTTCTCTGGATAAAGATGCTACAAAACTTAGGTCATTTCAAGGTCATGTGCCCTATCAATTAAAACACTTTCCTACTGCCTGCTCCTGCACTCATTTCACACATATCCATGGACTGCCAACTCTGCGCCAGGCACTGAGTATACAGTGGTGAGCACAAGGCCCCTGCACTTGAGGAGTTTATATTCTAATAAGATAAAATATAAAAAATCCATCCGTTCCGCAAATATTTATGGAGTACCTGCTCTGTGCTTAGGATGCATTAGTAAACACAACAAGCAAAAATCCCTGTCGTCAGAGAGTTTACCTTCTAGTGAGAAGAGACAGACAGTAAACAAAACAGAAATCAAATGAATAAGAAAAGTCTATCGTTTGTTCGAAGGCCATAAATGTTATTCAAAAAGAAAATGCAGTCAAGGGAGGGTGGGGACAGGGAGCTGAAAGTGCACTTTTTAGGTAAGTAAGTGATCAGGGTTGCCTCATTCAGGAAAGGAAGGAGGTGACGTGAACTGTATAGATATCTGAGGGAAGAAGGGACCAGGCAGGTGGAACAGCCAATGCAAAGGCCCTGAGGCAGGCGTGTTCCTGCCAGAAATAAGAACAAGAAACATCAAAGGATAAAGGAGGAGGAGATTCTTTTCAATGGGGAGTGGAGAGGAGACAGACCATCGACCCCATCCGGCTTTGTCGGGTGCAGAGGCCACTGCTCCTATCTGAAAAAAACAAGTAAGGGCGGATTACATATATTTTTTTCTAAGCAAGGGACGGCTGCATTGTAAGGACAAATCTCTGGACAAAGGAATCTGTGGTCTCACCTAGTATTTCGGAAGCATAGAGTTTGTTACTTAGCACTTTTAGTAACTGGACTGTTTAGAGAGGAAGTGAAGTTTAGCTACGGCAGCCAACAGGATTATTAGAGTGTGGCAGCTGCTGATTCGCTAACTTTCTAAACCAAGGGGCTGTCTCTGATTGGGAGTTCGTCATTGATGGATTAACACAGAACCTGGTGGTTTCTTGTATGATGGCCAAAGAACAATTCGTTTTTTTCCTTTGTTCCATTTGCAAGGACCACTCTGGCTGCTGTGTAGGCCAGGGCAGATGCAGGGAGACAAGGTAGGGGAGAAAGGATGTGGCTTGAACTATGTAGTAGTGGGGGTAATACCAAGTGTTTCCACTTGGGTTATATTTATGTCAACAACAACAACAACAACAAAAAAAAAACACCCCGAGATAATCCAATTAAGCCAATCCTATTGAAGTGACAGAATATTTGCCTTCACACAGGATAAAATGATTGGATGATATAGAGCAGCGGTTCTCAACCTTCCTAAGGCCGAGACCCTTGCATACGGTTCCTCATGTGGTGGTGACCCCCAACCATGAAATTTTGCTACTGTTATGCATCGTGATGTAAATATCTGCATTTTCTGATGGTCTTAGGCGACCCCTGTGAAAGGGTCGTTCGACTCCCAAAGGGGTCTTGACCCACAGGTTGAGAACCGCTGTTATATAGAGTAACTGAGTGGGGCTGCTTGGAAGGCAGAGTCAAAACAAAGCCTCTTTGATGAGATGAGACCTCAACGATGAAGAGAAGACAGTTAAGACTTTACTGTCAGGAGGCTGGTGTCTCTGTGTGTGTGTGTCTAGAAAGGGGTGAGGTTAGGGGGCCGGGCGGAGGGAAACAGAAGCCAGATCCCTCCAGGCCTTCAGTGCACAGAATGGATGGAGAAGAGAAGAACGGAGACAATACTATAATAGACACCGTCCTCCTGGGAATCCTCTGAGGCCTCATTAAAGTCATAAAGTAAACTCCAACTGAGAAGTCTTCATTGTGCCGGAGATTATGTCATTGTTTGCTGAATCGTGATTCCCCTTGGTAGCCTGGGGGCTCCTCGAACAGTGCCTAGTAAACAGTCGGAGGCGAATCCTCTTTTTTTGTTGAATCTGAATTAAGCAGGTAGATCAGATCAACGGTACTGAAATAATGCATGAGCTCAGAGCCTACAGTCATCCGTGCATCCTTCGGTTCATCATCCAGGGTGCGGGTTAGTCACACTTCTGATTCTACCACTTCTTTTTTTCTGCTTCCTGCCTTTGAACACATCCGTGCACTCCTAAAACTCCACTTGGTAAGTGATCAATAGAGAAAGGGAGGAAGAAACGCAAGCCCATTTTAATATCCCCCCCCCTTTTTTTTTTTTTACCCAATGACAATTTCAAAAAGTCTGATAAACATTCACATTCGTATCATATGAAGATCTCGAGATAATGAGACCAACTTTTTTTTTTTCTTCCCTTAGGACTTCCCTATATGTATGTATGTTCATTCCAGACAAGCCTAAGCAGGAGCTAGTGCCAGCCGCCACCAGGGAGGTGCGGGAAGGCTCGCACCCAGGGTCACACCAGCCCTCGGGGAGCTGGAATGGACATCAGGCTGGGCCGATGCCAGCGCGGCATCGCTCTGCGCCCCGCTCTGGGCAGAGTGGGGAGGCTTCCGCTCGTCTCGGCCTCATGATTTGCTCCAGCCGTGCTCAGCGCTGGGCAGAAACAGTGGGCGCTCTATAAATAAAACATGCCTGTGTCTTTCTCAGTGATTAAAGCTGGAAAGTGCAAGGTGGCACCCTGCCACTTGTTTAGTGGAAGCGACG
>JAAGEH010000311.1:42593325-42680226 GCA_011751065.1 Lasiurus cinereus | reverse complement strand
GGGGGGGGCGGGGGGCCGGGCTCTGACAGGTCGGCCGGCGGCGGGGGGCCGGGCGCGGGGCCCCGGGGGGCAGGCATGGCGGTGCCCGCCCCGCAGGCGGCTCGGCGCGGAGAGCGGGGGCGGCCGGCGGGCGGCGCGCGGCCCGCGGACTCGCCCCGAAGCTGGGACTCGGGGGCTCCCTCCGCGGGGAGGCGGCGAGGCGGCGGGCCTTGGCGCTCGCATCCGAGAACAAAGCATCGCCCGACGCCCGCAGGCCGGCGTCCCCCCCAAAGTGCCCTTAACCAGGTAACTTAGGCGCAGGGGGACCTCTTTTTAAAGAACCGAACCACCGACCGCACAGCCCACAGCAGCCCGCTCGCCTCCTCGGACTCCCAGCTCCGTGGGCGGCTGGGGCTCGCGGATGCCACCGCAGCAGCCGCGCAAAGTGGGGGGGTCTCAACCCGTCCGCAAGCGGGGGGCTTATCTGTAAAGTATGCCTTGGAAGTTGGGCCAGAATTCCCTCCCCGGCCGGCCGGCTCTCCCTCCTCCTCCTCCTCCTCGCGGTCCGGGGAGCTTCATTGGAGGAGCGGTGTTTGCTGCAAAACTCCGGTGATGGGGGGCGGCTGCCGCTCTTCTGGGGTGTCGTTTGCATCTCTTCAAACATTAAACAGATGTGCGCATCCCCTTGAGCTTTCACAGAGAGAGAGCCAGCCTCACCTGCCTTTCAAAGATCTATGCCAGATGGGGTGAGCACGCTTTTCTTTAATTTCCTGAAATCCGTAACTATATTTGGGTGAGTGGGTGTGTGTGTGTGTGTGTGTGAGGAGTGGACCCCCCCCCCCCCTCCCCCCCCCCCCCCCCCATGCAAAAGACACAAATATATATTTTGGTTCTGACATTGTTAAGTGTGGTGAGGACTTCCCTCCTCCTCCTCCTCCTCCCCCCAAAGACACCCTTAAAAAAAAAATAACACTTCTATGCTACAGGAAGGAATTTTGGGGGGGCCATGTTGGGGTTTAAAAAAAGAGGGCAATGTTTGAAAAGAAATTAAAAATGGTTCTTGGGATTGGAGCAGACAATGTCAGCCTGTCTGCTGCCTCTACCCTGGTAAATGGCTCTTGGAAAAAATTCAATTTCAGCGGCTACAATCTTTTCCTGCTGTTTTTACGAGGTTTCGTGCCGGAATGCCTCGGATTATTTTTCTTCCCTTTAAAATGAACGCTGAGAGGATGTTTTCGTTTTGACACCCCTCTAATGGTTTCACGTGGAAAAAAGGAAAAGAACAAATGAGAAATGGAGATTGTAGCATTAGTAATTGATACCAATTTATTCAGCGATTTACAGTGAGAATGAAGAGCTATTCAGATGCAATTGTAGTCCAGATTGGTGATGCTTTAAAATTATAAATAGAGGTCTTAATTGATTGTGTTGTTCTATGTCTGTTCTCTGGACGGTATGTTATCTTTCCAGTATAATCTGAAATATTTAATTTAAAAGCATATTCTGAGATAAAATTTTCTCCCCTTTAGGGCTTTCGGACCCCTGAATCTCATTCTAAAACATCCCCAAATTAAGTCGATATTATGTCTTGGTTGTTAATATTTTAGGTAGTTCAGTGTGTAATTTTTGGTCCCTTGCGTATTATATCATTTGGTGTGTGGTGATGAATATGGGGAGCATGGCTAAACTCAGGCTTATGTTGGAAAAGCAATCCCCCCTTACCATCTTATTTCCCCCCCTCCCCCACCCCAATAGAATCAACTTTGAAAATCTGAGTTCTCCAAAATAAATCTTCCAATCTAACAAACATTTATTGGCGCCTGCTTTTTGCACCATTTTACACCATGCACTCCACTGAGTACGATTTCAAGGTCAAATTATACCTGCCTTTTAAAATTTTACAAAGAAGAAAGCCTGGTAGGCTATACATTCTTACAACTGATGCATGTTTATATTCTAGGTGGAAATTGGGCAAATACTAGACGCCGGTTTGGAAGGGTGTTCTCGAACACCACTGACAACACCGTCCTGACAGTATTTCATGACCGTAAGTATGTTTTAACCATTTTGGTTGCTAATTAGACTTGCACAGTAATTAGTTTGGGAATTACAACCGATTTTATATTGGAGATTCCTTATAGGATGAATGCCTTTCCAGTCTAGCCAGACGGTACCTGTATTCATTCCCAGAGCGTCCTTCCTTTTAGTGCCTTGGTATAGAGTGTTTGCTGGGCGCCCCTAAGGGCTGGCAAAGCTACAGGACACAAAGCTTGGCCCAGCTCTTAAGAGGCTGTCTGTCTGTCTGGTAGGGCTTTAGTTGAATTGAATACCTGGAGGACAGTTATGTGTGGGATGGAAAATGCTGGTTCTGAAGAGGGGTAGTGCAATGAAAAGATGAGAGGTGGGTAGGCCTGGGTAGTTGGGGGTGTCCTGGAGGAAGCTTGGAGGCCTCCAAACGAGCCTTGAGGGTTGCATGGGATTTGGATGGGCGGAGGGTGTTGCCAAAGTTATGTTTAGGGAATGGAGAGTAGGTCTGCATGGCCCAGGTGGGGAGTTCCCAGGATAAGCGAGTGAAGAGATTCCTGTCTGGGTACCTACCGTATTTTCCGGTGTGTAAGACGACTTTTTAACCCAGAAAAATCTCAAAAGTCGGGGGTCGTCTTATACAGCAGGTGTCATCTTATAGGGCGAGTATATCCCAAACTCTCTATTTTAACTGGAAAAGTTGGGGGTCATCTTACACGCCCAGTCGTCTTATAGGCCGGAAAATACGGTAGTTCTGTATCTGCCACTGGATCTGTGACAGCAGGTCTGGAGCAGTGATTGCCTCCTTGCTAAAGGGAAAGAACCGCATCCGGTGCTCCTCAGAGAGGCACATTCCAGCGCCGAGATTTTTATCAGATTGGAAGCCTTGAAAACAACATGAGTTAGGTTAAGTGGGGGACTCACTCTTCATGCCTGGAAAGGTGATGAGAACTGCATTTGAAGGGACAGTAATCGTAGAAGGTTTCATTGTCTAGTTCTTACTACGGATGGTGCTCTTGGCTAAGAGCTAAAAGGCACAATAATTTCACCTCTCACAGCACCCCCATTTTAAATGGGAAGCTGAGCACAAAGAGGAGGGTACGGAAAAGCAAACAGCTTGGAAGTGGGGAGCTCAGCTTCACACCCAGGTGGTCTGTACTAAGAGCCACTGCTCCATCATGCCTCCTGGAAAGCTGAACCCGAACCCAGGTGCATGTCTCAGCCAGCTGACCATTAACTTCACATATTTTAGAGAACCCTGTTTTCAACCAACTCATTAGAATAGCCAGTAAAGGAATTCAATGGGATTGAACTACTCTATTCCTGCTTATCAATTCCCTTGATCCTAATGATTCATCATTTTACCTGCTCTCTTGTCATTTTCCTTCGTGCTCTTCCCTGTTCTCTGTCCCTCACCAGTAAGTGGCACAAGTGGGCATCCTGGTACCACTTATACATTCTTGGCCATCACCTTCAAGCCAGGCTCTTGGCACTGCCCAACCCTCAGGCTCTTCCTTGCCATTCTCCGCAGCAGTGGCATCGTCCGCCCAGCTGCAGGAACCCCACATTATCCTCGGTTCCCCCTCCAGTTCTGGTTCAGTCAGCTGATTTTACCAGCTGCTAACATCTTGCCTGAGTTCCTGCCCTCATTGCAGCACTGGTCCTTGCTGGTGTGCCCCCATCCTGTCCCCCTCAGTTGATTATTACCCTGGACTCTAGCCAGAGTGGCTTAAAAAAGAAATCTGATTTACCCTCTTTACTCTTGGCTACTGCACTGCTTGATCTAGCCCAACTTAACTCTAATCCACCAGCACTATATTTCCCTATTTCCTTTGCTTGGAACATTCTTTCCCTGCCTGACTGATTTCTGCTCATCTTTTCGTCTCAGTTGAAATGTGCTTTCTAACACAGCCTTCCTTGACTCTCAGTCTATGAGGTCCCTTTCGCAATAAACTCCCAAAACATATAACAAAACATCTTTGTTTTCCTTAGCATTACCAGTTAATCATTGGTAATTAGTTAATAGCAGCTCCTATTGTACAATGCTGTCTTTACATGGCCAGTTCTGTTCTCATCCTACTTGCTCATACTACATGACCCGCAAGTAGTAGGGAATTCAAACCAGGTGGTCCAATTCCAGCACATTCCTTGGAAATACTGATAGGCTGTGCTTACTTCCCCTTCCCCAAGCCCCCAGTTTGGGTAACATTTGTCTTCCCTGCTAGATGACGACAGAGACTTGTCTGTGCTGGTGACTGCTTTCCCACATAGCACGGGCCTGATGAGTACTAAGTGTTTCTACTCGGTAAATGTTTGTTGATTGGCTTGCTTACAATCAATAATCTATTTTTAGAAATTTTTATAGGATATTTTAGACCTAGAAAAAAAATCTTAGGGATGTAGCAAGATCCCCCTCTCCCAATATGTAGATAGCATCTTGTAAGCATCAGAGACGAGGCTAATTTGTTGATGTGCTCATTCATTTGTTGAATGAACGGTATAAGTGCTTTGGGGATTCAGAGAAGGGAACACTTAAATTTTGGCTTGCAGAACGGAGTCAGCCCAAAAGATTTCAGGAGGATGGGGGACTCTGGGTGTAAAGTATGGGAGGAAGACAGAAGGTGTGGTGAAAGGACAGGATGGCTAAAACTTGCGGAAGCAGAGACGCAGACAGCTAAGCCAGTGATGGCTGGCTTATCTTCAAAGGAGGGGAAGTGATACTGATGTCTCCTGAGCACCAAACACTGTCCTTAGCAGGTTTCTGTTCTGTGTTTAATTCCGACAACTCCAAAATACTTTCAGGACTATTTTTTAGAAGACTGAGGTTTAGAGGCTAATTCTGTTCATCTAACTGATGATCTTGCTGCTAATTCCAGTGTATGACAAGTAATGTGATTTTTAACATTTTGCCTTTAATACTTTTTATGTTATATTTATAAATTAATCTCAGATCTTAGTTATTTGAACAGTGTCCTGTAGATCAACTAATTTAAAAAGACTCATGGTATCTATCCTGTGGATATTCATTTTGGGAAGAGTTTTTTACTGTGTTTTTTTTCTCCCCTATTAAAGAAAGAGTTGTTTTCAGTTTTATGTTCTGAAACAACCACTGGTCCTGTCTCTTGCACCTCAATCTCCCCTAGGGCAGTGGTCAGCAAACTGCCTCTCTCGAGCCACATGCGGCTCGAGAGCCACGGTTTGCAGCTCTGTTGATTAAGTTTGCCGGTCACTGACCTAGACTCTCCATTCCAATCATTACAGGCTGTTGTTGTTCCTTGTGATTAAGCCCCTATCCCAGTGGTCGGCAAACTCATTAGTCAACAGAGCGGCAAACCGTGGCTCTTTGGCCCCTTGAGTGTGGCTCTTCCACGAAATACCACGGCATGGACAAGTCTATTTTGAAGTGGCGTTAGAAGTTTAAGATTAGAAAATGTGACTCTCAAAAGAAATTTCAATCATTGTACTGGTGATATTTGGCTCTGTTGACTAATGGGTTTGCCGACCACTGCCCTAGGGAACTGTAAAAACTAGTCAATTCACAACTATTCTAATTGAGCGTTTATATGGCTAATAAATCCTATCATCATATCTATCTATTAAAGACTACTCTTCTAGTATCTTGTTTGTATTTTAGGATAATATAGTATTTTATATTTGGGTAATGTTTCACATGCATGTATTTTATTAACTGTAGTATTTGAGTCTTTGTCTCACACTTCTTTTCCATCTCTGTTGGATTTTACAAAGTCTTCAGTAACAAGGCATTTCTTTGATACATCTGTTGACTGCAGTATCTAACCCAATTGGAGCTACAGATATATTTCCTTAATTTCCATAGTTTTTTTTAGGGTGTAGAGAACAGAATTCACCTACCTTTAATAATTTGTGAAAGTACAGGGTACCTATTTACTCATACTTTAAAAAAAATTATTTGATTGATTTTAGAGAGAGAGCAATTTGCTCTTCCACTTCTTCATGCATTCATTGGTTGTTTCTTGTATGTGCCCTGCCCATAACCTTGGCATATCAGGGCAGTACTCTAACTGAGCTACCCAACCAGGGCCTCTAAGAAGTGATATATAGTCAGATTCTCCTACTGACCTCTGAAAACAAGAATCCCTATTGGTTAAATGTATTTCTATATAAAATGGAAATAACATTATTTCCCTATCTCAAATAGCTAGGTTCTGGGCTTGATAAATATTTAGGATTAAGTATCTCTTGATTTGGCCTGAAAGCATTTACATATTCCACTTAAATTTTGCTATACTGTTTATTCAGATAATGCATTAAAAATTTTCTACTCATGACTAGCCAGTCCCTTGTTTTTTGTTATTGTTGTTTCTCTCTCTCTCTCTTTTAGTATTATCTGCAAAGCAGAAAGACTCCCAGGGTCTGCCATGTTGGTGAAATGGAATGTAGTATTTTAAAACTAACGGTTCTGTTTTCCCCAGGTTTTCCCTCTTAGAATTCTTTTAGCTCTGAGCAAAATTAATTAAGCAGGCATCTTTTCAAGTAGCCATTTTAACTCTCACTCTTGTCTGTGGTTGTAATTTTCCTACCCTTATATGCAGAACTCCAGTCTCCTTGACCCCTCCTTTTTTCTCTTTTCTTTAAAGAATCCAAAGTTTGAGGGTAGGGGAAAGAGAAAATGAACCTTTGGCTAGAATTAGAGGTTGATATCAGGGCTCATTCAAAATGTGGGTGCATGCTTGGTTGCATGGGTACAGATTCTGCAAGGAATCCATATGCTTCTTATCCCGGACAACAGTTTGAATCAAGACAGTGTCTATTGTGGAACTTCTGTGAGACCACAAAGAAAGTGTGCAGAGGAACCAGAGGCTTTCCTAGGAATAGGCCTCAGCAGGAGGAAGTGCCGCACACAGGTGACATCAGGAGACTACTAATTTTGGCTTTGCTTGTTGATCCAGGTATTAGTTAGGCTGCAAATCAGAGTTGCCTGTACTGTGTTTGAGGGTTATGCGTTGAAAATAAAGAGATGTGTATTTTAGACTCATTTCCTTGTTTCCCTGTTGGTCTTATGTTTTCACTTACGGAGGATGACGGGGACTCTTGGATAGTTGGCAAATTATCAGAAGGTTTCCAAATGAAGAAATATGTTTTCTTTTAGTAAGCGTAAGCTATGAAAAAATGTAGTTGACCTGTCCTATGATATCTCATGGACACTGAATCTGTTATGTTTTTTTACACAAGTCTTATTGAAGAATATTGAAAAACTTTTTCCTCCTAGATGGATGGGGACAGTTCTACAACAGATGCTTCTCAACTAGGAATTTCTGCAGACTACATTGGAGGAAGTCACTATGTTATACAGCCTCATGATGGTAAGACAGCCACAGTCAGAACAAATTCGCAAGCAGAAGCAAATTAGGAAGTGGAGATTTTATTAATATGATGCTGTAGGCTACTTTTGTCTTTATAGGAAAATTAGCAATCTTGCATCACCATTCAGTGAAAGTGTATAAAGGTGTATCGTGCTACTTTAATTAGCAATAGTCTTCAAAGAGTGATGAGTTATAAAAAAAGAATTCTGTAAGAGAATGCCTTTTAAAGTTTCTTTAAAAATTTGTTACTGATTTCCTATTAGAGAATTAAATATGGAAAATTCTTACTCAATTGGAACAGTAAGAAGTTCTTTAGAGGTTGAGTTGCTAGCTATTATTTTTAGTACTTATAAACAGATTTTTATTTTTGTTTTTCCTTCAATATTAAGTTTGAACTCTGCAGGTATTAAAATTGGCCTATCAGAAGTAATTTGGCTTTGTGGCATTGTAATTTGTAAGATTAAAAACATTAAGATACATTTTTGTAGAAGGCAATTAGAGGAGGCAATTAGTTACTTCATCTTAAAACATACTTAAACAAGTTAATTGTGACAACATCCTTTTAAACACATGAAAATGTATTCTGAATCAGCTTAAGTGACTTTCCTATTTAATTCATATAAAGAGTAGGAAGCTTCCTTATAAGATAATGCATTTAATCATCAAAGGGTATTATTGCTACTGTGAAAGCTACAGTTATATCTAAATCTACATAATTTGAAAATTCACTTTTTGTAATAACATTGGATCACTGCCATAGCTTTGTTCAAAACTGTAACTACATTAGTAATAAGCCATTGGATCAGCAATATTCAAGTCCAATTTTTCCTTTCTAGGTAAATTTGGCTTTGGGTAGACATATAAGCTCTTAGTCTAGCAAGAGTCAAGGACCCATCATCATAGGTCAGGGTCTGTAAGTTTCATAGCTCAGTCATGCGACACATTTATGAGCACTTCTCCTGTTACACGTGCACCAAATGCTAGAAAAGAGACAAAGCTGACCCTTGGTCTCAAGTAGAAAAACATCTAATAGAAGGAATCCTATCTAATAAAAGGCTAATATGCAAATCAACCGAACAGCAGAATGACCGGTCACTATGATAAGCATTAGCCATGAGGGGGAAACACTCAATGCAGGAGCTGCCCCTGGTGATCAGTGCCACCCATCCAGAAGCCCTGAGCTGGGTTCACAGCTGGCGAGCCCAGAGGTGGTGGCGGGAGCCTCTCCTGCCTCTGCAGCAGTGCTAAGGATGTCCGGCTGATGGATGGCTTAGGCATAAGCCATCAGTCGGAAGCTGTCAGTTGGACATCCCCCAAAGGCTCGCAGACTGCGAGGGCGAATTTCATGCACCGGGCCTCTAGGCAGAAATAAAAAGAATTACACAGCGTGTCAGAAAAGAATCAGAGAGGCACTTGGGATATTTTGTGAAAGCAGAGCTCACTTCTGAAGTGCTGTGTGAGGTGGTTACTGAGCTGTTTGGAGAATGAGTAGGTGTAGGATTTGAGAAGGGAAAGTAGAGGACCAAAGAGTTCTAGACAGGTTTGAAATTAAGGGGAGTGGGTTTAGTTCTGGCCCTGAGAAGGTGGTGAAAAGAACTATATCCTAATCCCTAAAAAGGGTTAGGTCAGTGGTCGGCAAACTCATTAGTCAACAGTGCCAAATATCAACAGTACAACGATTGACATTTCTTTTGAGAGCCACATTTTTTAAACTTAAACTTCTTCTAACGCCACTTCTTCAAAATAGACTCGCCCAGGCCGTGGTATTTTGTGGAAGAGCCACACTCAAGGGGCCAAAGAGCACATGTGGCTCACGAGCCGCAGTTTGCTGACCACGGGGTTAGAAAATGAGCCAGAATGGCTCTCATCCTAGGTTGCTATATCGGTCTTTCTTCTCTACCTTGAAGTAAAAATTAGGAGAACCCTTAAACCAAATTACTTTTATTTCTTTAGATACCGAGGACAGCATGAATGATCACGAAGACACAAATGGTTCAAAAGAAAGTTTCAGAGAACAAGATATATATCTTCCGATTGCAAATGTGGCAAGGATAATGAAAAATGCCATACCTCAGACAGGAAAGGTAATGTGGAGGAGAAGCTTAACTGGGAGATTTTTGGGGATGGGGTGGGGTGAGATGTAAAACTACATGAACATAGTTCTTGACTACAGTTGTTATTGATTTCAGTCCTTCAGCAAATCAAGTATTTCTTTCAATTCTAAGACTTAGTTACTGAACAATGTTCCATTTTCAGTTCTATCATGTCCCCAAAATGCACTCCTTCCCCCACCTATTAGAAGCAGATGAAATATAAGAAACTTTTAAAAAATAGGTACATTGTCAGAGCTATCGGGTTTGGGCATATGAGGTAACTTCCATAACGTTGCAGCAAAATTGGGTCAGATTGGACTGATCTGCGTATTATAAGGATTTTTTAAAAATCCTTTTATTTGGAAACAACTATTTTGTTTTTTATGTTTTTATCATTTTACCTGAGAGAACACTTTTAAAAATTGATTTTTAGAGCAGCGGTCACCAACCTTTCAGACCTCAGACAACCTGTGGTCTGTGGACTATTGGTTGGCGACTGCTGTTTTAGAGAGAGAGGAAGAGTGAAAGTGAGAGAGAGAGAGAGAGAGAGAAACCTCTCGTGATTGACTTCCATACTTTCCCTGATTGGGATTGAACCCACAACTTGGGCATGTGCCCTGACTGGGAATTGAACCAGCAACCTTTTGGTGTACAGAATGATACTCCAACCAACCAAACCAGCTGGCCAGTGTGAAACAACTTTTTTTTTATAAAATTATAGATATTAGCATACATTTAAATTCAACTGGTAATTTTTTAAGTAGTTTTGTTAGAACAATTTTAAAAGCCATTGTCACTGTACTCATCACTTGGTCTTAAATAAAATTCACACTTGTTATGTGTGAATAAACTTTTCTATCACTTTATTATAGCTTATAAAGTATACATGAAAGTAATAAAGCTTTTAAATAAATATATTATTAAAATATATCACTCAGCCTAGAAGTTCCAGTTTGAGAGGTCCTCCTATGTGTTTATTTATTTTTTTTAATTTTTTTATTGATTTCAGAGAGGAAGAGAGAGATGGAAACATCAGTGATGAAGAGAGAATCACCGATCGGCTGCCTCCTGCATGCCCCACACTCGGGATTGAGCCCGAAACCCAGGCATGTGCCCCTTGAACCTCCAGTCTGCAGGCCGATGTTCTATCCACTGAACCAGACCAGCCAGGGCTGCTTTTTTAAGATATATTTTATTGATTTCAGAGAGGAAGAGAAAGGGAGAGAGAGAAATACCAATGATGAGTGAAAACCACTGATGGGCTGCTTCTGTACATCCCTTATTGGGGATTGATCTTGCAACCTGCGCATGTGCTCTGATTAGGAATTGAACATGGCTCCTGGTTCATAGGTCAAAGCTCAACTACTGACTCACACCTGCTGTGCGTCTTTACATTTTAAGGGGAAAAAAGCTGAGACTAGGCCTGCACTGTTGTCCAGTACCCATAGCTACAAACGGTTATTGAAATGTTATTGAGATGCGCTTGAAATGTAAAACATGCACCAGATTTTATAGCCTTGTATGAAAAAAAATGAAAATGCCTTAATTTTTAAATTGATCTTGTACTTAAGTAATATTTTAGGTTTATTGGGTTAAATAAAACATGTAAAATTAAGTTACCTGTTTCTTATAACGTGGCTACTAGCAATCTAAAGTTACATACACTGCGTGGCCAGATTATTATGATCTTTGAACGCCACTCAGTGTATGTCCTACATAATAAAAGGCTAATATGCAAATTGACCCCTTGGCCAGGAGTTCGACCAGCAGGCAGGCCGGCCAACCGCCCATGTCCACCCCACCCGTGCACGAATTCATGCAGCAGGCCTCTAAAACACACACACACACACACACACACACTCTGAGTGGCCAGATTATTATGCGTTCAGAGATCATAATAATCTGGCCACTCAGTGTATACAGCTCACATTATATCATCTTGCTTGACTGCATTTATGCAACTCTTGTTTACTTTTCTCCAGGATGTTTAGGCATGGAGATAAAGATGGTATATTTTAGCAAGGATCTTGAGTGTCATTCCTATTAGAAGTGGCTTTAGAATTATGCAAATTAGTCCATTAGAGTCTTACTTTCAAACGCCAGATCCTTAAGAGAACTGATTGTATGAGGTGGTGGGTGTGTGCCTCTTTATGGGTAGGCTTTTTTTGTCATCCTTAATCCTTACCAGAGGGTATTTTTCCCATTGATTTTTTTTAAAGAGAGAGTGGGAGAGGGAGAGATAAACATCAAAGCGAGGGAAACGTATGGATTGCTTGCCTCCTGCATGTGCCCCAACCAGGGCTAGGGATCAAGCCTGCAATCAAGGTACATGTCCTTGACCGGAATCCAACCCCCGCTTCAGTCGGGCCAGTGCTCTAACCACTGAGCAAAACTGGCAAGGGCTGGATAAGCTTCTTAATAAACTCAAAACCTATACCTGACACACTGTATCTTCAGTAGAAAAAATATCACCAGGTGTCATTCTTTCACTCCCTTGTCTTATGTGACTTCCAGTGTTTTTAAAAATGTTAGTGTCCTTATTTTTGGAAATAACTGGTGCCGAAGTCTGTAGCCCACAGCATACTAAGTACACACAACCTGGCTTTCTTGGGACACGAGTTAATTAGGGTTTTTATCTTGGGATGGAAGGGATGCCCAGTGGTTGCTTTTATAACTAAACTGGAGGCCCAATGCATGAAACTTGGGCCAGAATGGGCCTTCGGTTTCCCCGGCTGCCGGCACCGGCTTCCCTTATAGCCCCAGCCTCATCCCAAGGATGTCCAGTTTAATTAGTATATTCTGCTTTTATTATTATAGATTATACAGTGTTACCTTGAGATACGAGTTTAATTCGTTCCATAACCTTGAGGCATGGGAAACAGACGCTCGAGTTGCGGTAAACTGATGGGTTGTGTGCAGCCGGCCAATCCGCGCGATTACTCCTATCTCAAATGTTGCTCGTATTTCAAAGCAAAAATTTCTTGCTCAACAGCTCGTATCTCAAAAATCTCGTATGTTAGGGCACTCGTATCTCGAGGTACCACTGTATCTGTTTTCTGGGAATAGTTGTCAAGGCTTCTCTGACTTGTATTGGAGTTAATTCTCACTCTGAGGGTTGGGATTTTGTTATTACAAATGGTGTTTATGTTATTAGCATATATTTCAAAGGTTAACAGTCATAAACTGTTATTCTTCAGAGTAACTTTCACTTTTGCCATTGTTAAGAAGGTGATGATTATGTTCCCTGCAAATTTGCCTTTCATTCTTCAGATTGCGAAAGATGCCAAAGAATGTGTCCAGGAATGTGTGAGTGAGTTCATCAGTTTCATAACTTCGGAGGCCAGTGAAAGGTGCCATCAAGAGAAACGGAAGACAATCAATGGCGAAGATATCCTTTTCGCCATGTCTACCTTAGGCTTTGACAGTTATGTAGAACCTCTAAAGTTGTACCTTCAGAAATTCAGAGAGGTGAGTAAAATGTCTTCCATTATGCTTCTAAGGAAATAAGATGCACTATTCACTAACTTTTTCAAATGCATTGCTTAAAAACTCATTTTATAGCAAACTGCCTAACATTTCTCAGACGTGTGTCATCACTTACGTTACTGTACTTAAGTAGGAAGTCCTTTCTTCTGCCTTTGGTTGTGACTGACAACAGCACAGTTATGTAATGATTAAGAATGTGGACTCTGGAGTGTGAATTCCAGCTCCACCACAGGTGGACTGTGTGACCTGGCAGACAGTTGAAGTACTTTAGGCCTGGGTTTCCTGGTCTGTGAGGTGAGGCCAGTAATGGTGCTTGCCTCCCAGCATTACTGAGGACCAAATGGAACAGCCCATGGACTGCATGTAGCTGGGCACATAGTGAATGTCAATAATGTCAATGTGTGCTAGTATTATTAAAGAGGTAGCATCGTTGCCTATGAATTTTTGAAAATAAATTAACATCAGCGTTATTTCCGCACTGCAAGTTGGGTGTATGATTCACTTTCCTTTTAAAATATTTTCTTAGTATCTTTATTGTTAGGATACCATTAAATTAGTGATACCTTTATGGCATGATTAAAGTAGGGAGAAATATGTAAATTCTTCATGGTATTTTTCCAAATCTTTAGCATCATGGGAACCTTAGAATGGATGGTAACTTAAGGGATCCAAACTGGAATTTTGATTTAGAAATTTTAAACTCCATCTATTTGAAAAAAATCAAGGCCCCAAAAGGCAAATATACCCTCCTTCTTCTTATCTTAGTTCATGTAATAAAGGTGTTTGTTGTTCTTAAAAGAAAAATTAAACTCGAAACTTGCTGTTACAGTACTGCCCAGTTGGCTGAGAGTGTATATATAATTGATAACTTGATCATTTGTAGCGGATTCATAAGCTAAATAGTTATACTATTTTATAGACTATTTCATCTATAAGTAGAGTTCTATTTTCCTTTTGATGTAGTGTGGAATTAGAATAACTTACTTAATTTTACCCATAAATATTTTAGATTTTCTAGGTCATTAAGACTATCCCCTTTGATGATTACTACTTGTATAAAAAGTTCGAATTTAAAGACCTCTTCATATGTAATTAACCAGAAGTGTTAATACTCTGTGTGTTTATAAAAATAGAAGCTCCTAATTTTAGAAATTAATCAGGCATTCTCCTTTAGACAACGGTTTCTTTGGAAGAGCAGTGATTACATTTTTTGTTGTTTTCCTTCCCCAGGCAATGAAGGGGGAGAAAGGCATTGGTGGAGCAGTCACGACTGCAGATGGATTAAGTGAAGAACTAACAGAGGAGGCATTTAGTAAGCAGTGTTGTGATATGTTTATACAACTACACTTACGTCATTCAGTGTCAGTGGTGGTACTTTAGGAATATCAGCATTGAGTGTTTTGACAGAGCACTGTCTTGAATAGTCCTTCTTAATTGATGCCCATATATTTGACCTCAGTGAGGGATAAGTATAAAAAATTTAGCAGACATAATCTTTCACCGATAGTTTGACTGATTGCCATAGCCCTTATTTTTTCGTCTAAGATTCACGTGAGATAGGAATGTTGAGAACTGTAGTTTGCAATATAAAAATCTTGCGATTTAAATTTGGACTGATTTATTTTTTTAAATTGAGTATCATTGTTATATGGTGAAATAAAAGGTCTGTGGTGATTATATTTCTCATACAAACTTTATATGACTTCTTATGTGTAAAATACATGCTGCTTAGTTATGTGAGTGTTGCTTCCAGCCAACCCTCTTGGTGTAGGTCTGCCCCTGAGTCAGAAGCTCAGTTTGACAGATTTGTTTGTACACATGGGTAGTGAGCTAAAGTATATATAGTTCAGAGAAATGAAGATTCAGAAAATCAAAAATGCTTCGGGAGCTTTTGTAAAATGGAATATTTGGGGGTTATGCTTTGGCCCAAGATTACATTGATAAGCAGCAGAATTATAATTAGACATTAATGGCACAATTTTATGGTTCAGACCAAAAAAGTAGATGCAATTCTTTTCTCACTTTAACTTTTCTTTTGGTCTTTCAGCTAACCAGTTACCAGCTGGTTTAATAACTGCAGATGGTCAACAACAAAATGTTATGGTTTACACAACATCATATCAACAGGTAGAGTACCTTCTTTGTATTTTACATTATTTTAAGAATTGATTATATCCATTGATTTTTAAAAATATATATTTTATTGATTTTTTACAGAGAAGAAGGGAGAGAGAGAGTTAGAAACATAGATGAGAGAGAGACATCAATCAGCCGCCTCCTGCACACCTCCCACTGAGGATGTGCCCTCAACCAAGATACATGCCCTTGACCTGGGACCTTTCAGTCCGCAAGCCGAGGCTCTATCCACTGAGCCAAACCGGTTTTAGCTATCCATTGATTTTGATTAGGTAGTTAATTTCAACACATTATGTTGTTATTAATAACATCATTTTTAAAAAGGTTATTTTCTGAAAATATACAATTGTTAGGTATTCTCTTAATGTTATATATATGTGTGTGTATATATATATATATATATATACACACACACACACACACACTAGACACCTCATGCATGAATTCATTCATGGTAGGGTCCCTAGGCTCTGCTGGCAATCAGGGCCAATCAGGGCTATCTTGCCCAGTCCAGCGGGAGGGATTATGGGAGGTTGGCTGTGGGAGCGCACTGATCACCAGGGGGCAGCTCCTGCATTGAGTCCGCCTCTGGTGATCAGTGCACATCATAGCGATTGGTCAGTTGATCAACTGGTCATAATTGTCGCTTAGGGTGTGTGTGTGTGTGTGTGTGTGTAATGTGTATACACACACTCATATTTGCATAGAATATTTCTAGATAGATACACAAGAAATTAATAAAGTAGTTTCCTTGGGTAGAGAGTGAAGATTTGGGGTGTGATGTAGACTTATTTTTCATCTTCTATTGTTTTTCTTAATTGTCTATTTTTATTCATTGAATCTATAATATGCATGTTATTTTTAAACTAATTTTTCTTTCATTCTTGTCAACTTAAATTTTCTAATCTTAGATTTCTGGTGTTCAACAAATTCAGTTTTCATGATCTGAAGAAATGATGTAGCGGAATAGGAAAAGCAAGTCTGTACGATTCCGAAGCAGAGACATTAGAAGGACTGGGAAAAGCTGTCTCTTTGTATATTAAATAGCTGTAATGTAGCTTCCTGATGCTTGACTAATTGAGGTGTTAATTCTGACTTGAGAATCTTTTTCATGAATGATTTTAAAGAAAAATTTGGATTTTAAAGGTATTAAAGTATTTTTGTTTTGTACGAGAGTTTGTTGCTCTGTATGACTCCTGTATGCATTGTATATTGCAATTTATTACTGTCAGAGATTTGTAGACAGTTTCTTATTTTCATATTGAATCATGTTACTTTTGTAATTCAAGTAAGCAGCTGGGTTAATTCATGATGTTTGCCCTTTTAATAAAATACAAGGGTAGAGTTCATTTTGAATGCAAGTTGCCTTTATTATAAATTTGAGTTTGTCTTGGTTATATACTTCTTGCATGATAACCTAGCTAGATTTTTAACATTTGCCATATTTATTAAAATTAATTTTTTGTAAAACATTTCATAGCGTAAACAGCACCATTTTTTAAAAATGTAACTGAAAAATTAAGTGTGAATGCAGAAGCAAATATTGTCTGCCCTATTAAACTTGGTGCCCATTAACAGTGTTTACACTGTTCATCGTGCCTGTTAAGATAATTTTTGTTTATTGGAGCTTTGTTAAGACTCCATTTATTTACGAGTGTTGGAATTCATTTAAGTCTAATGTAGTCCTAGTGCTCTTGAAATGGTGCCCTTTTCATTTTGTATAAGATTTTTCCAAAAACATATCTTACTATCCTCTTCCAGAAGAGGGACTTTATAGTCTGATGGTAAATGTCCTGATTTTACCTTTTTAATTGAAATGTCAAGTTTCCAGTTATACTATGGGAACCAAGAAGCATCAGACATCATTGTCTGTATACTGACATTTTTTTGCATGGGTGAGTGAATGAAATGAAGAATGAGTGTTATGAATGGTGTGAAAGAGAAGCCACCAACTTCTCGTGTGCTGTCTTGATCTTTGCAATAAACTAAACTTAGATAAAGTAACTTTACATAATTTAGTAGTATGTATTTGGGTTGTTCCTTTTTTGAAATAAGGATTTGTATTTTTTTATCTTTTAGATGATAATTTGAGTGTGGTTTAAAAAAATCAACAATTGCTATTATACATTTTGCCTAAAAAGGCGAGTGTTTGAGAGTGTGATCTTGGAAGGATGCTCATATTTATGAGGTAGAAGCAGTTTCCCACATATAGGCTGAACAGAAACATTTACTTTGGCAGAAGGCGCGTTTGGGAGCATATTTGGACTAATCTGAGGTTAATAACTTCCCCTCCCCTTTATTAAAAAAGAGTCAGCACAGAGAACAAATAAGCAAACAGGGAAAGAGTGGTGAAACAATCTTCATCCTACCACTATGTTGAAATGACCAGTGTTAATATTTTGGTAACTATCATTTTTCCTTTTACTTTGCTAAATATGTATATTTTTATAAAAATAGGTTCCTACTTGCTTGCATACTGTTTCATAATATGCTTTTTTTTTCACGGAATATATTGCGAACATATTTTCCAGGTCGTTAGTCTCTTAACTTTATTCCTCTATTACTCTATCATGTGGCTGAAGCATAATTTATTTAATCCTCGATAGGACATTTTGACTGTATGCATCATTTCACAGTTATAAACAATACTTCACTGAATCTTGTGTACATCCATGACTGTTTTCTTAAAATAATTTCTTAGAAGTAGATTGCGAGGTTAACAGATGGGTTAACACATAGGCAAAATTTTTAGGCTTTTGATACTTACACGTAAGTGTATTTTTGAAATATCTTCTATTTGACCCAGGTAGAGTATGTCACTATGTAATTGATAAAAAGCATTTGATCTTCGGTAGTTAAAGATTGTGTTGTGTTTAAGCATCAAGATAAAGAAAAATTAGACAACTTAAAAATTTTAATATATACCAAAACAAATTTCTAAACTGAGTAATTTGCTGGTAGATCTGACTAAAAGCTTTAGGAAAAACCAAGTCACTTGGGTTATATGACTTTTCATTCTCTGAGAGAATCTTAGCATTCTGCATGTGCCACGTACATAATCTCCTTTTACACACGTAAGAGGTAATGATGGAGTCTTTTCTTGGCTTATGTTGCATTGAACTGTTCTCGTACCCTCTGGAACGTGAGTATGTAAGTTCCTACATTAACCTACAAGTGTGTGTGTATGTTTTTAAAAATAAGTTTGTACATACTGCTTTTATAAGTATCCAAGAGAGAGATGGAATATATATAAAAATTAAGATATAAATTATCTAATTCAGGGGCACCAAAAATATGCACTTAAAATAGACTAGCTTTTGGTGTAGCTCTTAACTTAGTATCACTTATATGAGTGGCTGAAAATTATTTTATCACATAAAGCACAAATATTCTCTGATTTGGGACAGATGATAAAATAACTTGAACTAAGGTTATTTTTTTAAAATCTCGCACTGTAAGATTTCATTCTTAGCAAATGGTAGAAACTATTTTGTTCCATGTTTCATGCCTCATTGCTACTGTTGTAGGAAATCCTTTTAGTTGGACCCTCATAAGTATGTTCAGTTAGCATTTAAGGTAACTAGTATACCTTTAACCCAGAAAGGCCATCCAGAAAACAGGCAATAAGGCATTTTTTTCTGAATAAAGGAAACTAGTGAATAGATATATGATAGAAGGATGCCTAATTGCTATTGCTATATAAGTCCTTTTAGTTGAATCCTCATAATTATGTTCGGTTAGCATTATTAAAGATAACGGTATTCCAAGGCCATCCAGAAAACAGGCAGTTAAGTCTTTTTTTTTTTTTAAATAAATGAAAATACTGAATAGATACTATATGGGAGGAAGAGAAATACAAATAGCTGAAAGCATCCTTATACCCAATTATATGACACTAGGAAGGTAAAATTGTAAAATTCTTTCTTGAGTAAAGAATCTCTATTATGAAGCCGAGAAGGGACAGATAGGAGCTACTGAAGAAGCTATAGCCCCTTGGATCCTTATTTCAAAACTTGTTATTTATACCTGATTTTAAGGAATTTAAAACCGTAAGGCAGAATCTGTTCAAATCATGCACCACAGCTGACATTGGGATGGGTTAATTTCTCTGGCTTCTGGCCATCACCTTTCAAAATGTAAACTTGTGCAATAGTATAGTTACAGGTTTCCCTGCTTCCAGACACAGTTTGCTTTTGCACTGCATATTAAATAATTGTGCAAGGCAATGTAGTATAAACTATGCTAAGATTAATGCCAGCAAGTATGCCCCCACAAAAGTCAGGTATGTGCTGGCTCTGTCTATAGTAACCTAATGTCTATAGATTAGTTTTGGGGGTGAAGTTATAAGTTTGACAGGTAATTTCTCCATCTTCTACAGAAATAAGATTAAAAAGTTATGAGACTACAGCATAAACTTTTGCCTCTAAGGTATAAGTTAGGTCATCTTTGTCCTCTAAAACAAACAGTAACAATTTTGTGTCTTTTGCACCTTTTCCAGAGTTCAATTTCAGAGGACACGTGAATGGAAGGTATTTTCAAGCCTTAAATACTGGGTAACTGTTTTAAACCAAGTTGCTGAGCAAAAGATAAGTCATAACAGACAGTGCCTTCAGCCAGGACAGGCTTATTCACGCATATATAATCCCCAAGGCTGTGTTTACAAGAAATCAGATCCAAGTCTTTTTTTCAGACCAAAGCAATGACTAATCAGCACAAAAGGAGTAACATTTGGGCTAACAGCCATTTAAGGAAACGGCAGAACCATTCTTTTGGAGGAAGAGTATAACTAAAGAGTGGCTTCTGTATATTTCTAACCTTGCAAGTTGCAGTCTCATAAAAGTGCTCTCTTGTGCAAAGCAGAGAGCTTGGCACCCTGGAATTCTATGGGGACTACAAACTACCACGTTTCCTACTTACATCAGGGCAAAATGAAGCAAATTTTAATTTGGGCGTCATTTCCAGTTGAAAGGCAGTCTAGATACCCTGGATAACCCCCAGCTTATAAAACCAAATGCTCGATAAAATACAGCGGTACCTCGAGATACGAGTGCCCTAACATACAAGATTTTTGAGATACGAGCCGTCGAGCGAGCGATTTTTGTTTTGAAATACGAGCAACATTTGAGATAGGAGTCATCGTGCGGATCGGCCGGCTGCACAGGACCCACCAGTTTACTGCAACCCGAGCATCTCAGTTTCCCACGCCTCAAGGTTACCGAATGAATTAAACTCGTATCTCGAGGTACCACTGTATAAGCAACACTGAGAGTTAATATTAAATAATACACGGTATCTTAAAATATATCACCGAGGTGACATGAAAGTCATTGCAAAACTCCCCAAATGAGGTGAAAATAGGAAACTGCGGTAAGCCAGTACCAGATCCCACTTGGCCCTGAGACTTGTGTTGAACTAGAGACTGTGAAACAGCAGCAGAGTGGGGACTGGACCTGTTGCCTGAGGCTCCCCGGAGTCTAGAAGGGCCACCACGGCAAAGTGAGCAGCTAGGAAACTTGCCTGTCTCCATGTGGTGCTGGGTGGAGAGTGCTCAATCACCAGCTCCCTCAGCTCCTTACAGGCTTGTGATCTGACAACCACAGACCCTTCAAGCTGGTCACGTGGGTTCAGGTTGGTAGTTGCCCCTGCGGTGTCTGGCAGAGCAAACTCCTCAGGACCTCCTGTTCAGTCCACGCTTCAAATACTTCCTATTTCCCAAGGAAAGTAAGTTTAAAATATCATTAAACTCGAGGGAAAATGGCAGCATGAGAGAAAAGCAACACAGGGTATATAACAGTGGGATCACGCACAAGGACCCTAAAGGAAAAAGTGATTTGTAAAGGAATAGAAGCGCGGAAAATACGAACGATGAGCATAAGATTACACAGAGAACAAGATTTGTAAACCAAAAAAACCTCATTGAAATAAAGCCCTGGCCACGTGGCTCAGCTGGTGCAGCAGCATCTCCTACACCAAAAGGCTGCATTTCGATTATTCCCAGTCCGGGCACATACTTAGGTTGCAGGTTCGATCCCTGTCAGGGTATGTACCAGAGGCAACCGTTGGATGTTTCTATCTCACATCCATTTCTCTTTGAAAATCAATAAAAACATATCTTCTGGTGAAGCTATTAAAGAAAAACCCAACAAATAGAGGGGGAAATAGTCCCCCCCCAAAGAAAGACATAATTTATGATAAGGACCTAGAAATTAATCTAACTTATATTTGTAATCACAATAAATATAAATGTACAAAACTATGCAATTAAAAAGATTGGGTTTTTTTTTGTCTTTTGAGTTTGTCTCCTGCAAATTCAAAATATAAGACCAAAGACAGATCTAAGGTATTTAGATAAAGACTAACCAAAATCTTGCTATAGTAACAAAAATAACTAAGGCAACAAACAACATTCATAGAAATAGAGTCCCTGCATGGTTATAAAGGGTCCAAAATTCACTAGGGAAGACAGAATTCTAAATTAGTATGTATCTAATAATAAAGCCAGAAAAGAAAGCAAATAATAACTTCAAGAGACATTGAAAAACCTATCATAATCAGATTGTGAGACTTCAGGAAATAAGAAATCAAGTAAAAGGTGAATCAGTATAGACAACTAACAAGTTTGATTTAATAGACATGATACTCCACTATTGGGGAACACATTCTTTTCAAGTATATGTGGAACATGCATGAAAACTGACTACTTGATAAATCATAAAGCTATTTTCAATTCAGAAAACAAACTTTATAGCTCATATTCTCTACAAAATGCTAATAAACTATAACACTTCAGTCTCTAGCATCTCCACCAAAACAAACGAACAAATATATAACACACCCTGGCATCTGGAAATAACTTTAAAAATGACAACTGGGTTATATAGTCAAAGCTCTGGAGTATTTAGTATTTTAATTTTGTAAAATGCGCAAATAAACTAATAGGGATGAGAAAGGCTCATAATTACAGGTGCTGTGGAAACTAAAAATGTAAAAATAACATGGCTTCATATAAAGAATTTGAACTAAGATGAAATGAAGAAATCACTAGAAAAAATTATTAATCAAAACTGTGTGCTCGCTTCAGCAGCACATATACAAAACTGACTCAATAGAAAATCTTTGATCCTACAACTCCTAAAAAATGGAAGCAATAGTTAAAATTCTTCTCTTAATGACAAAATGGCTTTAAAGACAAGGTCCAGTCCTGGCCGGTGTAGCTCAGTGGATAGAGCATAGGCCTGCAGACTGAAAAGTCTCAGATTTGATTCTGGTCAAGGGCACATACCTGGACTGCAGGCTCGATCCCCAGTGTGGGGCATGCAGGAGGTGGCCAATCAATGATTCTCTCTCATCACTACTGCTCCTCTCTCTCTCTCTCCCTCCCTCTTCCTCTGTGAAGTCAATAATGTTAAAAAAAAAAAAAAAGACAAGGTCCAATCTGAAATCTTCCAGACAATTGAAAAACTCATTTCATGAGGTTAGTCTAACCTTGATACCACGACAAGACATGAAAGGAGTAGTACAGGTCAATTTCACTCATCAATATAGGCGTAAATAATCTAAACAAAACACTGGCCAATTGAGCCCAGCAATGTATTAAAATGCATGAGTTGCATGCATGTACACCCATGACGAAGTTGGGTTTAACCTAGGAATTAAAGATTAGTTGAATATTAAAATGTCAACTACCGTAATTTTATACATTAACATTAAAAATAAAACTCTACTATTTAAATAAATAATAAAAAGTAATAAAATTCAACATCCATCCATAATAAAACTATTAGCCAACTAGAACTAGACTCTCTCCTTAACCCGACAAAGGACTTTTGTGGGGGGAAAAATACTGAACTGAAATGTTGAAAGCATTCCCTTTAAATTGGGGCTAAGACAAGGATGCTCACTATCAGTTCTTTTCTTCTATACTACAGGTCTTAGCCACTGCAGAAATGGAAGAAGAAATGTTTTTAAAGGTAAAAGGATCAGAAAGAGAAAATGTCACTATTGGCAAATGATATAATTCTATAAAAATTCAAAAGGACATCTAGATACATTATTAGAACTAATAAAAGTTTAGTATGGTTCTGGATTCAAAAATCAACACTCAGTAACAATCCTATATAATAAAGGCTAATATGCAAATAGACTGAATGGCCGAACAACCAAACAACCGGTCGCTATGACATGCACCAACCACCAGGGGGTGTGCATGGAACATGGCAGGCATCGGCCTCAGCGGGACGGTGGACCAGGTGAGTGGGGGCAGCAGACCAAAGGGGGCACCAGTTGCTGTCACTGGGGCGAGCCTCTGGTGGTTCCTGAAAATTCTTTGCTCCTGCACATGCCGTGGTCCACCAGGCACTCGCACCCACTGCCAGTGCTGGCCCTGCTCACACCTGCTGCCCACACCGGGCGCCAGTCCCGACTGCTCACACTCACTGACAGTGCCAGCCTCACTCACACCTGCTGCTGACACCAGCCCCAGGTGCTCCGCACTGTCAACGGGCACGGGTGCGAGCGGGGCCAGTGCCATCAGTGCATGGGAGAGGGGCTGCAGGCAGACAGCGGACCGGGGACTGCGGGGGGCGAGGGGACCAGGCAGGGGCGCAAAGGATGGGCCTAGACCCGCTCCTGTGCCCACCACAGCCTCGAGGCCCACAGTTCCTTTCAAGGTGCATGAATTTGTGCACGGGGCATAATGTATGATCAGCAACAACCAGTTAGAATAAAAAGTATAATTAAAAAAAAACTTACCATAGCATTAGAAAATATAAAACTCCTAGGAAGAAATCTAAGACATGAAGAACTTTATGGAAAAAAATTATTAAAGTTTATTGAGAGATATTAAAAGACCAAATAAACGGAGAGACATACAATGTTTTTGGCTAGGAAGACTCATTGAAAATCAATTTTCTCCAAATTGGTCAACAGATTCAATACAATTACAAAAGAGATTACACAAACTGGGAGAAGATATATGCAACATGTTTAAATGACAAAGGGTTGGTGTCCCGAATATATAAAGAAATATGAATCAATGAAAAAAGACACACACCAGACAGAAAAGTGGGCAAAAGACATGAAAAGAAAACATTTTCATATATGGAGAAAAAACTACATTTCACAGAAAAGGAAATATGTTTACATATGGGGAAAAAACTAAATTTCATTAATAATCAGGGAAATTCGAATGAAACCCACAGCAAGACACAATATAATAGCACTAATTGACAAGTATAAGAGAAAGTCAAGACCATGAGTTTGCTAAGACGTGGAGCAATGCCACTCAACCACTGCCAGAGGGAGTGTAAACCGGTATAAATGCTTTCCCAGACAGTTCAACATGGCCAAGCAAAACCTGCTTCTTAGAGCAGTGGCTCTCAAATTTTTGGTCTTAGGGCCTCTTTACAGCCTTAACAATTACTGATGATCTCAAATTGCTGTTGTTCATGTGGGTTCTATTTATAAATATTTGCCGTATTAGAAATTGAGAGACATTTTCAAAACACAAAAATACACAGGCACACACTGGATTAGCTATGATGTCAGCATAAATATGGAGAACATTTAAACTCATGAAGAATGAGAGTAAAAAGGACAAATAATGTCTTAAGATTTTTATGAAAATAGTTTTGTCCTCAGAGACCCCCTGCAAGGGCCTCGGGGACCCTTAGAGGTCCCTGGACTACACTTTGAAAACAACAGCCCGAGGGCAACTCTTGAGCATGTGCACCAGGATCCACGTTCAAGAATCCATTCATTCCTCAAATATAGGTGGAGCATCTACCCCGCATGTACCACCAGGATCCATGTTCAAGAATCCATTCATTACTCCAATAAATGTGGAGCATCTACCATGTGCCAGACATTGTTCTAGACACGAATGTCGAAATGGGCAAAACAGACAAAATCCCTGCCCGCACAGAGCTTACATTGTAATTGGCAGAATGTTCATAGCAGCGTTCGTTCATAACAACTAAAAACTGGAAACCCAAACCTCCAAGCACAGAACAGATAAACTGCGGTATAGTCAGGTAATGGAATACTCTACAGCAGTGAAAACAAATGAAATAGTTACATGTATAAACACGGATGGAATCTCAAAAACAACTGTCCGAAAAAACTCACAGAAGAATAACATACTGCATAATGCCACTTACATTAACAGTTCAGAAACAGGTAAATATAAAGAACACATTAGGGATATAGACACAGATGGTAGATGCATAAATAAAAACATGGAATTATTAACAAAAAAAATCCAGAATGTTTGCCTCCTGTGTTGTGTGTGAAGGGAGGACAAATCGAGGATTCTAGGTATCTGAGAATGTTCTAGTTCTTAAGCTGCTGTTTGACTATATGCATGATCATTTATTTCACAAAAAATATAAAAGAAAAATTGCATAAGGTTATGTAATATATAATTTCATCAACAAAGAGAGGGAACATCTCCCCAATATTTCAGCCACTTCTGTGCACTGCAAACCAGCCAATTATTGTAACTGGTAGGGAAGAAGTACATGATAATGAGAAAAGGAATGAGCATGGGCTATTTCTCACAGAAGTTAATCGAGTTCTCATAGGATCAGGATCCTATGAGGTATTATAAGCAGTGCCAGGCTAGTCACTAGCATAATTCTGGTTAGCTGATTATTTTGTACACTGGGTACAATTATTTATATAAAGTGATAATGAAATGATAGATGATGCAAATTCCAAAATAAACTGACAAGAACATTGCTTCTTTACTGAATTCTGTTGACTTTCAAAAGTACAAATTCCCTTTTGAGCATTTCTCTAATAATACATTTATTAGGGTAATGAGAAAATATGGAAAGTGCATAGCTATTGACAGTTTCTCCACATTGATCAGGAGTAGGTGCCAGGCTGATCACTCAGATGTCATAAACAATTTTGCAATCCTGTCTTTGCCAAGGTCATCAATGGCAGTGATACTTTGCAGATCAAACAAGACACAGTGAAGGTACAATGTCTTCTCCTGATTCAGGGTATTAGCTACCAATTTCAGTACACTATTTACAATTTTGAGGGGGAAAAAAAGAGATCTTAGAACTTATTTATCCCCTATACCCAAATAGGGCAGGCTAAAGGTATTATCTTGAGTTAGGGAGTTGGTGCAAGAGGTAGACTAAACCCGGCAGTAAATGGCTGGCAAACCACTCCCAGGAAGTGGGGAAGTAGAAAGTAGATTCCCCAAGTCCACCTCATCAGAAAGTTCTAGACATTGCTGTAGCTATTTTAAAAATCCTAGGTGGCTACAAGAGCCAAGTCTTACCCATATTTAAGCTGGCACGGACAATGCCACCAGGGGGCGCTAGCCTGCAACTGAGAGCAAAATGATTTTGGGTCAAGCCTTTCCTTGGACCTTCAGAACAATGCCCACGCTCTTACATGCTATGCAGCCATGAATAGTGCACGCATACCTTCGTTATACTGGATGGTGATTATCACACCTGTAGCTTTTTCCTCTGTCTCTTATTAGAAACAGAGAAAGTGCCCTAACCAGTTTGGCTCAGTGGATAAGAGCATCGGCCTGTGGACTGAAGGGTCCCAGGTTTGATTCCGGTCAAGGGCATGTACCTTGGTTGTGGGCACATTTCCAATAGGAAGTGTGCAGGAGGCAGCTGAATCTGTGTTTTTCTCTCATCGATGTTTCTAACTCTCTATCCCTTTTTCTCTCAATACATTAAAAAAAAAAAAAAAGAAAGAAACAGAAAGTAGGAGGGAAACTTTCTCAAGTGCTTAGGAAACTTCTGTCTTCCCCAGATAGGAGGAGGAGCAGATAATCCTCTTGGTCAGAGCTGGACACCTATTGGACCATGATTTACTAGTGGGAAGAGTTAACTCCATGTTCAAAAACAAATACCAGCTGCTACCTTTTATTTTTAACTTGTATATGCTCTGACACAGAGGGTTCTTTTTGTACCTTCTCAATTCTCAGGCTGAGTAATGAATGAAGTCTCTTTCAGCTTCTTGTCTCTGGATGGTAGGGGACCAGAAGGGAGAGTGGCTAGGATGAGGGACCATTTCCTTCTCTGCTACAGCTTTCATATCTGATATGCCTCCAATCCATACTTTTTGCACCTTCAGAGGTTATATGTGAACACCCTGATATCTCTGAGCATTCTGCAAAGACTTTTTGCTGAACCAGCAAATCACATCAGGAAACAGGAAATCCTTCTGTTCCCTCCTCAGCAGCGGTTCTCAACCTGTGGGTCGCGACCCCATTGGGGATTGAACGACCCTTTCACAGGGGTCGCCTAAGACCATCGGAAAATGCAGATATTTACATCACGATGCATAACAGTAGCAAAATTTCATGGTTGGGGGTCACCACCACATGAGGAACTGTATGCAAGGGTCGCGGCCTTAGGAAGGTTGAGAACCACTGTTCCACAGCCTCACATTTATGACTTCCTACCCTTCTATCCATCCAAAGCCAAAGGTGTCATAACCCTGTATTCTCATGACTTTTGAATTTGAAGTACTACCATGAGCGGTAGTCAGACTGTGAATTTGATGAACTTTAAGTATAAGCTTTTTGCTCAAATCAAGTTATGCAAGATACCAACTTTGCAAAACAAAAGAACCTCATCATACTCATTTTCAGATATCTGCGCTGAGAGGAATAGTCACACAAGTGGATTTTAGTTCTTCAGAGGTCAGAAAAGCAGTAAATGGATACTGATAATCTATTTTGAACAAGGAGGCTAATATCCTTGAATTTTCTAGCCTTTCTTTCTTCATTCAATTTATAGAATTTATTGTTTCTACGCAGAATGTTGTAGTTCATGATTTTCCATGTCTGATAAAAAAGTCTTTTCCTGATCATAGAATATATAAGTATGGAGATTCCCAACTACACCTGGAAAACTTGGAAGGAAGGTGTGCCAATGTTACTTTGTTCTCCAGTCGTTTAAGAATCCTTTGTCCCAGAAGCTCAGAGGAGACAGAGTGAGCTGACTGGAAATGTAACGGAATCCAGCCTGGCTCTAATGCTGGTGTTCCATGTCCCCCAGCAGTTCCCTGGGCTTAAACATTAACAATAAGTAGTTTTTCTAATGTTAGACAACTCCCCATGACTTGCCTATAGGGAAACAGAGAAATTAACTTTGAAAATATTTTTAGTTCATTCTCCTGATCATCCAATGTTAAAAATCATATTCTAGCAATGCCCATGATTTCACTAAATGCTGAGATCTTTTAGACCAAAGGCTTCCTCTTGAGATCTATGCACATCTACATTAAACTCCTTTTAGCCTAGTAAATATGGGACATATCCCTTATTTATCCCAGAACTTCTCTCAGGAACCTAAGTAATAATAGCAGGACAGGGGAAGACGAAGCCTTATTAAATCTGCTAAAACTCTTTTCTCTTTCAAAGTCTCCCTCCCCTTTTAACCCCAACTTGATAAAGGGGAGAGTATGGAGAGATATAAAGGCGACAGTTTTCTGTAACAATGTGTTGAAATATTTCAGTACCAGCTAAGTGGGTAATATGGGGAGAGACATAAGAACCCTTAGAGATCTCCCACCTGGCAGAGGGAGAGGAACAATTGTAACACGGAGGGTGCCCGGTCTAGAGGCGGCTGTGAAAGAAAATTTAACGAAGGACAGTGGGGGGACAAGAAGAAGGGGTACAATCTACCTGGAAATGGAATGTCAGGAAAGGCTTCATTCATCAGGTTGGCAAAATTTGACCAGAATCTTGAAAAAAATGGATGGAGACAAGTAGAGGTAGAAAAGGAGACAGAAATACATCAAGAAAGACAGAGCATGGTATCAAACAAACAAACAAACAAAAAAACTTGTGAAAATGTCAAGAGAATGGTTAAAAGGACTAGTATCAAAGAATTCACTGGATCTGGGAATTGAGAAGTATTCCCGGCCTTTTGCAAGATCCATTTCCATGGGGTAGCAGGAAAGAAGCCTGCTGCTGTGAATTAAAAATGGGTGAAAAGCATAAGGAAAAAAAAAGATTAAATAGATTCACTTATATCTGCAATCCAAAAAAAAAACCAACAAAAAACACAAATAAACAGAACAAACAGAAACAAACCCTCAAAGGGGAGGCGGGTATAGAGATAGGTGCAAAGGTGAACAGGAATAAAAAATGCAAAATTCCAGTTATACATTAATAATCCACGGGATGAATAGTGTACAGCACAGAGAATAGTCAATGAGATCATCATAACTTTGCTTGATGACAGACGGGGGTACTAGACTTATCGTGGTGGTCACGTCATACGGTAGGTATATAAATGTTGAATCACTCTGCTGTGCAACTGAAACTAATATTATATGCCAACTATTGCTTTACTAAAAAAAAATTAAAAAAAATTAAAGAGTAAATAGAAGACAAAAAAGGAGGTGACAAGTTTAGACTGTGTTTGGAGCTATTTTCCTTTTTACTTACAAACATACTAGTTCAGCTGTAATAAGCTTAGCCTTTACATTTCTGTAAGAAAATGACTACCTAACACAATCCACTAACTTAAAGACAAGTTTTTAGACACAATCCATTCTTTATGAACCTGCCTTATATTATTTTACATGAAAAATATAAAGTCAACATTTCCGTAAGTTTACTCTGCCAACACTAATTTTTCTTTCATATAGTTCAAAATAAATAACACCTATACTTGGTAAGAGCAGAAAAGGTGCTTTATTTTACATATCATTGGTACACAATACATAAAACTGCCTAAAGTAATTCTCGAAAAACATACTGTCAGATAAACCTTAAGTGGTAGGAGACCAAGTCTATTTTGCAACTTCATTTACGACCAGATGACTACAATAATTTTAAATACTAATAATCTCTTCATATCCAATGTTACAAATGATTTTTATGCTACAAGTGCTGCACTTTTAATAAAAATATCTTCAGTTATAGTAGACCATATCTCTAATCAGGACAAATTTTTACTAGTCTACAAGTCTTTGAAATAATGATCAAGAGTTTCACCTTCTTATAGATCATTATATTTATGGAATTGGGTTATAGGGCAGGGGGCCTCATACATGCAATGAGATTATTTCCGTTTTTTAAAAAATGCAGGTGAAAGTGAGTTTATAGTACCCTATTTCTATTTTAATTGCCAAAACAGTTTACTAAACTAAAATGAAACCAATACAATATTTTAGAAAACATAATTCTGAAAGCATGCAACATCAAAATCTTTTTACTACATAAATGAACCAAAGTTGCAGAGCCCGGGAAGAGGACGGTGGCACAAAGATTTGTACATCTGAATTGCTTACCCAGGTGGGAGGAGTAAGGAAACTAATTTAACCAAGTGTAAATCCTCTTACGATATCTGCATTACACAGCCCACCGCTACTCAAAGGGATCTCCCCTTAGAAATGTACCAATCATAAACTAAATGTGCTTCTCTTATTATTTACCCCAATCCATTCTAGTCATGAACACACAGCTCAAAGATCTCTTATTAACTGTTAATGTCAAAGCCACGGAGATTTCTCAATGGCATCTTTCAGCCACCGATCACTTATCAGAGAGAGAAATGTGACTAGTATTTAATGTACAAATGCTAAAAAAATGATAACAGACTCTGGGCTAATTCTCAAAATAAAAAACATTCGCTATTCTAACAAATCCTTTCGGAAAGAAAGAATGCTTTTCTCTCTAGAAAATAAGGCAGATGTTAGAACCAAAGGTTCATATTCACCTCCTGGTCTAGGACAGTAGGAGCATTTAAGCAAAGTAAACTAAATCAAATACAAAATAGGTATAAATGTGCATACTCAAACAAATATTCCATTCTTTGCTTAAAATCAGCTTATTCCTTGTCATTAAGAGAAGTGCTTCAAGATACAAACTGTTAATTAATACAGAGAATAAGGAATTTAAAGCCAGACCTTTTTCTAATAAAGCAAACAGGTCATTAAAATAATTGGGCATGATACACATACTTACTATAACTTTCCATTCTTACTCTTTGTAACTAAATGCACACACATACACAACAAACCCTATCATTTAATATGTGCAAAATTGCTTACCATTTATTTTAACTTTGGTTACGTTTTCGTTTAGCCTATATCAGACACATTATGGAAGCTATACAAATGATTATAAACATAATAATGAGGTAAGTTAAAATTCTACTAGTGCAAAAAGCAAGCATATGCCAAAAAGCAAAGCATATGAGTTAACAAATGCAGAATGAAGCTCTCACCAAGGGTGGTGCTGGGATAACAAACCAGAGAAGCTCCTTGTAAACATTGTTTGTAAGATACACATTTAAAGATTAAGGATTCATACAGCCACAAAAAAAGGTATTCTAATAACACCATAGTAGTGCATTTATTTTATCTTTAGAGTTTGGAAATCACTCGGTATGCATCTAACAATTTGCATATTTTCTTCAAGAGAAATTTAATTAATGAGACACATTAATTACAAATACTGTAGTATAAAAATCCCAGTTCTTTACAAAAATTATATATTAAAATATTCTATACACTTTAAATTAGTAACTGGAACATACATATATATCGATTCTGCACAATTAAACCTATCTTTGCTTGGAGTATTTATACATGAATTGGAGGACATAGCTACTCAGTCAACCTAAACTGGCATAGGTTGTAAGGTATAGAAAAGATAGACCTGTGCCTCTGCAGTTACTGCAGTTTTTAGTTTGAAATATCTTTTCTGCAATTATTGCTCTGTATCTGTTCCCAATTTGAATAGGCAGTGAAACCAAGAAATTCCTAAAAGGTTTAAAACAGGTTACCTGTAGCAGAGTATCCACAATGCCTCGCTGCATCGTTAAGGTTGTAATGGAACCTGAGTAAGCTATCTAATGCTTATATTTCAGTTGTAAAAAAGTTTATACAATTTTGAGGTAAAAACAATGCAAAAATAAAATATTTAGAGCATTTACAAAAATCTTACAAATGTTTAAAACACTATTTCAAAATCCGTGTCTTTTTAAGGTGCTTCTTTCTTTTTGCAATAAGGGGAACATGCAGTTTAATTTTGAATGTTTTAGTTTTAGCAAAAGCAAAGTTAGGGCCATGAAAACGGATGTTAAAATGTTCAGGGATACTTCCGATGAAAATATAGAATTTAAGTGCTGAAAGGGACCTTAAAGGTAAATTTTTAAAATTCCCTCATCTATTAATGAGGAAATTGAGGGCCAGATAAGTTAAGTGCTTTGGCCAAAGATATATTCCAATATATCACCCTAATATGAATCAAGAAAACGCATTATATTTTGCCATGATTCTGGAAAAATTCAAAAGTAGTTTCTGAACTTGCCTCTTTTTTAAATTTCATTAAGTTCTGTGCTAACTATATATAAACAAAGAAATTAAATGGTTGCTAAAATTAGTAAAACAAATATTACCCAATAAGAGACAGTTGTGGGAGGATCACTGATCATATAAAATTAGAGGAAGTACTCATAGACAGGGCCTTTACAATGTAGGGAATGTTTACGGTATAAGACAGCACACTGTACAACAGCCAGTTACTAGCATCTCCTCAATAACCCTAGGATGACTGAGTTACATGACCTTTATAACATATATTGGGGTAATCATGTCTTCTAGCTTTTATCTTAATTTTACTATTTTCCTGTATAAAAGAGCTATAACTAAAACAAAGAATCCATATACTAAATCTCAGAGAGTCTTTGCTTCTTTTCTATTTTTATTTGGATCTAGTATTGAGCAAATACATTTTTAAGAACAGCTTACAAATTCAAATTCATAACTGCTAGAAATACAAAGAATACTCTTTTTAAATGACAAATCTTCATAACCAGTTACTAATAAATAATCATAATCACAATAGCTTTAGTAAAAACAATTCAATTTAAAGGTGCTTTTTTATTGTTACCTTGCAGCCATCGAACTTGTGTAGCTGGTCCATATCCCTTTTCATTCTTTGCTGATATCCTGAACACAATGGCAGGTCTGGATGTATAATCAATATGTGCATTTGCAAGTTGCCCAGTGGTCACTATACATGATGTCTTAAGACCACAATAAATCCTCATAAAAACAAGTTGACTTGGATTATCTTGTATTTGTGCTGTGCGGATTGCCAAGTAGGCTGAATATTCCAAAATATTTCCAGAAGGTGAGGTTGGAGGTTCCCAGGAAAGATGGATACCCTCAACATTCTTGAAGAGAGAAGAGAGAAAAAACAGGTAAAGGTTTTAAAGTTTTCTCTAGTGTGTTAATTCTATCTTTAGGACACAAAGTGCTTTTTGTATTAGATGTTAGAACTTTTATTGTTGAATTTTAAAAACCTACCTTAATTGGATCTGCAATGTGTAATGCCCACTTTTCAAAAACATCTAGGTTTAATTGTCTGCTTGTCTTATGCCAAGAAAAGAATTTTTCTTGATCAAAAGCAGGTATTTTCTGCTCTAAAATTTTAATGGGGCAGGACCTTAGGATAAAATATGATCCAATTTTATGTATTCTATTAAATTTTTCCAGCACAAACTTTTGGTTCCATAAACAAGAATAAATTAATATTAAGAAAAAGCAGATTTCTCTCTTTAACTTGGATGCTGTAATTCGGCTTGAAATTTGGTTCCTAAAAATACTGTGATTGTTTTAGCAAAAAATATTCTTTTAACCTTTTAATCCATCCCTTTTAAATATCTTCCATTTCATTAGACACTAACAAGAATCTCTTTACTGACAGTTTTACTTCATATACAAAGTTTCAAAAAATTTACATAATCAAATCTTAACCAGACATCTCACCTTTGAAATTCTGACTGCAGAAGGAGCTCCAGGAAAACCAGGAATACAAGTTTTAAATTCACTGATTCTGCTGAATGGGCCTATTCCACAACCATTGATAGCAGCAACCCTGAATCTGTATCCTGTGCCTGGAACAAGATCTTGTTTCTTAAGTAAACTGTAGTCAGGGACGTCTGCATTGCCTATCTAAAATGCAATACATGCAAAAGTAAAGACAAGGTGCAATTAATTATTTTATAATTAAACAAAACTTTTAAATAATGAATTGTTTAAAGGTTCTAGTCTACATTTATGTATTTTCCCTTTTTCCCACATGGAATGAGACCTCCAAAACCAACAACTGAGCCCATAAATTGGTGACTCTTACTCAGAGGAAAAGTGCCCTTCCAGTTGAGAACCACTGATTATAAAAAGAAGTGCAAGGGTATTCTGCACATGAAGAGTACATAGGTAGCAAAAATTAACACCCACTATAAATCAAGTAACAACTATCTCATCTCCACGCTGAATAAATGTTAAATAACTGGATTTCATATTTTAAGTAGGAAGATTACAATATTTAAAACTTTCCAATAATTTTTAGATATTCTCCCTAACTTTTACTATACCTCTGTGAAACATGTAGCACCGACACATCGTCACATTTTAAGGGAGCTAAGTCATCTCCATAGGAAACTGAGTCTCAGAGAGCTTAAATGAGTGACTTGTTCAAGGTCACACTAGGACCTTATATGGATATTTCCTTATATATGCAATCAAACTGCAGCCAGAAACTTCATTAGGCATAATACTAAAAAATTATTAACCAAGATTTCTGTTTTGTTTTTAAGAATTGGAAAAATCCAATATGAAAAAGAGGGACATCAGAAGTAATATTTAGAAAAATTAAAATATAATGATGATATATTCACCATTTGTGCAGGATCTTTGGGAGATTCAATCTATTTCTTGGCAATTCTCTCTCTGAAATTCCCCATTCCAGATAAAAGTTAGTTCAGTATGCTTTGGGGCTGTTGTCTATTTCACAATCCTCAGAGGGTTAATGTCTCATTTACATATATGAGGTCTTCCTTTAAGGGATTTTAGAACCAAGGGAAATTTAAATTGTATTCACTAGCCTACAAGGGCTTAAATTTTTTTTTAAATATATATTTTATTGTTTTTTTTACAGAGAGGAGGGAAAGGAATAGTTAGAAACATCGATGAGAAAGAAACATCGATCAGCTGCCTCCTGCACAGCCCCTAATGGGGATATGCCCACAACCAACGTACATGCCCTTGACCGGAATCGAACCTGGGAACCTTCAGTCCACAGGCCAACGCTCTATCCACTGAGCCGAACCTGCTGGGGCGGCTTAAATGTTTTAAAATTGTGAAATCAGAAATAAAGTTCAGAGTAAGAAAAATATTCTATTCTCTAAACACATCACATAATAAAATTAGAGATATTTCAAAAAATCCATATCTATACTGGCCAGACTATATTATTTATGACTTAAAATTCAGCCCAGTGATTGCATAAGATTTTTAAATTACCTGCTTGTGTCCTAGCGGGTTTGGCTCAGTAGACAAAGTGTTAGCCTGCAGACCAAAGGGTCCCTGGATTCAATTCCTGTCAAGGGCTCGTAATTCAGTTGCAGACTCCTCCCATGCCCTGGTTCTTGTCAGTGTGCATGCAGGAGGAAACCAATCGATGTGTTTCTCTCACATCGATATTTCTCTCTGTCTTTCCCTCTCTCTTCTACTCTCTCTAAAATCAATAGAAAAATATCCTCGGATGAGGATTAAAAAATAAAAATCAATAAATTATCTGCTTGTGATGTATTTTATCAAAGATCCTTTAGCTGAGACCGGTTTGGCTCAGTGGAGAGAGTGTCGGCCTGCGGACTGAAAGGTCCCAGGTTCAATTCCGATCAGGGGCACGTATCATGGTTGCGGGCACATCCCCTGTATGGGGCGTGCAGGAAGCAGCTGATCGATGTCTCTCTCTCATCGATGTTTCTAGCTCTCTATCCCTCTCCCTTCCTCTCTGTAAAAAATCAATAAAATATATTTTTTTAAAAAAAGATCCTTTAAAAAGAATACAACATAGCTAGGAATATAGAATTCTCAATTACAGATTGTGAACAGATCCTAATTTCATGCATTCAGGTGTCTTCAATTAAAATTACATAAAAAAACACCACCTCATTCTAGAGCAGCGGTTCTCAACCTGTGGGTCGCGACCCCTTTAGGGGTCGTCTAAGACCATCGGAAAATGCAGATGTTTACATCACGATGCATAACAGTAGCAAAATTTCATGGTTGGGGGGTCACCACCACACGAGGAACTGTATGCAAGGGTCGCAGCCTTAGGAAGGTTGAGAACCACTGTTCTAGAGGCTTATAACTCACAGTGTAGAAAATACGTCAATAGCTACCTTTGAGATGCTTTGCTTCCCTTTTGGCAGCAAATAAAACTGGCTCACCAACGCTGTATTGTTTTTAAAAATTCCTACATCACACCACTGTCGTTCTGCTGCTTTCGTTGTGGCCACTGGGTTTGAAGGAGTCTCCTTCTGATTTCAGAGAAAGAAAAATTTATGAAGACTCTTATTGAGCATATAATAAATTTCTAGATTTAATAACTCCATGCAGTGATCTACAAGTAGGCATATGGGTAAACACCGCAACATTAATAGTTCATAAGTAAATAAACTCTTAAGAGATTAGGTCAACTGACAGTGAAACAGGGATGCCAATTCAAACACGGGGAGTGACAGGCATTCTCCAGGTCAGTAGTTCTGTACTATCACCCTCGCTGGAGTTAGCATGCTTTCCAATCCACTAGTGGTATGTTAAAATGCCAGCTGTTTTATAGAACATTGTCATTTCAGAGACTCTCTCAGAAAGTGTAATCCCTTTAGTGTGACAATTCAACTTGCTCCAAAAGGAGCTAATAAGAAAAAATTCATTCCAAGCTGGCTTATTTCTAGATTCAAAAACAACTAGCAGAAATTCAGTGATCTTTGCACTTGAAATACCTGTGATTCTCCAAACCTAAAAGGAGAAAAAATGTTCAAAACTAAAATGCAATTTGAATACACTTTAGTATATGTTCTAAAGAGGAGCAGATTAAACAGTTTTACAATATTTATCTTACTTTAAAACAAATAAACTTCCTCTACCTTAAGCTACTTTTATGATAAGTGAATTATACTTATCCCTGGAACTAACCTTTTTAAGCCATCTTCTTTATAAATGAGACACTGTTTCCAGAAGCTCAAAACAAATGTGCACTTCAGTTATTTATTTCTGTCTTAAATATATAACAGCAGAGGTACATGCTTACAATTCACATTATTTGTTATTTAGGCTATCACACATGACAAAGTGAACTAATCAAGAGTCTTTAAGGTTTTTCTTTTAAAAAAGGAATAGTTTTGAACTTGTTTTCATTTTTAAAGTTGTAAAAACTCTCTTCAACAACTTTTATAAAACAACTGGCTCCAACTGAAATAACAAATACCATTCTGGCAGATGAATCACAAAATAGATTTAAGAGAGAAAAAAGTTCACTTTAATAATTCTTCCCTGAAAAGAGTCTAAGAACACTAGGATTTAACATTCTGTAAAGGTAAAAGCTGATGATGGTAAATATATGATCAAAATCCGTAAAATGATGATTGAAAAAAAAAATAAAACCATATACAGCTCTTGAAAACTCTAAAAAAGTAAATATTAGGTCAAATAAAAACTTTTGTAAATAGCAATAAAGTTGAAATGATTGATGATTTTAAAATAAATTAAAAGGTATATGCACGCACATGCACACAAACATGTACTGTCCTTTTATTTATCTAATTAAGACAATCTTGGTATTTTTGTGAAGCACTTTCCCAGCATTTTAAGTTTGGTGCCATGCTGACCAATTGTGACTTCCCTTTAAATCTGGCTGATTTAAATATTTTAGGTAAGGCAGAAAATAATATTGTCCAATGTCAGAGAACACTAGGTTACCCTATAGGTATGTCTAACCCAATATCATAATATTCTGTTGTTCCTCCTATTAAGCAGTTAGCAATAGAGCCATTCAAATTTTATGTTCCATAACTTATCTTTATTACTCATAAAACCATTAATGTACTTTACATGTAAAAATATACATACACATTTCTGATTATGAAAGTAACACATTTCATTATAGAAAAATATTGAAAGCATAAAGAAGAAAATAAAAATTATCTGTGGCCCCACAACCTAGAAAAATTCATCTAGCATTGTACTGTGGATGTATGTGAATTCAAATGATATATGAATGAATGTATTAGGTGTATTTTTTAATAAAATTGGGACCGCAGAAACCGGTTTGACTCAGTGGGGGGAGTGCAGGAGGCAGCTGATCAATGTCTCTCTCTCATCAATGTTTCTGGCTCTCTGTCCCTTTTCTTTCCTCTCTGTAAAAAAAATCATTAAAATATATATTTAAAAATAAATAAATAACAAAATTGAGATCACTGTATGTATTTCTGTGTGTGTGTGTGTGTGTGTGTGTGTGTGTCTTTTTTCACTTAACATTACTGTGAACATCCTTCCTATTCAACCCTTTATTTCTCAATCTATGTTAAATCATTACGAGAGGACACACAGGAATCTTTCTGTGAATTTATGTCAAAGCTGCTCAGTATTTGAAGTCTATTCACCATCTGTAAACACAGTCTCCAGGTCATATACTTACAGAAATCGGCATTGCTGCAGCATGTGTCTCCACACGGCTGATCTTAGTTGCAGGCAGTGCACAGGTTTCATCAACTAAAAATTAGACAATTAATCAGATAAGACTTACATAATCACTTACCAGACACATTAAAATATAAATTATAAATATGCAAAATTAGCCAGAGGAAAAAAACCACAAGTAGAAATATGTACCCTCTAATTCAAACTAATTCACAAAGTTGGTTTTTCCTGGGTTTGATAACCAGCTAGAACTTTAGCAAATATTTACCAAAGATGAAATACAATTTCTAATTGTAAAAAAAAAAAGAGAGAATTTACAAAATCAGAAATCAATCAAGCTGGGAGAATTGTTACTCCATAGTCTAGAACTAATCTTTTTTAAGGAAAAAAAATTGTTGAATATATTCACAGTATTGTGTTTCAGTGTGTGCCGATTTAAATATTTTATTAAGACAGCAAAGAGTATCCTATATAATAAAGAGCTAATATGCTAACTAGACCAAACAGCCAAATGACCATCAGGACCACATTCTGGACGATCTTCTGGATGAAGCTGGGGCTGCGAGGGCTGAGACCTCTGCACGAATTTCATGCATTGGGCCTCTAGTATTACATAATAATTTTAATTGAAATACTTAATATGTTTATATATAATTCAATTCAAGGTGAAATGCAACTCCCATCTAAAACAAATCTGATTAATTTATATACAAATAAAGGTTCAAAATACAGTATGTGAAACACATTTCATTTCCTATTTAAAACAATTAAGTTTGATGAATTTATATACAAAAATGGTTCAAAATACAGTATGTGAAACACATTTCAAACCTTCAGATTTGGTACTGAATGTTGTTAGTGAAGTTTCATCTTTAACAACTGCCCCATTTGTACTGGATGATTCAGTTTTAATGGTCTGCTGGGTTACCATAGTTTGTGCGCTGCAAACAGTACTGGATACAGAAGTTTCAGGAATTACTGTTCTTAAGTCCAGGCAACTACTTAGAACACCTATATTTGCTGAAGTGTGAGGACCTAAAATTAAAGGGAACAGATCAATTATTAACATAATATCTGTAGATAATTATTGTATCTTATAGTTCTTATCATATAATTCTTGGCATTTTTCCATTTTAAAATCATAAACATGAGCACCACAAATGTCATTCATACTAATTAACCATTAGGCAGAAAATATTTACAAAAATAAAGTGTATAATTTACAAAAACAAAGTGTAACCAAAACAGATGTTCAACTTCTCAACTCCCTCTTCCATTTCTAAACAATGAATCATTGTTCTCCAACTCTACTAAATCATGCATCCGATGGCCTTGCCTCCCGTTTTAGGGGGAAAAAATAGAGGTCATCAGATATGAATGCCAATCAATTTTGTGCCTTCTCCTGTCCTCAACTAGAAAGGAATTTATGACTATGTCCATCCTCTCCATCTTCTCTTCCATTTCAGAGAATGAGGTGACCTCTCTCCTAAGGAAGTGTAATCTATCTTCCTGGTCCCATTCCTCTCCCTACAGTCATTCCTCTCTCTACAGAATTTACAGATTCTTTTTCTTCAGTAGTTTTTGGTCCTCAGTCCATAACATTATCAAATACTCACCTTCCTTGATGCCCCACCCCCACCTCCCAGTATCCCGTTACTCTCTTCCCTTGCTATTCCCCTCAGAACAGTCCTATTTCCCTGCCCTCTCTATATGTGCTTTCTAAAACACTACCTCTTTTAATGAAATGGCTCTGGCAGACATCAATGATTTCTAAGGGATACTTTTCAATTTTAAATGACCTCACCTTTCTGCAATGTAAACTATGCTGACCACATACTCCTTTTTGAAGCTGTTCCTTTCTATAGTTAATATATCTTGATTCATTCTACAATACTGAAGATTTACTATCTACCAGACTTTGTGCTCATTTCTATAATGGTGAAACAAAGAAAGTATGGTGCACACTTCATGAACTTAAAGTCACATGGTAGAGAGAGAGATGCACACACTAGTCACAAACTGTGATGCCCACTACAGAGGGGGGAAAAGGATACCAATCATTTTGGTTCATTTCCTAACCTGCTCGGAACCCCTTTTCAATTTCTTCAGCTAGCTTCTCTCCTTTAAACAATCCTTTAACTGCAGGTATTCCTAAGCCTTTTCTCCTGTTACATATTTTCCTTGTCCTTTAACTACCATTCATGATTATACTTCTCTCAAATGCATGATCTGGGCACTGTGCCAGGTGCTGGAAATAGGAGCAGTGAACACATCAGAGTCCCTGCTCTGAGAAGTTTACATTTTAGAGACTCTTAACTTCTAAATTTATACTTTCAGACAAGAACTGCCTCCTAGACTCCAGACCTAAGTATCCAACTATCCATTAGAAATCTTTACCATATGTCCCTCAAATGCCTCGAAAACTGTCAAATTCACACTTGCTCCTATATTTCTTCTCTTGATGACGAGTATCCATTGAATGTCTAATACTGGGAATCATGTTCAATACGTTTTTATTTCTCATATCCAATCAGTTTTCAAGTCTAATAGTCTCCAAAATGATGTATTTCTGTTCTCCAACTCACCCATTGCTTTAGTCTCGATGTATCTCTCAGAGTCCTAAAAGTTCTCCTAAAAGTTTCCCAATCAATTTCTATTATAATTCTTCTTGATAATGAGACTCGAGTTCTCTTTCCGAAACAAAACAAAAAACTAATCATGTCACTCTTCCACTCTTGAAAAATACCAGCTATCCCAACCAGCAGAGAAAAAAAAAAATCTGCTCATATTAACCTGAGATTGGGTAGCCATTCACTCACAATCTGGAGTGTCAATAATGTGCCAGGTACTGTCACTGTATAACTACTTTGATTTTCCCATTTGCCTAATTTAAAATGTAGAATTTAGAGTATATATTAATATTTTAAAATCTCAAAGCTCATATTTGTTTACAAGAATATAAACTTATTTATAAAATCACTACAAGAAATAGAAGTTGACCAAGTTTCTATAATTTTGACCAAATAATTTTCTTACATCAGAAAACAATAAGACAAAAACACTCTCCTCTTCCACAAGTAATGAAAAGACAAAACTTATAGGAAATTATTTTCCTTGAACATTTTTCTGCAATCAACTTATAAAGAAAAATGAAAATAAAAAAGAATATTCCTCTTGCTAAGTTTGAATCATTAAAAAGAAATTAAATTTAATCAGCTGTCATAATTTTTTTTCAAATTGAAAATAAAGTCATAGGATCCTATGTCAAGGATGTATCAGAATGAGATTTATAAAATAATTTTAGATATTAAAATCAGAGGCAATGCTTAATATATTTCATCTGGCTTCAGAATATTCAAACTAACCTATTTTAAATATAAGAATCACCAAATTATAAGTTTTCCCATGATTGTAACAGTTCTCATAAATGAACTATCTGAAAATAATCCAGTTATTTGTTGAACAAATATTTACTAAGTGACTACTTTCCCAGGCGTGAATCTGAGTGCTAAGAAAATAGAGGTGAACAAGAAAGACAAAAAGTCCCTGTCCAAAATAAATAATATCAGATATAAATGCTAAGAAAACAGGACAATAAGATAGTGACAGTGAACACACTGGCCAACCACAAATACACTGGCCAATTGCAAATGTCATACAAGAGCTTCCTCATTTAAATTTTTTTTTCATTTTTAAATGTATTTTTTATTGTTATTTAAAGTCCACTGCTCATAATTATTCATTACTATTCAATTTAGTAATTGTAATGGACATCACACATCACTCTAGTCAATTTGTTTGGTATATTATTATTTTGAAAATGTCTCAAAACCATGTAACATTTACTTTTTCAAATACTCAAAAATTCCCCACCATTATTATAAAAAGCTTTAGCTTTACTGAAAACACTATCTTTATACCTTCATTTTTCCTTAGCGTATCCACCATACAACTATTATGATTAGAAGTATTAGCTGCCAAAGGTGAATGTAAAACGGCATTAGAATCAGTCGATGATTTGAGATCTGGTTTGTTTTTCACTGAAGTTCCTTTCATAGCTGTATGTTCAGTTTTTGCACTGTTCATTGTATCACTGATCTACAAGAAATAAAATAATTTATTGTAGCAAGCAATGCTCGATTGCATAGAAATACATGTAAAAAACAAGCAAAAATAATTTACAACTTAATGATTTTGATAATAAGTTAACCAAAATATGAAATAGTTATATTCTTAATTTTTAAGAATTCTTTTTAAAATTTATAATAGTTGCCGAGACCGGTTTGGCTCAGTGGATAGAGTGTCGGCTTGCGGACTGAAAGGTCCCAGGTTCGATTCTGGTTGGGGGCATGTACCTTGCTTGTGGGCACATCTCCACTGTGGGGCGTACAGGAGGCAGCTGATCGATGTCTCTCTCTCATGGATGTTTCTGACTTTCTATCTCTCTCCCTTCCTCTCTGTAAAAAATCAATAAAATATATTTTTTTAAAAAAATAAATAAATAAAATTTATAATAGTTTAAGAAAACAATTTCTTTTTACTTAATTTCCATTCTCAAATGGCTTGCTCTAAAGGGAAAAGGGAGGGTATATTTTGAGAGGGGAAAAATCTACATCTTTATAACTTGTAGTTAGTATTTAAGTAAATATGTAAGAACATAGGAGATAGCACCACATCTACTGAGTTTAACCTTTTGGTTAAATTTTCTTAACAAGGATCAGACATGTATATTACAGATCTGACGATTCCTAAAAGTAAAATCTTAGTTACATGGACTCTTCAAGCAAAATAATTATTCTGTATAACTGAACTTTCCATATAGATATCAAGATTTAATACACAGACATATCAATATACTTTACCATTAAACATTTTAGATAGGAATCGTCCTAATTATATTTTATTTTTCTTAGTAAACATACTATAAAGAACACATTTAAACTTCTTTCTATTTCAAGTCATTAATGTGATTATCAGTTATTATATTACAACTAGAGGCCCAGTGCAAGAAATTCGTGCACTGGGGGAGGAGGGGTCCCTCAGTCTGGCTTGCACCTTCTTACAGTCCAGGACCCCTCGCTCCTTACTGCCCGCCTGCTTGCTGCTCCTTAGCACTGCCACGGAGGTGGGAGAGGCTCCTGCTATTGCACTCACCAGCTGTGAGCCCGGCTTCTGGCTGAGCAGCACTCCCCTTATGGGAGCACACTGACCACCAGGGGGCAGCTCCTGTGTTGAGCGTCTGCCCCCTGGTGGTCAGTCCACTTTAATAACAACCGGTTGTTCTGGTTGTACCACTATAATGGTCACTCAGGCTTTTATTATATAGATTAGTAACTTTGCTCTTTCAGGACCCCTCAGGGTACAACAAATGGCACCAGGGCCCAGACCACAAATTCCCGCATTGTTATTGTTACCGCTCGAGGCCCAATGCATGACATTTGTGCACTGGTGTGGGGGTGTCCCTTAGCCCAGCCTGTACCCTCTTGCAATCCTACGCTCTCTCACAGTCCAAGACCCCTTGGGGGATGTCCACTTGCATTGAGCACCTGCCTCCTGGTGGTCAGTGCGTATCATAGTGACTGACTGTTCCAACGTTTGGTCAATTTGTATATTAGTGTTTTATTATATAGAATATTTATAGGTCCAATGAAACATAAAAATGATCTGATTTCATTCCGATATTCCAGTATTCCGGCTCCTTTTTAGTTACCTATTTTTTGTTACTTTTCTGTCAATTATAACTACATTTCAATTATAATTTCACATGGCTCTAAGGAGACTTAACATGCCCTATACTCCTATTCCAATTGATAGTGATGGTGCTACTGTTAATAAATAATGATGATAGCCACAACCATTAGGAAGCAACAGAGATAGAATTTGAACCAAAGTGTATGTTATTCCAAAATCTCCATGTTATAATGTCTCTAATGTACTCGTTGCTTAAAAGTCAGGTCTCTATCTAGTCTAACTAGAATTGTTTAAAATAAGAAAAAATAAATTCTGAAGAGTTTTGGTTAAACATAGCAGATTAAACACATTTCAAGAGATTCCTCAAATAATCACAAATTTTTGTCTCTAGAGAGGTATAAATCAAAAGAGGGACAGAGTATGAAATTATTATACCTCATTATAATTCTTATAGTACTACCTAAATTTTTAAGGATCTATAATAATCAAAGTTTAATATGCTAATTAGACTGGACATCCTTCCAGATGACCTTCCTGATGAAGCGGGGCGGCAAGGGAAGCCCGGGTCCCAGGTGCCAGACAGAAGCTGGTGCTGGCAGCCAGGGGAAGGCTTACTCCCGCATGAATTTCATTCACTGGGTCTCTAGTATATATATCAAATATATACTCAACATATAACATATGTGTGTATAGTGTCCCTTAGCCATAGTTTCACTTTTTACAATTTCAGTTACCTGTCAACCAACCATGGGCCAAAAATATTAAATGAAAAAATTCCAGAAATAAACAACTAATAAATAATTCATACGTTCTACATTGCATGCTATTCTGAGTAGCATGGTGAAATCTCAATCCACCCTTTGTCCAGTGCAGCCATACTGTATACCCCACCTACTCACTGGTGGCTTAATAAGCACATTGGTTATCAGATGGACTGTTATCAAAGAGCTTGCCTTCAAATAACTCTTGTTTTAATTAACAATGGCCCCAAAGTGTAAGAATTATGTTGGCAATTTAGATATGCCAAAGAGAAGCTATAAAGTGTTTTCTTTAAATTAAAAGGTGAAAGTTCTCAACAAGGGAATTTTAAAAATCATATACTGAGGTTGCTAAGATCTATGATAAGAACAAACCTATCTGTGAAATTGTGAAGGAAAAAGAAATTTGTGCTAGTTTTGCTAGCACACCTAAAACTGAGAGAGTTACAGCCACAGTACATGGTAAGTGCTTAAGATGGAGAAGACATTTAATTTATGGGTGAAAGAATGAACAGGAAACGGGTCCCAACATGTAGTGCAGAAAGAACTTAGCCCATATAAAGACTTTAGCAAGGTATCTCCTGAAACAAGCAACCACATTCATATAACCTTTATTACAGTCAATGGTTACAATTGTTCTATTTTATTATTAACTATTATTGTTAATCTCTTATTGTGCCTACTTTATAAATTAAACTGTATCATAGATATGTATGTATAGGGAAAAACAATAGAGAGTGTTTGATACTATCCACAGCTTCAGGCATCCACTGGGGGTCTTGAAATGTACCTCCCCACAGAAAAGGGGGGGACTACTTTGTGTGTGTTTGTGTGAATCTATTAATATGGGCTACTCAGAAATAACTGTATGGGCTTTGCTAAATCCCCTTTTTGGCATAATAAGTCTTTTCTGCTTATTACAGGTCCTCTGCCATGTTCAGAACACCTGAGCCTAAATCTACATCATTTCCCTTGAAAAGAATGTACAGTGGTACCTCGAGATACAAGTGCCCTAACATACAAGATTTTTGAGATATGAGCCGTCGAGCGAGCAATTTTTGCTTTAAAATACGAGCAACATTTGAGATAGGAGTAATCATGTGCGGATCGGCCGGCTGCACACGACCCACCACCCACCAGTTTACCGCGACTTGAGCGTCTCATAGTTTCCCACGCCTCAAGGTTATGGAACGAATTAAACTTGTATCTCGAGGTACCACTGTACTGTGAATGTAGAGCACAGTTTGCCAGATAAAAGCAGTGTATATCCTAGTAAGCTTATTTATTAATCTCTACAAAAATCTATTGTGATGCACTTCATAAATAAGAGATAACTTCACACACACTGGTGCTCAATTTAACAACTCATATTCTTTGGTAAACAAAATACATAGTTAAATATATTTCATATATATTTTGAAAGTACACTTTTAGAATTTAAAATGTGTATCATATTTAGAAATGGAAAAATCCTATATAATAAAGAGGTGATATGCAAATTAACCCACACACCATCACAAGATGGCACCCACAGTGGAGGCGGAGTTCCCATAATGAACACTCAGCAGGGACCTGAGACTGCGCCCCCTCCCCAGTGGGACTTGACTGAGAACCTCAGGCCATGCTCCCACCCTGGCAGGACTTGACGGGGGACCTCAGGCCACATCCTCTACCCTGGTGTTGAGCCAGGGAACCTCAGGCCACACCCCCCACCCAGCAAGGCTTGATGGGAGACCTCAGGCCACGCCCCCTGCCCAGTGTGCGCTAGGGGTCCTGAGACTGGGCCACCACCCAGCAGGGCTTTACGGGGTTGGGGCCGGCCGGGTCTGGGTCTCGTGCAACTTTGGGGCATGTGCTGGTGGGTGGAGACTTGACTCTGGGTCCTGTGGCACACCACAGACTCAACAGGAGGAAGATTTTCATATACATTTTACTAATTTTCTTTCATCTCTGATACGTCTATTATAGAGAAAGGGCAAATACCAATATTAAATTATTTCCTTTAATTAAGTTCCTTTTATGTGCATGAATTTCATGCACTGGGCCACTAGTTAAAAATAATGGATTAGCCTCTGATGCCATGTGTAATGAGGTCAGGGGTTTTTAATTCAGGCTACTGTCACCATGATCTATGGACCTTTCTCTAAAAACATAGCTACCTGAACATCTTCGTAAATATTCTGCTACTACTAGATCTGGGGAAAGACTTGGGACACTATATGTTTGTTTTTTAATCTCACAAGTGATTCTGATATACAGGCAGGATTGAAAACTCCTGTCCTAAGGTAATATGCTAACAATATTAAAACATGGGACTATAACCATACACATCCATTTACCATCCTAATTTTTTTTAAACTTACACTGTTAGGAATGATGCTATTACTGTCCTGTCTGTGAGGGTCCATCCTGACTCCTGCAAGAATAAGAAAGTTCAGACTGATATTATCTAAATTAGCTTCAATAAAATATATTACAATAAAAAAATTTTCAAGAGTTACATGTTAAAGATTAAAAAGTAGTTATCTTTATCACAGTTTATCTGCTTTCTTAACAATTGACTGAAATACTTTTTTGAAGAACATGTACAATTAAATTTGCTTTTATTTTCCAAGTACCTGTTAGTTAAAAATATTTGGAGGGAAAGCCAAAATATTTATGAAAGCTAATTAAAATCATCTCCCGGAGTTAAGTAGCTTGTCAAATTAAGACAGTCAATCAAAATGAACTGCAGAAGAAATAGGCTACCCTACATATCTGAGTTCTATTACATTGTAACTGTAAAACAGTCAAGTTACAAAGTTGAAACACAACATATTTGATTTACCAGACAGGAAACATCATATAAAATTTCTTAAAACAGGCCTATTCATAGGCTTTTAGTATCTTAAAAAAGAAAAAAAAAAAGAAAAAAGCATGTATGTTATAAGTGTGACAATTTATGTTAAGTATGCAATTTACCTTGCATATTTGATGCTGCTGAAGAATCTGACGATGCAGCCTGGTATGGCAAGTCAGTATTCAACTGCAAAAGATAGCCCTCAACTGTCGGCACTTCATCCCATTTGACATGAAAAGAGTTGGTAGTGGCTTTGATCAGTTGTACTTGTGATGGCGCTGGTGGTTTCTCTAAAGAACAATATTGATATTGATATTATACATTTCAAACGTATCAATAGTTTGTGTAGACCTGGAGCTCTGAAAATGTCAGCAATGTTTACCAAGGGGAAAAAATTTACTCAAATAAACCCAGCAATGGAAGGTCAAATGAAAACAGTTTGGAGTTCTGTTTCTATTTATTTTTTATTTAATCCTTTATATAAATAAATTTAAAAATAATATAGCTCCAACCTATTTGAATCATCAGATTCAGAAAAAATGTTTAATCCTAGAAGTGAGGGGAAGTATTACATAGTAATAGCTACATAATTTTACCTACTCTAAGTTTTTAATTTTATGGGTTAATTTTTAGGCAACAGTATACATGTTAGAAATACTGCTAATGCTAGGTGATTTGGATATAATATTTCGGAAAAACATAACCTCTTTGAAGTTAATACTCTTTTATCAAAACTTGAACTATCCGACAGGAGAAACCAAGATGGTGGCATAGGTAAACACCAAAACTGCTGCCTCGCACAACAATTTTAAAACTACAACTAAAAGAACGGACATCACACAGAACCACAGGAAATTGAGTGGAAATTCTACAACTAGAAGGAAATAGAGGGGCTCACGGAGACTCACTCAGAGGAGCTGCAAAAAGCTCAAGGTACAGAGATGCGCACGTGGAGAGGACGGGGCCGAGTGCCTGGCTGGCTTCCTCTAGGTTCTCAACCTGTGGGTGGCGACCCCTTTGGGGGTCGAACGACCCTTTCACAGGGGTCGCCTAAGACCATCGGAAAATGCAGATATTTACATCACGATGCATAACAGTAGCAAAATTTCATGGTTGAGGGTCACCACCACATGAGGAACTGTATGCAAGGGTCGCGGCCTTAGAAAGGTTGAGAACCACTGCTCTAGGGGGAGGTAGAAGGAAACTGCTGACTGCACTGAACCCCATTTCCAGGTGAGCCTCATATGGGGGAGTCTGGACTGTTGTGAAAAGGGAGGAGTGCAGGGAAACTTAGGGGAGCTGCGAAAGGCAGAGGTCTGGAGGTGCGCACAAAAGTGTGCACACAGAGGGCTGACTGCTGATTGTGCCGCTGCTTTCTCTAGCGGGAGGAAGACAGAAGCTCCCAAGTTCACTGAGATCCAGGTCTAACTACACAGAACCCCAGTTTCGGGCAAGACCCTAGGGAACCAGACTCATACAGGTCTCCGGTGCGTACGGAAAGTCAGGGGAGCTGGAAAGGCAGAGATTTGGAGGCCCGCGAGGCTGCACAGAGAAGGCTGCAGCGATTAACAAGGGACACTGAGACCAGGGGCTGATGGGAAGCCAAGGCTGTCTGCCCTGCCCTGAGACTCCGCCCCATCCAAGCCGAGCACAGAGGCTTTTGCAGTCTTGCAAATCTTACGTCTGAGTCCAGCACAGAAGTTCTCCCAGTGTAGAAAAAGGTCATCCTCACAAGCAATTGGCTTGGAGGTCAATTCCCCCCAGTGATACCAACAACAATCAAGACTTAACTACAACAAGGCTGTACACACAGTCCACAAAGTAGTGCACCAAGAGAGTCCACCTCAGGTAACTGGGAAGGTGGAGCTACTGGGCCATATAGGACACCTAGCACACAAAGCTACTCTATCAACTCAGAGAAGCAGTGAAAATGTGGAGACAAAGGAATAGATCACGAACAAAAGAAATGGAGGAAAACAAACAACTGGATATAGAATTCAAAACCACGGTTATAAGGTTTTTCAAGAATTTCCTAGAAAAGATGGATAAATTTAGCAAAACACAAGAGGAGATGAAAAAGGACCAACTAGAAATTAAACATACACTGACTGAAATAAAAAATATTATACAGAGACCTAACAGCAGACTAGAGGAAAGGAAGAATCAAGTCAAAGATTTGAAATACAAAGAAGCAAAAAACACTCAACTGGAAAAGCAAAAAGAAAAAAGAACCCCAAAATGAGGAGATAATGTAAGGAGCCTCTGGGACAACTTCAAGCGTACCAACATCAAAATTATGGAGGTGCTAGAAGAAGAGAGCAAGATACTGAAAACCTATTTGAAGAAATAATGACTGAAAACTTCCCCCACCTGGTGAAAGAAATAGACTTACAAGTCCAGGAAGCACACAGAACCCCAAACAAAAGAAATCCAAAGAGGACCATACCAAGACACACATAATTAAAATACCAAGAGCAAAAGACAAAGAGAGAATATTAAAAGCAGCAAGAGAAAAACAGTTAATTACCTACAAGGGAGCACCCATTCGATTGTCAGTTGATTTCTCAACAGAAACTATGCAGGCCAGATGGGAGTGGCAAGAAATATTCCAAGTGATGAATAGCAAGAACCTACAACCAAGATTACTCTACCCAGTAAAGCTATCAGTCAGAATTGAAGGGAAGATAAAGAGCTTCACAGATAAGAAAAACCTAAAGGAGTTCATCAACTCCAAACCAGTATTATATGAAATGCTGAAAGGTACTCTATAAGAAGAGGAAGAAGAAGAAAAAAGTAAAGATAAAAATTAGGAACAACAAATATGTATCTATCAACAAGTGAATCTAAAAATCAAGTAAATTAAAAATCTGATAACAAAATTAACTGGTGAATATAATAGAATCAGGGGCATAGAAAGGAGTGGACTGACAATTTTCAAAGGGATGGGGTGAGGAGGGTGCAGGGAGAGACTGGACAAAAATCAAACACCTATGGATGAGGACAATGCAGGGGAAGTAAGGGCAGAGTGTGGGGTGGGAGCCAGGTGGAGGGGAGCTATGGGGATAAAAAAGAGGAACACTTATAATAATCTGAATAATAAAGATTTATTAAAAAAAAACTTGTACTACCAAAACAGGTAATTACTGTGATATAAAATATTACCAATATTTCCAAAACAAATAAAAATTATAGACCCTTAAAACTTGAAAAAAGGACCTGAGATTATTTCTACGATATCCTTTTCCTCTTTTAGTTTACCTGCCAAATCACAGAACTCACAATTCGAGGTAGTGTATCACATCTTTGCACAGTTATATAAGACAATTAATTCTTCTAGTGAACTGAAATCTACAGAGCACATCTAATATCTCTTTATATCTTTTAGAGTAACAGTCAACAAACTAAAGCTCATGTGAATGTTTTATAAATGAAGTTTTATTGATGGTATACTCATTTTTTTATGTACCTTCTATGACTGCTTTCATGATACAACAACAGAGTTTAGTAGTTATAACAGAGACCATATGGCTTGCAAAGCCTAAAATATTTACTACTTGAGCCTTACAGAAAAAATTTGATGGGCCTAATTTAGAGGATAATTAAGCCTAAATCTTTTAACTATTCCTATGTATATTCCTCCATGATCCTATTAACAATCCAATTTATTTATGTTACTCAAAGTACAGCAACCCACACCTGAACAAAAGCATGGTTACAGGAGGTAAACCATGCATATAACGGAAGTTACATGAAGTGAGAAGAGAGAAAACAATAGGGTGCAAATCAATGAAATAAATCAAGAAAGTTCCCAGAACTGAAGACTAAAAAATTCCAGAATGAGTCCACTGAGTACTCAACACAATGAATTCAAAACAGGCACATCATCATGAAAATTAAGAACAAGTTGGGGATGAAGAAAAAAACCCTAAAAGTTATCAAGAGTGAGGGGAAAGGACACATTTAAAAGGACCAAAAATCAGAAGTGGTTGATTTCTCAACAAAACACTAGAAGCTTCAGTACAATATAACAATGTTTTCAAAATTCTTAAGGGTAATGATTTCTAATGTGATTTTATTTCCATGTAAACTTCAATTAAGTCAGAAGGAAGACTAAACATATTTTCAAATAATGCAAAACCTCAAAATAAAATTGTCACCTATGCATCCTTTTCCTGGGATGTATCCCACAAAAAATGAGGACATAAACTAAGATAGGGAAAAATACAGGATCCAGGAAACAGGGAATCCGGCACAAGTGACAGGCAAAACATATCCCCAGGAAGATGTTGAAGGGAGATTCCAAGATGATAGCTGTGCTCAATCTGTGGAGGGCAATCACCCAGACTGAAGCAGAAGTAATCTCTTCAATTTGATAGAACATCTGATGCATCTAACCATAATGAGATGAGAGAAAATTTAAGCAAATAACAGACTATGGATTGAATTAGTGGCAAAAACATACAAATCCAAAGCAAACAAAAGTGAGTTATTAATCCATGACAAATTAAAAATAGGACAAGGAAGGTTTTCAGCATATTCTATATGGCCCACCTGTGAACAATGTTTACATAGTCATGATATAAACATTGAATATTCCTCTAACAAAATTTTAGTGTATTTATGCTGAGAGATAGGAAGTAGGGAATAGTAGGGAAAGATTAATCCTTAACTTTCATAGTAGAAAGTGAGCATATTATGCCTACATTGAAAAAAATTCAACTAACAGTATATTCATGTTATATGTAGAAATGGAAGTAAATATCAAAGAAGAATTAACAGAGTTAAAAATAGATGCTTGTGAAGCAAGGATAATGGGAGGAGAGTTTAAGAAAAAGATCACTATTCATAAAAAGCCTTATGGAATTATAATACTCTTTTAAAGATTATCAAGTGCACAAAGTTTAAAAGTGAAAAAAAGCAAGATGAAGAGTCTTCATATACCACACACAAAAATGATGCTAACTTATCAAAAGGAAAAGCAAAATGGTCCTTATAATTAGTGGCCATAATTACTTTTAGATAAATATTCATGTCTAACATCTTTTATGGAAAGATTTATGGAAAAAATGGCTATTTAAAGCCAATGACTTTTAGCCTTAGATCCAGGCCCTGGCTGGGTAGTTTAGTTGGTTATAGTGTCATCCTGATGCACTGAGGTTGTAACTTTGACACTCCAACAAGGCACATACAAGAATCAACCAATGATCTTAGCTGGTTTGGCTCAGTGGATAGAGTGTCAGCCTGTGAACTGAAGGGTCCCAGGTTCAATTCCAGTCAAGGGCATGTGCCTGGGTTGCAGGCTCAATCCCCAGCTGGAAGGGTGCAGGAGGCAGCCAATCAATGGTTCTCTGTCATCTTTGCTGTTTCTCTCTCACTCTCCCTCTCTGAAATTAAAAAAAAAATTTTTTTTCTAAAAGAACCAACCAATGAATGCATAAATAAGTGGAACACGTCGATGTCTATCTGTCTCTCTCGCCCTTCCTCTCTTTCTCTCATCAAACAGTAAATAAAAATAAATATTAGAAAAGTCATACTACTGTAAAAGCCTCCTAACCTATCTCCCATATGTGTACTTTTGACCTCTATTATTTATATTCCATACAAACTGTAGTGACCGTTCCAAAATGTTCAATAGATCACGGCATGCCTCTCCTTACCATTGTACTTTAAAAACAATTTAAACTCTACTATGGTGTTGGAGGCCCTATATGATCTGTTCTATGGTCACGTCTCTAATCTCCATTCCTGCACTCTCCACTTTTCCTCAGCTCAAATCTCTTCCCAAACATGCCAAGTATTCCCGTCTTAGGGCCCTTGCACTTGTTCACTCAGTCCTCTTGTAGTTTTCCTCCAGCTTCTTACATGCATGGCATCTTCTCACTATTGGGATTACATCCCAATGCCATCCCATTCTTTTCGAACTCCCCATTCTGAAGTAGCCACCCCCCTTTCATTCCCAGTAAACCCCCCACCAATCACTATCTCATTGTTCTCTCTTACTGTCTTCACATACCGACCAGTATCGACCAGAAACTGAACTTATTTTGTTAATTTGTTTGATTATTGCCTGTCATCTCCCTGCCCTCATACTCTCTTAGAATGTGAGATCTTCGAAAGCAGGGAAACTATCAGTCTTGGTTATTTTTAACATTTGGAACACTTTCTGGTACACAGTTATCAATCAATAAATATATATTGAAAAATAAATAATATTTATTGAAAAAGTAGATGTGAGTTCCATCTTTAAAATATTTTTGGTGTTATACTTTTAAAAAATATTTTTATTGTGGAATAATTTTAGATTTATAGAAAAATTGCAAAGAATTCCCATATATCCTTTCCTGTTTCTCCTTAATGCTAACACATTTGTTAAAACTACCCAGCCAGGGCCTGTTTCTCCTTAATGCTAACACATTTGTTAAAACTAAGTTGGTTGGGGCATCTTCCTGATATGCCAAGGGTTGTGAGTTCGATCCCTGGTCATGGTACATGTAAGAATCAACCAATTGATGCATAACTAATTGGAACAAGTTGATTTTTCTATCTCCCCTTTCCTCTCTCTTTAAAAAATCAATTAAAAGAAATTAACATTGGAATAATACTATTAACTAGACTACAGACTATTCAGATTTCATCAGTTTTTCAATCAATGTCTTTTTTGTTTCAGGATCAAATAAAGGGCATCACCTTGCATTTAGTCTTCAGATCTCCTTACTCTCCTCCAATTTGTGACTATTTCTCAGTTTTCCTTGTTTTCCGTCATTTTGAAAATGTGAACACCGTCTGTGGAATATTTAAAATGCCCCTCACTTTGGGTTTCTCTGATATGTTCTCATAGTGAGAATGGAGTAATGGATTTTTAGGAAGCATTTCACAAGAGAAGTTTCTTCTTATCACATGATATGGGAGGCAGGAGCAAATGATATCAACATGACTTATCACTAGTGATATGAACCTTCATTACTTAAGGTGCTGTCTGCCAGGTTTCTCCCCTGCAAAGCTTCTATTTTTCCCTTTCATACTCTACTAGGACCCAGTGCACGAAATAGGTGCACATTTGTGCACATAAATTTAATATTGCTATCTGCCCTTTCTCTATAATAGAAGTTTCAGAGATGAAAGAAAATTAGTAAAATGTATATAAAAACTTTCCTCCTGTCAGACTCTGGGGCTCACCATGGGTCCAGAGTCAAGTCCATGCCCACCCACATGTGCCTCAAAATCGGGAGAGACCCAGACACCCCTCCGCCCCCCACTGGGCTAGATCCAGACCTGACCAGTCCCACCCTTTTCAAGCCCCACTGGGCAGGGGGCGTAGCTTCAGGTCCCTTGGTCTGGTGCCAGGATGGGGGACATAGCCTGAGGTCCCCCAGCCCAGACCAGGGCAGGAGGCGTGCCTTGAGGTCCCCCATCAAGCTCTGCTGGGTAGGGGGTATGGCTTAAGATCCCCCATCAAACCCTGCCAGGCGGGGTAGAGCACAGCCTCAGGTCCCCCAGCCCAGCAGTGGCAGGAGGGCACAGCCTCAGGTCCCCTGTCAAGACTTGCTAGGTGGGGGGGCTTAGCCTGAGTTCCCCTCACCCAGCACTGGGGGTGCACCTTGAGGTCCCCTGTCAAACCTTGCTGGGTGGGGAGCACAGTCTGAGTTCTCCTGTCAAGCCCAGCCAGGCAGGGGGGCGCAACCTCAGGTCCCCTGGCCTGGTGCTGGGGTAGGGGATATGGCCTGAGGTCCCCTATCAAGCTCCACTGGGTGGGGAGTTTGACCTGAGGTCCCCCAGCCTAGTGCCGGGGTAAGGGAGCACCAGGATGGGAAGCCCACCATGAGGTCCCCTGTCAAACCCTGCTGGGCGGGGGGCATGGCCTCAGATCCCCTGGCCTGGTGCCAGGGCAGCGCGGCCTGAGGTACCCTGTCAAGCCCCAAAGCGGGGGAGGGTGTAGTCTCAGGTCCCTGCTGATTGCTCCTTAAGGCTCCTTATGGGAACCTGGCCTCAGCTGTGGGTGCAGCCATCTTTGTGCCAGAGTGCTGGTCAATTAGCATATTCCCTCTTTATTAGATAGGACTGTTTAGAAAGAAGTCACTAAATCCATTCTACCCTCAAAGAGAGGGAAATTAAGAAACTCTCCTGGAGTGGGAAGTACCTACATACATTATTTCTTTCATGATTTTCTTAATCCATCTCCGAGGATATGCTTATTGATTTTAGAGAGAAAGGAAAGGAGGCAGAAGGAGAGGGGTTCGAGGGAGAGAGAGACAGAAAAAGAGAGAAACATCGATGTGAGAGAGAACATCAATTGGATGCCTTCTGTACATGTCCTGCCTTGGAATCAAACCCACAACCTTTTAGAATATGTGATGGTGCTCCAGCCAACTGAGCCACTCTAGCCAGGGCTCTTTTATGTTTATTTATTTATTTATTTATTTGTATTTTTAAATTGCTGATCATACTGCAGATGTATCCCATTTCTCTCCCTTTTGCCCTCTCCACCCATCTTCTATGTATTTTTAATTATGGGAAAGACAAGCAGTGGAATAATGTCTCAAAAGAAGGACATTATTCCAATACTTATTTATCTAAAGGAAAATTTTTATCTGTTGAATATTCTTACCTACCAGTATCAAGATACCAAAGATCCTTGCAGCAAACTTGACTATTCAGTGCTTTTTTGTAGCCATCTCTTCCACTCCAAAAATACAATCGAGTGCCAATTGCAACAGCACAGTGTCCAGCTCTTGGTCTTGGTCTTGAATTTTTTTTATCTTCCTGAGAATCTGATACAAGGGTGGTCCACTCTGCTGTATCTAAAAAAATAGAAATATTCATGACTAATCTGTTTTTCTTAAACAAAACAAAAATTCTTTTGTTAAAAAAATTTTATTTCAAAAGTAACTCTTAAATGACTCACCCAGATTTAGGTAAGAAAATGAACTTGTACATTTCCATTCACAATCATGAGGTGTAGCCTCAATATTTTCCCCCTTATGTGGAACCCATCCTCCAAAAATGTACATCCTAAAAAACAAACAAAAAGAACATAAAGTAGTTAAAATTTTTCCTAAAGCTTTAATTTTATTTTTTAAATTTAAAATCCTAATAGACTTAGATGTCTTATTTGTTGACAGCAAGCTACAGGACTATTCATTCACTTGTCAATGCCAAGGTAATGGAAAGAAGATAATGAATAAAGTAGTCTTCTTTCAAGAGTTTATAATTTTATGAAGCAATAAAAACCAAAATTATTTCTCTCTGGCAAGTTATTCAAAGTGGGAAATATTTCAATTATTATACATTTGAAAATCAATATTGATGTAATATACTAAGGGTATCTCCATCAGAAAGATACTCAAATGATCCATGGCATTCCAAGTCAAATTTAGAATTGTATGCATATAGTAACCAAAGAGGATTAAGTTTCTTTTTAGTCTGGCCACTGATATCACTCAAATAAAAAACTTTAAACTATGTTCTTAGGGCCCTCACAGTTCTTGAGACACGCCTAATGGCTAATGAAGGGAAAGGCTCATCCAGTAGAGCTTGGGTTCCATGTGCCCTCAAGCTAACCAGAAAAGCTCTATTTTTAATCTCATATATATTAGAGTTCCAATGAAAAGCTGCATTTTATAAAAAGGTTCTGCTGTTTTAAAAAATGGCTACTTTTTAAAAAGAACTAATGAGTCCTAGCTGGGTAGATCAGTTGGTTAGAGCATTGTATGGATGCACCAGGATTGCAAGTTTGATCCCTGGTCAGGGCACATACAAGTGTCAATCAACTTACCTAATAATAGACAAACATGTAAATTGACTGTACCTATGCTACACCACCAGTCAATCAGGAGTGATACGCAAATTAACCCAACAAAGATGAAGGTTAATTTGCATACACATGCGCCAAGTGATGGCAGGGCAGGAAGTCTGCAGAAAAGGGGCCTGAGCGGAAAGGGGCTGGGCGGAGTGGAAAGGCGGTGCTGGCAGCCAGGGAAAGCCCATTCTAGCGTGAATCTTTGTGCATCAGGCTTCTAGTGAATGTATTAAAGTTGATGTTTCTCTTTCTCAAATCAATAAATTAAAAATGTTTTTAAATAAAAGGAACTAGTGAGGTTCTAAATTACAACTAGTTGTTTCCTAAAACATTATATTTTGAAAAAAAAACTTAATAAATAAAATGACAGAAGGAGACTTGACTCTGGGTGGTGAACACACAATGCAATATACAGATAATGTATTACAGAATTGTATACTTGAAACTTATATAATTTTATTAACCAATGTCACTCCAGTAAGTTTAATAAAGTTTTGTTTGTTTTTATTTGTTTAGTCCTGAGGATATTTCCCCATTGATTTTTTAAAGAGAGTAGAAAGACAGAGAGAAATATCGATGTGAGAGAAACACATCGATTAGTTGCCTCCTACACAAGCCCCAACGAGGGAGGAGGACCCTGCAACCAAGGTCTGTGCCCCTGACCGGATTCGAACCTGGGATCCTTCTGTCCACAGGCGGATGCTCTATCCACTGAGCCAAACTGGCTAAGGCAATTAAGTAAAAATGTTTAAAAAGAATTAATGAAGTTCTAAATTACAATTAGTTGTATCCAAAAACACTACTTTTAGGGTAAAGTCCCTATCTTAGTAAATACTTAAAATTTTTAAAAAATGCTAATTCTGGCCCAGTGTTGCACAAATAAGGGCACTTACTTGTTGATGATAGTAATTGCTAACCATTAAATGTCTCTATGTACCAGGCACTATTTGAAACATTTTATATGTATTAACCCATTTAATTCTGACAATTTTATAACGCAAATTTTATTATTATCAGCTATTTATATTTCAGGAGATTGAGGTACAAATAGGATAGGTTTCCTTGCCCCAGGCTTGCCCCAGGTCATACAGCATAAACAGGAAAGCTGGGACTTGAATTCAGGCAATCTGGGTTCAGAGTCTATAGTCTAGTCGGAATGCACATACTGAGTAATAGCTGAGTACAAATCAAGTACTACCAAAAATATGTAAAAAGAAACAGAGAGGTATGTCAAACTTGTCAATGGAGGACTGATCAGTTTGACAACACTCTGCGTTACACTTATGTAATATGTACTCTGTGCAAGGCATTGTAAGGAATATAAAGAAGTATAAGGCCGAAACTGGTTTGGCTAAGTGGATAGAGCATCAGCCTGGGGACTGAAAGGTACCAGGTTTGATTCTGGTCAAGGGCATGTATCTTGATTGCGGGCACATCCCTAGTAGGGGGTGTGCAGGAGGCAGCTGATTGATGTTTCTGACTCTCTATCCCTCTCCCTCCCTCTCTGTAAAAAATCAATAAAATATATTTTAAAAAAAAAGAAGTATAAGAGGTAGCTTGATAAGAAAATGGCACATTAAGCATTTTAGCTTCTGTAGGCATATTTTCTTAGCTTCCGTAGGGACAAACATTATTAAATTCAGTAATATATTTCTAAGAAACTAGTAGCATCACTCTTTTTTGTGTGTATATTTTTTTAAAATAAATCTTTATTGTTGAAAGTATTACATATGTCCCCCCTTTTTCCCCATTGCCCTCTCTCCCCCCTTCCTGCCTTCCCTCTGAGGTTTGATAGTCTGTTCAACGTTTCTATTAAATCGGTTTAAGAACAGTGAAAACAAAAAAGCATCATACTTGTTTCCTATAACACTGGCTGTGTGAAGGCTTCGTGGAAGGGGCACTGTTCCTTTAGTTTCTGGTTTTGACCATGACATAGTTTCTAAAAGTAAAAATAAGTATGTTAGCAACTTGATCTAATAACAGCAAACTATCTCAACTTGCAGAATTTTAAAAATTAAAACCAAAAAGGTCTTACTAAAATAAAAAATGTTTCAAAACTGTTACTTGAATTTCATCTTAACATTTCCAACTGACATCAATTGCTAGTCACAGAAATTTATTTATACTTTAATGTTAGTACTTGTAATAAAGAGATGTATTTAGAATACCATCAATTCTAAACTGGGACCACATTAGGGATTTTAACATTTTAAGTAAGAGTACACTGTGCAGCCGAAACCAGTTTGGCTCACTGGATAGAGCATCGGCCTGTGGACTGAGGGGTCCCAGGTTCAGTTCTAGTCAAGGGCATTTATCTTGGTTGCGGGCACATCCCTAGTGGGGGGCAGCAGAAAGTGGCTGATCGATGACTCTCTCTCATTGATGTTTTTAACTCTCTATCAATAAAATATATTTTAAAAATATATACTTTTGAGACAGTCAAAAGAAAGAGGCATATCTACTCCCCAGTTATTAATTCCTAGGATCTCTTAAAAAAGGACTACGCAAGCCATGGCTGATGTGGCTCAGTTGGTTGAAGCATCATCCTGAGCACTGAAAGGTGGCAGGTTGGATTCCTATTGGGGAGCCTGCAAGAAGACAACTTAATTGATGTTTCTCTCAACTCTCTCTCTCACTCCCCACCCCCTCCCATCTCTCTCGCACACACATCAGTAAAGGGCATATTCTTGAATGAGGATTTTTTTTTAAAGAGCTACCCAAGGGTTTTTTGCTAACAGTAACATTACTAATGCTACATTTCCTATAGATAAGAGAAGCGATATAAATTTGATCATCTAAAACTGGGACACTTCACAGAGTGAAAGTGGACACATGGGACAGTAAGCATGAACTAGGACCATTAAAGCAAATCAGGACATATGATGATCCTACTGACAGGAAATACAGGAGAGTTGCTGTCATAGATCAAACACTCATTTGTTCAGTCTAATTGATCAGCAGCAACCATTCACATCATACCCGTTGCCCCTGGTGATGTCTACAGTGCTAGTTATAAATAAGTCTAAGTGCAACTCAATCAATACTGCAATAAAAAATATTTTAAAGCAATTTTTATATTTGCTTTTATCAATCATAACCAGTTCTTGAGCCTGAATCAAGTAAAGCTTACCTAAGTCAAGCTGCCATAGGTCATCCAGGCGAGCACCACACATTCCACCAAAAACATACATTTTAGGACTCCCAGAATCTTTTTTGCAATATATAACGGCTGTGTGAGATTCTCTTGGAGAAGGCACAATCCCTTTCGTCACTGGAATGCTCCAACCCACAACACCGGAACCATGCTGTAGCTCCAATTCATAGAAATCGTTTAAATATCTAGGATGTCATTAAAGAAATGAAACATTAGCATAATGTATATCTTTTATTTTTTTCTACCTATAAAGATAATATATGCTTATTATGAAAATTCATATAGTACAAAAAGGCATTGTGAGAGCAGAAACCCCATATCTAATCATTCAACACATATTTACCAAACACCACTGTGTACCAGGCACCCTAATGGGGATAAGTAGAACAGAAGAGATCTAAAAAATTCTGCCATCATTTAGCCAATACTCTTGTCCATGACAATAACCATTATGGTTTCAAAACATAGCCATAAATTATGTGACACTCTTCCCACCAGGAGGTAGAGTCTCTGTCCTCTCGCTTGATTCTGGGCAGGCTTGTGACTGCTTTACCTTGCAGCGTATGATGAAATGACATTATGACTTCTGAGGCTGCGTCACAGAAGGCCAATGCAGCTTCACTATGAAATCCTGAACCACAATGTAAGTCCAACTATCACACAACCACCAACTAGAGGAGCCATATGTAGGCACAAAGGATGACAGTCCCAGTTGAGTCCACCTTTCAGCCATCTCAGCTGAGGCATCATACACGCAAATGACCCTTCATACATTCCCATCTGAGGGCCTAATCATTATTGCTATTTCTGTCTGATTCCTAATGCAAAGAATCCATGAGTGTAATAAAATGGTTGTTATTTTGCATCACTAACTTTTAAAGCAATTTATTACATGGTATGAGATTTAGAAAAAATTACTGATAGTAATTGGTAAGACTTCTGTCTGAATATCTACTTACGTATAAATGAGGCAGATTATAAATGCTGTTTTGCAAGTTCTCTTTTTAAAATTTCACTCTTTAATGTCATATACAACTATGTCTTAAACAACTTTATTTTTGGAACTGACATAAACTTCTTATCTGTGACATGAATGTTTTCAACAAAATGATGTTTACAGAAACCTATTTCCTATTAAATTACTACTCAAGTATGAAGGCAAAATTAAAACATTTGAGGGCATATAAAACATCAAAGGTTAGTCATATAATTGTTTTAGGAAAAAGTGATCCTAGATGTCAATCAGGAAAAATAAAAAGGAATTCAAGACACAATACACTGAATAAGAAAAATGGAAGTGCAAAGAAAATAGCAATTTATAATTACATTTAAATTGATGTTGATAACTGTGGTTGTGAGGTCTAAATAATCACTAAGAAAGACTGACAAAAAAATTAATTTATTAACATTATTTTAATCGAAAATAAGGTTTAAGAATATATGGAACACACGGAAAAAGGAGATAAGCATTCAAAAAGGCTTAACGGTAAAACTAGTAATGTATTCTCAAACAATTTTTAAGAAAGCTATCTTAATCTGATTAAAGATAAATATTAGAAACCTACAGCAAACATCAAAATTAATGATAAAAAGGTAAAGATATTAATAAATAGAATAGAATCTAGTACAAGAGTTGACAAACTTTTTCGGTTAAGGGCCAAAAAATAAACATTTCAGGCTCTGTGGGTCATAAAGTCTGTCACAACTATTCAGCTCTGCTTTTTCAATAGAAAGCAGTCAGAAACAATATGTAAATGAATGGGCATGGCTATATTCCAATAAAACTTTATTAACAAAATACAGGCAGCAGGCAAGATTTGGCCCACCGAGTAAGTATAGTTTGAACTCCTGGTCTAGAGAGCCTAGATAAAGACCCATTTATTTGAGGATAAAGATATGACAGAGATAGGGCTTCAAATTAACAACAAAAAAATGGCTTAATAAATGGTGGTGGGAGAATAGGAACTTCATTAGGAAGAAAAGTAAAAAGCCTCACAGTAGTCACACAAATACTTTCTAAAGGTATTGATGATTTAAACAAAAAAATGTTGTGAATGTAGAAAAAATTAACTAAAAAATTATTTTTATAGTTTTGGGGTAGAAGAGTCTTCCTAAACAAGACATAACACCAGAAAGCCATAAAATAAAATATTTGTCAAACTTAATAAACAAAAATAAGAACTCTATAAAAGAAAAAGGGAAACGGAAGACTTGGAATGTATATTTGGAACATATTAAACAAATATATAAAGAACTCCCAAGACTCAATAATGCAACTGAAATCCATGAAAATATGATTAAAATAATAAATGAATTCAGCAAAGTCATAGGTTACAAGACCAATATAGAGAGTCCAACTGTATTTCTATATACTAGTAATGAACAATCCAAAAATAAGAAACCAAACTATTCACATCATCAAAAATAATAAAAAATCAGGTATAAATTTTGTGGGGAGCCGAACAGCATGGCATACTCAGCCCTAGGGTGCCTTATGTGCCGCGCCAGCTCAGCCAGGTCCAGTGGCTCTGAGTGGGGCGGTGAAGGATTAGGAAAGTCAGACGAGAGAATGAAAGCTGGGACTCGGTGGGATGCTGTTTCCCTAATGGGGACCCAGCAGCTCGAGCACCCACAAGCCATGTCTTTATATTAACTATATCCAGATGCCACAAGGCGAAGTAAGGGCGTGGTCAAGATGTTTATAGCATTCTCGTGAGTTTCGATCCTACTCAATGACATGCATCTGATCAAGCTTTGTTTACTTGCAGCCTATATCACTTAGGCATGTGGGGCCACGTGTTCAGACCATAGGTTCAAGCTTATAGCCATAGCTGTTGGCTGTCATTGTGCTGGGAGCCTATACCCTCCAGGCTGGGACTTGCACGTGGCCATGAGAGGACTGCCCTCTCACCAGTCCAAGGCTTGAACCTGTTCAAACACTGTAGCAGCACCCCACAAAATTTAACAAAATAAGAGCAAGACTTGTATATTGAAAGCCTCACAATATTGCTGAGAAAGAAGGTCTAAATAAATGGAGAGACATTCTATGTTCATGAGTTGGAAAACACAGTATTAATAACATAGCAATTCTCCACAATTCAATCTATATATTCAACACAATCACTATAAAAATCCCAAGAGAAATCTATGTAGAAATTGGCAAACTGATCCTAAAATTTACATAGAAATGTAAAGCACCCAAAATAGCCAAAACATTTGAGAAAGAGTAAGATTTAAGAATTTATATCTTCTAACTTCAAAACTTACTACAAAACTACAGTAATCAAGACAGTGTGGTACTGGCATAAGGCTAGACATAGATCGATGGAATACAACTCAGAGTTCAAAAAAAACACTTACACTTTGGGTCAATTGATTTTTAACCAAGATGCCAAGGCAATACAATGGGAAAAAGATAGTCTTTTCAACAAAAGGTGTTGGGACAACTGGATATCCACATGTAAAAAGATGAATTTAGACATTTACTGTCCCCCAGGAAAATAATTCACCCAAAATGAATCATACACATATATGTAAGAGCTAATACTATAAAACTTTTAGAAGAAAATAGAGAAATAAATCTTCAAACGCATGAGATAGGCAGAGTTCTTAAATATGACATCAAAAGCCTGATCCATAAAATAAAAAATAAATATGTTGGGCTTATCAAAATTAAAAACTTTGTGCTTCAAAAGATACCATTAAGAAAATTAAAGACAAGCCAGGCTGGAAGAACATATTTATAAATCACATTTCTGATTAAAAACAAACTTGTATCCAGGAATATAAATAATTCTTAAAATCTATAACAATAAAAGCATAATATGCTAATTAGAGTGGATGTCCTTCCGGACAACCTTCTGGACCAAGCTAGGCTGCAAGGGAAGCCCAGGTCCCAGGTGCCTGCCGGTGGCTGGAGGGAAGCCTGGGTTCCGGGGGCCGGCAACCAGGGCAAGGCCTCCTCTTGCACACATTTTGTGCATCGGGCCTCTAGTTCAATAGTAACACAAACAACTTCATTTACAAATCAATGAAGATTTGAATAGAAACTTCACCAAATGGCTGAAAAGATCATGAAAAGAAGCTCATTGGTCATTAGGAAAATGAACCACAATGAAATATTACCAAATTGGTGACAATAAAAAAGACAGACAATAATAAGTGTTAGCAAGGAAATGGAGAAATGAGAATCTTCATAAATTGTTGGTGGGAATATAAAATGGAATAGTCATTTTGGAAACAGTTTGGAAGTTCTTAAGAACTTAAATATGAATTTACCATATGATCCAGTAATTTTGCTAGGTTTCTAATCTAGAGAAATAAATACCTGTCCAGACAAAGCTTTGTATGTAAAAGTTTACAGCAGCACTATTCATAAAAGCCAAAAACTGGAAATAATCCAAATGTCCATCAACTAATAAGTGAATAAACAAATGTGATATATCCATGCAATCCACACAAAATAGGAATTGCAAATGTCCAAAAAGCAATTAATGAAACTCATTTCCAATTTTAAAAATATCAAAATAAAACCACCTATATATAAAAGCCTAAGCAACCGACTGACCAACCGACTGTTTGACTGGCCAGTAGTTATGTTATATACTGACCACCAAGGGGCAGACGCTCAATGCAGGAGCAGAAACCACAGGCATGGAAACATGGAACAGACTGATGAATCTCAGAGGGAAGAGAAGAGGGAGGAAGGTGGGAAGAGATTAACCAAAGATCTTATATGCACATTAGAGGCTCAGTGCATGGATATGTATACCAGTGGGATACCTCCACCTGGTCTGTGGGGATCGAGCTGAAACCAGCTCTCCGACATCCCCCAAGGGGTCCTGGATTGTGAGAGGGCGCGGGCCAGGCCAAGGGACCCCACTGGTGCACAAATCCGTGCACTATGCCACTAGTGTAATATATTCATCTATTAGCTTGGCAACAATTAAGAGTGACACAATTCAGTATTTCAGAATTAAACAACAAAAATAAACAAGTACACACCCAAAGTTACAGAGCAAAAAAGAAAGATCCCACTTCTACAAAAGAAAATACACATCTTTGTAGGATCAAATATTCCCAATGCTCCTCTCCCAGTAAGCAGAACATATATCCCTGGAATCATTACTGAAGGCGTGGCCTTATCACTTGTTTAGACCAATGGAATGTGAACAGAATTGAATGTACTAACTTTAATCAGAGGCTTTAGAAAGTACTGCATGTATCTATTTGCACCCTTAAGTAGCATAAACTTGAGAAGTTTGCCCGCTGTATACAATAACTTAAGAAAAGCTGACTAATACAATATATGTATTACATGAAAAAGGTCCCAAAAGATACCTATCAAATTGAATTATGTGTTTGCCTATATGGGGGACATTGATGCTGTGAGAAAGAACTTTACATACTTTCTAACTTTTATGAGTCTCTATCTAAAAAAAAGCTATTTAATAAAGAAAATGAAAAAAATACATGCTAAAAGTATCTGCATTAGTGCGGTAGAATAAATTATTTTTCCTTTCTCCAGTTTCTAAATTTTTCCAGGTTTTAGTATAAATGTCATTTTTTTAAAAGTTTGGAAATAAAAACTAAGACTCCAACATTAATTTTATGTAGTAAAAAGACCCATTATCATGGTCATAATAACTACTGTACGATGTGCTGGTGGCAACCTCAAAGTGCTTTGAAAATTTTGCCAATGATCTTATTTAGCCACCACAATGACCCAAAAGGTAGGTATTTAATCACTCCAATTTCAATGAAGGAAAGCAGGCTTAGATTACTTCTACTAAAGGACACACAGACTGAGCAGTGAAACAGAAACAGCCTTTTAGACTCTAAATCTCCAAATCCTGACTGCTATAATGACAGTCTGATCAAAACACTATGTGAAAACAAAAGAGGCAGTGATTCTGTTTGGAAAAAGAAAGGATTGATTCCAAAAGTATTTGCTTGTGTGAACCACTCTAATAGCTTTCTGTGTGAAAAATGGAAATGATGGCCTTCATTTTGTAGTCAAATATTTGTCACCAAATTCCTAGAGAAAGCAATGTGAAAATAACCATTTGTTACTGTACATGATCATTTATGTCAACCAAAATACATCAGCAGGTTCAAAAGCTACAAATATATTGCTATAAGCAGTCATATTAGTACCAATTTAATACGTATTTCTGATGAGAAAAGGCATAGTTTTGAAAACATATACTCCAGGGACTAAGGGGAATATAAATGCACACAAATTTGTTCTCTGTTAAGTTATGCAAAAAAAGGCTAAGCTTCATCCACTCTAATAATTAAAGATGGAAGAAATAAATGTTCTTAATCTAAATCATAAGATCAGCATTTGGCCTGAGAAAGGGTCAGCCTACCTGGGAACATTATTATTTGAATCTTCACTTTCATTTGCCAGGCCACCGAACAAATAGCATTTGTTACCATACAAAGAAAAGCTATGTCCAAGCCGAGGACAAGGAGGTAAACCAGAAGAAGGGGCATGGGGTTTCACTTTTTTCCATAACCAACGACTTGCCTAAAAAAGAGCATAAATACACTCAGACAAAATCAGGAAAGTATTCCTATACCGCTAATAGTATAACATTATACTAATGCGTTTAAATCTGAATCCAATCAGAAGACTCCAAAAAAGTACTTTTGGGACAAAAGACAATTAAGCAAATAACTTCTGGAATTAAAATAAATGTTTCAATAGAAATTCTGTCTGGTCTTCCATATTCACAAATTTATTTTAAGTATATTTTTATCGATTTCAGAGAGGAAGGGAGAGGGAGAGATAGAAACATTAATGATCAGAGAATCATCCATCTGCTGTCTCCTGCACACCCCCTATTGGGGATGGAGTCCACAAGCTGGCCATATGCCTTTGACTAGAATAGAACCCGAGACCTTTCGGTCTACAGGCTGATGCTCTATCCACTGAGCAAAACCAGCTAGGACCATATTCACAACTTTACGCAATGGTAAATTAAGCTTATAAAAATCAATACTAACAGTCCTAAAATATTTTCCAAATGAAACATTAAATATTACATATAGCTTAAAGATTAAATGTAATTTATGTAGTCTTGCTTTCTGAAATCAGGTACTCATTAATGGTATATATTTTATCCTTAAAATAAGCACAAAGACCATTTAACAAATCAAACTCAAAAACTTATTCTCTAGCTAAACATGCTTTCTTGATCTAAAACTATTTTTAAAATTAATTGCTTGTAAATAGGTATAACCCACCTACATCTGCCAATTACTAGATACTCTCATGTTATATTTTTTAGGCTTTTGTATTTTAGTGCAGTTCTTCAACTTCAGCCCACAACACAAGCACCTGGAGGGCTTGTGAAAGCAGAGATCTTGGCCCTGAGAAAATATGCACAGTTCAGGAATAAAAGTCAATTAGGGCTGTTACAGTGGACTCTGGTTTAGTAGAGAGTCAAATTGAGAAAGGATATGTAAAACTGCTATCCCTCTTTTGTATGTCTGGCCAGAAAAAAAAAAAAAAAGATTAGTGTGAGGGTAACAATTTCTGTCAGACAGAGGTTTTCAAAGTATTATCTGGGGACCAGCAGCAGCAGGTGGGGACTTGGGAGGAATGCACATAATAAGGTCCCATTACAGACAATATTAATCAGAATCTCAGGAGACAGGGTCCAGGCACCCTATGTTTTCACAAGCCCTCTAAGCGCTTCTGCTGCAGGCTGAGGTTGAAGAAATGTACTAAAATACAAAACCATAAACATGTAACATGTACAATGATGCTAGTAGATATCTTAATGACACAAATGTTCCACTGGGTATTGGAAAAAGATCACATTAAAAACTATTTTTTCAGTGAGGTGGAAATAATTTCTTCTAAACCATAAAAGGTGAAGTTCACATTATTTTAAGTATGTTAATGAGCTATTTTCAAGAATTATGAGCAATATCATTGAAATAATAAATCTGAAATACACTTACTTGTAACTCATATAACTCATTGCTGTATCTTCCATATTCAACCATTCCCCCAAATACTAATATTCTGGTACCATCACAGACAAATCCATGGGCAGCGCAGCCTGGAGGGATGTCTCCTCTAACAGCTGGTAGGAACCACTGATTTGTAACTAGTTGCCAAAACAAAATTAAAAGCAATTACTTTATTTATCTATTGACATGAGAAAGGGGGGGGGAGAGGGAGAGAGAGAGAGAGGAAGGAATGGGGCGGGAGGGGGGGAATAAAACATTGATTGGTTGTTCCACTTATTCAGATATTCATTGGTATGTACCCTGAATACAATATGTATCCTGACCAGATATATCAAACCTGCAACGTTGGCTTATAGGGACAACGCTCTAACCAACTGGCTAGGGCCTAAATGCAATTTATCACCAACTATGAGTATGTATTCTACATACATCATCTACATCAGTGGTCCTTAATTGGGGGTGATTTTTGCCCCTCACCCAGGGGCAATCTAAAATTTTTCAGTTGTCATAACTGGAGGGCAGGGGATGGTGCTACTGGCTAGTAGTGGGTAGAGGCTACGGATACTGCCAAACTTACAATTAAGTACGGTGCAGTCCCCGTCCACAAAGAATCCTCTCATGCAAATGTCAATAATGCTGCTGTTGAAAATCCCTAACCTACAATCATGTAGCTCTTACAAAAACCCTGCTCGGATATCATCATCTCCATTTTACAAGTGAAAAAATCTGACAGCGCCGATTCTAGGAAACGGGCAACACAAAAACTCAAACCACGTCTAACTTGTTCCAAAGCCAAAGTTTTAAAACTGTTTTTATTGGCTTTGGAGGGAGAGGGAGGGAGAGAGAGAGACAGACACAAACACCGATGGGAGAGAAACATCAACCGGCTTGCCTCCCAGAGGCGCCCCCCCACGGGGATCCAACCCCGGAGGAACCTCGGGGTGTGCCCTGACCCAGAATCGAACCCGCTACCTCTCGTTGCCCGGGACCGAGCTCCAACCAGCCAGATAACTCTTTTAACTTCGTGTGTGTCGGGGGTGCCAGGAAAAGGAGAGGGTGAAAAAAATAAAATAAAATAAAATGTCCCCTATTCCGCTACTGTATGGACCTTTGCACGGCCAGATGACGAAGTGGCTGCTGGCTCAGAGAGAAGTGACTGGGGCCCAGACCCCAAAGTCAGGAGTGAGCCTGACACCGAGGAAACAGGTCTCCCACGGGAGCGGGCGCGTTTACAAGTGGGGGGGGAAAAAAACGAAACCCCCACTTCCTTTCTGACCCGCGGAGGTGCTCCAAGGCAGTGAGTGCCTCCCTCCCGGGCGCGGGCGGCCGGGGATGCGGGGTGGCGCTCGGCTACAGTCCCCCCCTTCCCGGGCGCCGCGCGGCGGAGCTGCGGCGCACACACGCCCAGCCGTGCCCAGACGGGCGCTGCCCTCACCCCCCGCCGCTTCCCCGACAGTCCAGGGGGCTACCGGCGGGGGTAAAACCTAAACTGCCACCTGCCCGAGGCCCGGGCTGGACCGGGGGCCAAAGTACCAGAAGCCTCTGGGCTTCCATCCGCACCCCAAGCCCCTGGGTTTCCCTTCCTCCGGAGCGAGGAAAGAAGGCGCAGACCGGGGAGGTCCGGGGGCGCTTGGGTGTGCGGGGGGGGGTTCTGACACAAGAGGGGCCCGGGAGCCTGTGGAGCGAGACTTGGGGAGGAGGTACCGGCGGTTAGAAACAGCCTCGCTCGCGCGCCGACGTCCGCTAGCCCTGGGCGGGCGGGCGGGCGGGGGAGGAGCGGGGGGGGGCCGGGTCGGGACCGCTCGCCGGAGGGCCGGCGCGTCCTGCTCGGGGGCCGGTTCCGCTCGGAGGGTGGGGTAGGGGGGGGGCGCCACCGGGGAAACGAAGCGGCTCCCGGGCCACGGCGGGACCGGGCCACCCGGCCGAGCCGCGCCCCTCGCCGCCCGCGGGAGGAGGCGCTGACCGGGCGGTGACAGCTGTCAGGCCCCGGCCGCCGCCTCGCCTCCCCTCCCCCCCCGCCGCAGCTCCCACAGGCGGGGCCGCGGACCGCCGCCGCGCCTACCCGTGTTGTAGACGTGCAGCTCGTCCGCGATGCCCTCGTTGCCTCCGCCGAAGATGATCATCAGCTCCCGGATGGCCACGGCCCGGTGTCCGTGCCGGGCGCGGGGGACCGGCCCCGTGAAGGAAGAAACCCGCCTCCAGTTGAGGAGGCTGGGAGCCGCCATCTTCCCAACCCCCGCCCCTCTACCCACAAGGCAGCGCGCGCGCTCGGGCGCCTGGGCTCCCGGGGGAGGGCGGGGCCCGCCTCCAGCTGTGCGCGAGGGCGGGGCTCGGGGCCGGTCACGTGACCGCGGTCGCCCCGGGCCAGGCTGGGGGCCGGCGGGCCGCGGAGGGATCTTAGCCGGGCGGTCCCAGCCGGGGAGCCCGTCCGCCCCCCTCCCCCGGGCTACGTGGCCGGCCCCGGGCCCGGGGCAACAGGTTTGGGGTGGGAGGACACGTCCTACCCACCAAGTCTCCCCCTCTCCCGCCACCGAGAGCCCCGCGTTGTGTCTGCGCGGGAGAAGCCGCCGCGGTTTCCTTCTCGGCCACTTGGAGCATCTTAGGCTGGGCGGGCGGGCGGGCCCGTTAAGCAGTGCCCGCACGGAGGCAGGACAGCTTGCGCCGAGGTTCGAGGTGTGGGGACGCGGGGAGGGGGGAGGGAAGTGTGTCTGCGCGGAGGCGGGGGCCGGGAGGATGCCCCCAGCGCGGGGGCGAGGGAGCGAGGGAGCGAGTCTGGACCACGAACCGGCGGCCCCAGCGCCGCGGGCGGAGACGCAGAGCCTCCTCGAGAGGGACGGGAGCCGAGCCTGCAGAGAAGACACCCCAGGACGGCCAGGCGTGGGGATGCCGTGCCCAGGAGTTTGGGAACGGTGAGCCGCGAGAGGCTCTTTCTGTGTTTGTTCTTTGTAAAGAGGGGAGAGGTGGTCCGGAGAGTGTCCCGTCTTGTCGCTCGCAGTGGAGCGTCTTCCGTTGCCAAGCGCTGGCCTCCCGGTTACCTCGCCTGCCTTCCTCCTCCCTACAGCTCGGGCCGTGGGTACCGTTACCTCCTTTCCGTGGGAGGGGAGAGGGGGCTCAGGGGAGTAAAGGCATTGTCCCCCCCGGGCACGGAGCGGAACGGGATTGGGAGCAGGAGTTAAACTTGGGGTTCTGATTTGGGAGCCCCTGTCCTTTGGGAGCGCAGCCGCCTCTGATCACGGTGAGATGTAACCCTGGTAAGTCAGGCTCAGCTGCCTGGTGACCCGGCCCTACACAGAGTCACACTCAGAGAGACACAGGTCAAGCTGGAAAAAGAAATGAAAAGCAATGAAAACCCCAGCCTCACACTCTCAAAAAGTGGGGATACACAACATATATAAAATTTCCTGACGTTCCTTCTTCCTCCTCTTTTGTCATTTCCAGTTTCTCTCCTTTGCCGAGTTCAGTCCCCTTCCCCAGCTCCCTCTCCACCTTCTTGTCCATCTAAACTTCCTTCTGAGGGGCGATTCTCTCTACCTTTTTCAAAGGAATTCTCACTGTTCTTTTCAGCTCCTGCCTCTCAAATTCTCCTCACTATTACCCCACTTTCAAAGATGGACAAAGGAAATTTGGGAAGGGAGGCAAAAGATGGCTGGAAACAAGGGATATGAATATTTACGGTATGTAGTAAGATTTTCTTTTGTCACATATCATGGGCTTTTAAATGTTTCTGTTATGAAGTTTTTGTGTTTCTAAAATAAAACTGGAGAAGGGATAAAGCAATATGCTTTTCATAAAACTTAAGATATTTGATTAAGAACTGTAGTTTTTAGCCCAGCTGGTGTGGTTCAGTGGTTGAGTGTCAACCTATGAACCAGGAGGTCACGGTTCGATTCCCAGTCAGGACACATGCCTGAGTTGCAGGCTTGATCCCCAGTGGGCAATGTGCAGGAGGCAGCCGATCAATGATTCTCATCACTGATGCTTCTATCTCTTTCTCCCTCTCCCTTCCTCTCTGAAATCAATAAAAATGTATTTTTTAAAAAGAACTATTTTATTCTGAGAGTTCATTGTTAATATGTGCAACTTTTATAAATGATTATGTAAGTAGGTAGATTTTTTTAATGTTCTTAAAAAAAAAGATTAAGAGTAAAATTAAACAGTTGCAAACTTTCCTATCCAGTTTGGTTCAGTGGAAGGGTCCCAGGTTTGATTCCAGTCCAGGGCACATTCCTCAGTTGCAGGCTCTTCCCTGGCCCTGCAGGAGGCAACCAATCAAAGTGTTTTTCTCTCACGATATTTTTCTCTCTTTCCCTCTCTCTCCCACTCTCTCTAAAATCAATGGAAAAATATCCCCAGGTGAGTTAAAAAAAAAAAAGTTGCAAAGCCAGTGTTGATGTTTAAGTTAAACAAAACTGGTATATGATATTTGCAAGTTATAAATAGTTGGTCAGATAAGAGCTGCAGGACAAGGGAGCAAGTGTATAATCAGTTTTCTAGGGCTTCTGTAGCAAAGCACTACCAAGCAGGTGGCTTCAAACAACAAAATGCTGTCTTGCAGTTTTGGAGGCTATAAATCCAAAATCAAGGTGACAGCGGAGCCCTCATCCCTCTGAAACCTACAGGGGAGAATGCTTCCTGGACTCTAGCTTCCGGTGGTAGCCATCAATCATAGGCATACTTTGGCCTGTGGCTGCATCACTCCAATCTCTGCCTCCAGCATCACAGGGTATTGTCCGCGTCTGTCCTTGTCTCTTGTCTTCTTATAAATTCACCAGTCATATTGGAGTAAGACCCATACGAGTGACCTCATCTTAGCTTGATTACATCTACACAGACCCTGTGTCCAAATAAGGGTCACATTCACAGGCATCAGGTATTAAGGGTTTCACACAACCTTTGGGGGTACACAATTCAATTCATGATTAAGTGCCTAATCCAATGGGAAAACGACTTTTACCAGATCAGCTTTGACTCATCTCTGCTTAAATAACGAGTCTAGACGAGGGTCCCATTCCCAAGAAAGCTATCTCCAATCTTGGAAACTACAGGATTAGAAACTACCACCTAGCATAGAAAGGGAGGAGTGAGGCAGAAAATCACCCTGAAGAAGCCAACATTTAGGAGGTACAGATAGATGGAGGCACTCATGAAGGAAATAGAGAATGAGGGGCCAGAGAGGTCAAAAGGGAACTGGATGAGGGTGAAGTCAAAGAAGCCAGCCATGAAGGGGATTTCACAGAGGCGGAAGTGGTTATCAAAGCCGAAGGCATAGAGAGGTCAGAGAGGAAGAAGACAAAAAAAGAAAAGTGTCTATTTGATTTGAAAATTAGGTTATTAGTGGCCTAGATTAAAATGCTCAGTGGAGTGGGAGGAAGGAAGGCAGAGTAGATCGAAGAACGAATAACAAGTGAAAAAGTACAGATACCATGCGTAGTCCACTTTTTACAGAGACTCGTCCACGAAAGGAAAGAAGAAACACTGCCTGGAGGGGAGAAATGGGTAGAGGGGAAGATGTTCTTAACATCTTGATTGTCAGTCTTTCTTTTGTCAACTGGATCCTTCTTGAGGGCCACAATCAAGTCTCATTTGGGGCTGCTAAAACAGAATACTACAGGCTCAGTGGCTTACAAATAACAGAAATTTATATCTCATAGTTATGGAGGCTAGAAGTCCAAGATCAGGCTGACTTCTCCCTGTATTTTTACATGGTGGAAGGGATCAGGGAAGTCTCTAAGGCAGTGGTTCTCAGCCTTTCTAATGCCTCCACCTTTTAATACAGTTCCTCATATTTTCCTTGCTACTTCATAACTGTAATTTTGCTACTGTTATGAGCCATAATGTAAATAGCTGTGTTTTCTGATGGTCTTAGCAGCAATTCACAACATGAGGAACTGTATTAAAGGGTTGCGGTATGAGAAAGGTTGAGAACCAGTGCTCTAAGGTCTCTGTTACAAGGGCACTAATCTCATCCATGAGGGCTACATCCTCATGACCTAAAGCACCAACATACCAAAGGCCCCACCTTAGGGGTGAGGTTCTCAACAAATGAATTTGTGGAGGGACATAAACATTCAGAACAAAGCAAGAGAAATGTCATTTGGAAATGCTTTCTGCCACAAGTAGCAGAATATCAACACATAGCAACTAAATGATAACGCTCGTAATTATCTTGCACAAGAAATCTGGGGTACGTGGCCCCAGAGTTAGTTCAGCACTCCAATGGTGTCATGGTTCTGGGTAGTTGCTTTGGACTTTTCTTGGTCTTTCCTTTGTGGTCATAAGAAGGCTTTTGCAGCTCTTCGCACTGTGTTCTTACATAACCATGCCCACAGGCATGAAGCAGGAGGAAAACCAGGATGGGGAAATAGGACTCTCCTTTTGCAGGGACAAAAAAACATCTTGCCCATAAGCTCCCCAGAACCCCCAGTTCCAGAACTGAGGCCTTTGGTATATTAAGATGATGTTAGCTGCAGTGACAGAAATACAAAAAAAAAAAAAAGCTTTAAAAGCTGATGTTTCACCCTGACTGGTTTGGTTTAGTGGATAGAAAAGCATCGGCTTGAATGGTCCCGGGTTTGTCAAGGGCAAGTGCCTTGGTTGCGGGCACATCCCCAGTGGGAAGTGTGCAGGAGGCAGCTGACCCATATTTCTTTCTCATCAATGTTTCTAACTCTCTATCCCTCTCCCTTCCTCTCTGTAAAAAAAAAAAAAAAATCAATAAAATATTTTTAAAAGTTGATGTTTCTTCCATGTAAATGAATATTGGAGGTGGCATTCCAAAAATGGCATGGCAGCTCTGTTCACAAGTCCTCAGGAATTTGTAGATTTTATGGCTTGGAATTCCTCCTTTCAACTCATGGCCCAAGATAGCTTTTCCAGCTCTAGCCATTGCATCCACATTCCAGCCTGCAGGAAAGAGTAAGGGAAAGGAACATTCCCTTCTCCAGAACACATCCTGGGATTATACATATTTTTACTGTTTATATCCCATAAGCCAATATTTAGTCACAGGCTAATTGAAGAAGTTTGGGAAATACAGTGTTTTTCTTTTAGTCCTCACCTGAGGATATGTTTTAATTAATTTTATTTTATTATTTATTTAGATAGAACAAGAAACATCCATGCAAGAGAGAAACATCAACCAGTTGCCTCCTAAACGCACCCCAATGGGGATCAAACCTGCAACCTGGGTATGTGCTCTGACCAGGAATCGAACCTTTCAGTGTATGTGGCAATGTTCCAACCAATGGAGCCACACCAGCCAGGAAATGTAGTTTTTATTTAGAACTAGAGCCCTGGTGCATGAAATTAGCACACGGAGAAGGTCCCTAGGCTTGGCTGGCGATCAGGGCTGATCGAAGCCTTCCTGTCCCAGCTGGGGCCTTCCTTCATTCTGTGTCACCCCCGGATGGTCAGTGCACATCATAGTGAGCAATCAAACTCCTGGTCTCCTGGTTGAACTCCTGAAGGGACACTTTGCATATTAGCCTTTTATATAGAGAGATGGCTATGTACCCGGGTAATATTCAAGGTTCTCTTACAGAGAAAGAAGAGAAGAGCAGACATGAGAAGTTATCATACAAAAGGCTGGCTACAGGAGTCTGGGAAGGTGGTTTGTTTGTTTGTTTGTTTGTTTTCAACCTCAATAATAAAAAGCAGGCAAGGAAGAAGGAGGTTGGAAATGAGAGTGGTTGAGGTAACCAACAAGGCCTGCCTTCAGGAAGAGTAGGAACTTGATGGAGCAAAATCCTGGAAGATCAAGAAAAGATAGAGTAAGGAGTACAAATATATTTGCATGTACATTAAGGGTGAAAACGTATATATTTCTATATTATAGATTGTGGGAACCTCTTTCCACGACCCGCGTGGTTCAGGGTTCCCTGTTCAGGGTTCAGGCTCTGAAGGAGGCCGCACTCAAATGAAAAGAGAGACTAGAGAATATTAATTTGGCGATATTGGGGGGCCAGGCGGGAGCCTTCCTCTAGTGGAAAGGACTGCCACTTGCTCTGGCCTTTTTCTCCCTTTTCTTAAGGCTTTGGGACACACCCCTAGCTTTTTAGGCAGGAAATAACAAAAACAGAAATTAACATGAAACAAACAGGTAGAAGCTGCTTCAGCTAACAATGTTTTCAACTAAACAGTGAGTAATTAGCTCTGACCTTTCAGAGCAGTTAAGGTTGACCAGCCTTCTGGTTTCCTGTTTACATCCATTTAGTGAGAACAATGTTTGGTTTCTGGCAATAGATTATAAATTATATAGATCGTTATATGCTTTAAAAATAGATTAGAAGCCCTAGCTGATTTGGCTCAGTGGATAGAGCATCAGCCTGTGGACTGAAAGGTCCCAGGTTTGATTCCAGTCAAGGGTACATGCCCCAGTTGCAGGCTCAATCCCCAGTAGGGGATATGCAGGAAGCAGCCAATCAATGATTCTCATCATTGATGTTTCTATCTCTCTCTCCCTCTCCCTTCCTCTCTGAAATCAATTTAAAGATATATATTTAGAGATAGAATAGAAAACAGAAAGCTCTTTTGGACAATACTATTCTAGCCTTTTTAGATTACATTAGAGAAGGTACCTTCATCTCTCATGACATTCTCTCCTTTACACCTGCTCCCCCATATCAAATACCCATCATCTACCTGGACTCATAATATAAGCATAGAGGTTAAGATCATGGGGTTTAGAATCCAATAGGAGCAGCCTCTTATTAGCTTTTTGGTCTGGGTCAAATTATTTATTGTCTTTGAGCCTCAGATTCTTTATCTATATAATGAGGATGATAATAGCATCTGTTGTTTAGGGTTATTTAAAGGTTAAATGAGCCGAGACTGGTTTGGCTCAGTGGATAGAGCATCGGCCTGTGGACTGAAAGGTCCCAGGTTTGATTCCAGTCAAGGTCACATACCTTGGTTGCGGGCACATCCCCAGTGAGGGTTGTGCAGGAGGCAGCTGAATGATGTTTCCCTCTCATCGATGTTTCTGACTTTATCTCTCTCCCTTCCTCTCTGTAAAAAATCAATAAAATACATTTTTTAAAAATTAAATAAAGGTCAAATGAGAGAATATATGTAAAACACAGGCAGCCCTTGCTTTGCATGGTAGTGCTGTTCTGTAAGAATGACCATGCAGCCAAAACCGGTCTGGTTCAGTGGATGGAGCATCGGCCTGCGGACTGAAAGGTCCTGGGTTTGATTCCAGTCAAGGGCATGTATCCTGGTTGCGGGCGCATCCCCAGTCGGAGGTGTGCAGGAGGCGGCTGATTGATGTCTCTCTCTCATTGATGTTTCTAACTTTCTATCCCTTTCCCTTCCTCTCTGTGAAAAATCAATAAAATATATTTTAAAAAGAAAAAGAGGGAAAAAAAAATGACCATGCAAGCTTAAACGCTGCAAAGTAGTCTTACTTCTCAAGGAGAAAAATCACAATTGTTCGGTGACCTTTAAAATGTTGTCAAAATGTTTAAAATTCTTCCTGTTGGCTTTAAATATCTAGGGAAATGAAAAAGTAGTTAACCTATTATTTATTTGTTGTTCTGTAATTTAAAACATGGAGAACAAACTGTTTTAATTTTTGTATAAAACTTATCAAGGGGACATTCTTATTACTGAACAGCGCGAGCATCTTTCCTGGGCCTTGGCAAATTAGCTTACTCCTTTCTAAATTTGGATCAGCTTCCTATCTTTTTCCTTTACACTGTCAATGTCACCACACATCTTTGAGAGTTCCTTTAGTGTGCATTTTTCACTCACTACTTTCTCTGGAATGTCTGCATCCTCTTCATCACCACCACTTTCCTCACTTATGTTCAAAGATTCACTTTTACTAACTTTTCCTGGCTGCATATCTAGAGTTGAATCGTTATATCTCACGGCCATTTACTTTGGATTTGGACTTCACTCTTACTGGGGTCACTTTTTGTTTCTACTACACTTTTATCCTTGTCAGTCACTTCTCTCTGTTGCTTATATTTGTAAACATCACATGGGTTTATCACTGGATGTTAAGAAAGCATTACAGCTGCATGCTTTGCTGTCTGTACACAAAGTGAACAACCGTACCGAAGAAGTGACCTGAGTGGCCACCAATGCTGATGTAGCTCTGGGATTTGCACAGTTATTTTGAAAAGCTAGCCACAAAGGTTGCACTTAGGGGACTACAGTTATTCTATGGTAACAGATTTGAACTGTGCTGCTTGGGGGAGAAGGATGACGTTATTAAATTCAACCATGGTAACTGGAATTTGTGCTGTTGCCATGCAAACAAGCACAGTGCTGCACTTAAGCAATGCCTGGCAGGTAGTTAGCCTTTGGGAAATAGTAAGTGGTTTTACGCCAGCAGCATCATCATTTTCATTACATCATTACCGTTTCTTCCGCTCCTTCTGAGCCACCGAGGTATCTGCCTCAGAGGGAGGCACTCATACTGGGAGGCAGCAGACAGTGCTGTGTTTCCAGCCAAGGGTGTAAATTGCCATGTCCAAGGGATACCTTAATTTCAACGGAGGACTCGGGCCAAGGGTTTATTAAAAGTTTTGGGGAGTGCCAGCAGGTCGACTGGACTCCGCCAGCGGAGAGTCTGGGCAGGCACTGCTCCCAAGATGAAGGGAGCAGATGGTGTCTGAGAGGCCTGTTCACAGATCGCACAGCTCTGGCCACGGGTCTTGGCTGGAGCTGTGGCCAAACACGGAGAGGGCAGCAGGCAAGAGCAAGGCAGAATTCTAGGCCAGGGAGAGCCTAGAATTACAAGAAAAGAAATTGGCACAAGAGCCAGGGAAGAAAAACGGTCATCTTGTGTGGGAGAGAGAACCCAGGTGCAAAGATAGGGTGCAGGAGCAGTCGTGTAGACCAGGGGTAACAGGGCATCTAAGCTCCAGGAGATGATCCATCGTTGAGCTCCCCCAGGCAAAAGAGGGATTTGGGGCTCATATAGCAGTGCTTCCTGCCCCACGTGGGTGATCTTGGAGCCCAGCCCTGGGAGACAGAGGCAATGAGTAGAGGCTTGTCAGCCCAACCCAGTCATTGAGTGAGTCATTGCTACTACAGAATGCTCTTTCCTTTCCTTTTCGTCACCTTGAACAGCTTTAACACATTTTTATCTAAGGCTTAGCTCTACTCAGCAAGGCAGGCCCATTGAAGTAAGAAGAAGTGATGATCATTGACCTTCAACAGAAAAGAAACATGGAATACTGATGAACCGGATATACAATATATTGACACCCCAAATTTCAAATGCACACGAAATGCATGAAGGTCACACGGGACTGCATTCAGGCATAGGACTAAAACCTGACCAAAGTGACTTAGCACGGAGGGCTTCTTTTCCTCACACAGCAAGATGTGTCCTAAGTAGGTAGTTCAGAGCTGCTGGGTGACTCCCGATGCCATCAGGGACTCGGGCTCCTCGCTTGTCCTTGCTCTGGCCTCTTCACATGTGCAAGGCTGTTGGCCTCCCCGTGCAAGGATATTTTCTGTTTGCTTATACAGATCAACCCTCCACTCTTCAACCTGGTCAGTGCCCTGAGAGGCTGCCAGAAGTGGATTCCATCACTTGAGCTCCCTGGCCTTCTGACTTCCATTTGGGTTTGGCCAATGGGAGGCACCACCAAGAGGAGATTGTAAGATTGGAGGAATTAGCCCCTAGTCCCTTTTCTGTGGGTCAGCGCAGGCTGCCGCTATTGGACTGCCATGTTCACGCAGCTACTTCCTCGCAGTCCTGCTAACTACTCCCTTCCCTTGCCCTCCAGGGCCAGAGGGAGGGATGGCTCCCTGCACTTTCTAACCCTAGGCTACCTTTCCATCTCTCTTAGCCACATTTCCCTAATGCCACTGACTACACACTTAAAATGGCATTTTTTTTTCAAAATCTCCACCACTAGCCTATTGGATTGAGCCATCTGTGTCCTGCCAGGCCCCTCACTGACTCGACAATGCAGCCTCCATGCACAGCCACTGTGACCATATGCAGCAGCCCAGCGTGGATCTTGGTCCTCAGAGCTGCAAGATGCTACTCCACCTGCAGGCCTCGAAGTTGGATTTCAGACAGGAAGAAAGGGCAAAAGGTAACACACTGCTCTCTGCCAGGAAAATGTAGCTTTCTAGGAAGTCTGGCAGGACACTCCAGCTTAGGATGTCTGAGAAGATGACTATTGTTAACCCACACCTTCTGCCCCAAAAGATAGTGTTTCTATTTAAAGGGAGGAAGCAGAGAAGGTTATTAAGTAGGCTACCAGCAGTGTTTACAGCATCTTATAAATAAATCATTCAGATTTTTGTTGTTGTTATTGTTCCAAATATGTTACTGTTGCACTTCATTTCCCTTGTTCATAGCTTGGGTTTCTCCAGACAGCAATAATGACCTCCATGTGTTGAGTTCTTGATGAGTATTTTACATGCATGATGCCTTTTAACCCTCTGAGGATTCTGTGAGGGCCCTATGAGGCTTCCTTACTTTATAGATGAGAAACTGAAGTGGGATTTTTAGTAACACATCTATTTAAGGCTTGAGCTAGCATCTAGCTCTGTCTATCTCCGGAGCTGATGCTGGTAGCCACTGCATTTACATCCCATGTCTCTTTCTGTCCTCATTTCTTCCCCAGGGAAGAATATATATACAGTGTAGAAATCTAGGTCATGGATAATACATTTCTTGCATCCTCAGGATGTTCCCCTGCAAAAATAAAGAGAAAGAATCTGAAGTTGGAGATGGCAGGGGGTCAGCGAGAAAGTGTACAAAGATCAGTGACCAGGGAGTTGTGGGTCCACATAGAAGTTAATTTGAATAGCAAGGAGGGTCTACGAAAACCACATGATTATTATTCCAATTCCTAATCCTGCTCTTGAGTGCTTTGGTTATCCTCCCCTCTGAACCCACTTGTTCAGGAGCTCTTACACTGGGCCAGGCATCCTGCCAGGTGGGTAGGAGATACAAAGGAGAAAACACAATCCTCGATCTTTGGAGGAAACAGGAATGTCAGGAGGTCTCTTGGAGTGTTGGAGGGACTGGCTTGCTGCTCCTGACAGCACACAATTTTAGAAGAGCAGTGTCAAGCCCTGGGCTAGGAAATGTTGTTGCTATTTTTGCTCATGTGGATGCAGTGAGGACTGGAACAAGAGTACTTAGTGCATAGTACCCTGTGCTACCATTGAACCTCTGACTTTCCACAGGATCAATATATAAATATGATTTTGCCACAACTAGAGATAAATATCTTACAACCATGTCTGTTAGCTAAAGCATTGACTAGAGTTGTGATTTAAAACAGAGTACACTGGGGAGAAAGAAGATGGCTGTCGACAGAAAGGCAGACTACAACATAGGGGGCAAGAGAGAAAACAGAGAGTGTGTGGTCACACGGGGTGTGTTTGTTGGTGAGTTGAGGGACAGCTATACTTCAGGAGACTGTGGGGACTTCTGGATGGGGCTCCCCTGACTGGGCAGCCCCCACTGCTGTTGGATTCCCTCATAGAGCAACCGGCTTGGGGAAGGTGGATGTTATTGGAAGCCTGAAAAGCCCAAGGAATCTACAACTATGGCACCCACCGAACAGCTGCAAACCCGAGGACACCGGTTCCCAAAGGGCACAAGCACATGGACTCAGAGGAGCTCTATGCTCCCTCACGGAAAGGTCAGCTTTTGCTGGGATAAGAATAGAGAGAACTACATAACCTGACACCCAGAGAAGAGAGGTCATGGGGAGACAAAGAAACAGCCTGCATATGAAAGAAAAGCAAGCATCATAAGAAAAGGAAGTAAACAAAATGGAGGCAAGCAACCTGTCAGAGAAAGAATTCAGAGAAATTTCATAAGGTGGATGAAAAAAATGGAAGACAAATTTGACAATTTCAAAAGAAAGTGAAGAAAAACCAAGAAGAAATGAAAAATGACATCGCTGCTGTAAAGAATTCAATAGAAAGCATCAACAGTAGACTAGAAGAAGCAAAAGGCCACATCAGTGAGCCAGAAGTCAGGGTAGGAAAAAATACCCAAGTAGAGCAGCTTCTAGAACAAAAAAGTTAAAAAGGAGGAGAGTTAAGGGGAATTTTGGAACAACACGAAACAAAAACAACATCTGCATAATAGGGATGCCAGGAGAGGAAAATGAGCAAGGAATAGAAAATCTGAAGAAATAATGACAGGAAATTTCCCTGATATAGGGAAGAAAAAACCTACACAAATCCAAGAAGCTCACAGGGTCCCAGAAAAAAAGATGCACACAGATTGAGGGTGAAAAGATGGAAAAAGGTTTTTCAGGCAAATGGAAATGAAAAAAAGAGCTGGGGTAGCAATACTTATATCTAACAAATCAGATCTCAAAGTGGACATAACAAGAGATAAGGAAGGTTACTTCATAATATTAAAGGGAGCGACCCAACAAGAAGAAATAACTCTGGTAAACATATATGCACCCAATATAGGAGCACCCAAATACATTAAAAAAAACTGCTGGAGGATATCAAGGGTGAGTTTGACAGCAATACAATCATAGTAGGAGACTTTAATCCCACTATCAACATTGGACAAATCCTCTAAACAAAAAATCAGTAAAGAAACATTAATCCTAAATGAGTCACTATGCCAAATGGAATTAATTGACATCTTCAGAACATTTCACCTCAAAGCCACAGAATACACATTCTTCTCAAGTGCACATGGGTCATTTTCAAAGATAGACCATATATTGGGTCACAGGCAAAGTCTCTTCAAATTCAAGAAGATAAAAAAACAAAAACAAATTCAAGCATCTTCTCAGATCACAGTGGTTTAAAACTAGAAATCAACTATAATAAAAACAATAAAAAAAATCAAACACATGGAGACTAAATAGCATTAAACAATGACTGGGTTACCAGAGAGATCAAAGAAGAAATAAAAAACATCATGGCAACAAACGACAATGAAAACAACAATTCAAAATCTATGGGACACAGCGAAAGCAGTCTTGAGAGGGAAGTTCATAGCTCTATAAGCCTGCAAAAAAAAAAAAACCAACAACAAGAAACAATGGTAATAAATTATCTAACCCTACAGCTCAAAGAGTGAGAAAAGCCCACTGTAAGTAGAAGGAAGGAAATAATAAAGAACAGAGTGGAGATAAATGACATAGAGACACCTCCCCCACACACACACACACAAAAAAAAAATAATAACAGTTCAAATGATCAAAAAAACCAAGAGCTGGTTCTTTGAAAGGATAAACAAGATTGATGAACCTCTAGCCAGGCTCACCAAGAAGCAAAGAGAGAGGACCCAAATAAACAAAATCAGAAATGAAAGAGGAGAAATAACAGACCCCAATGAAATACAAGGGATTGTTCAAAAATACTTTGAACAACTCTATTCCAACAAACTGGACAACCTGGAGGAAATGGACATATTCCTAGAAAAACACAACCTTCCAAAACTCAACCAAGAAGAATCTAAACATCTCAGTAGGCCAATAATAATGGAAGAAATTGAAGTAGTTGTCAAAAAGCTTCCAGCAAACAAAAGCCCAGGGCTAGACAGCTTTACAGAGGAGTTTTACTAAACATTCAAGAAAAAACTAAAACCTATCTTCTTTAGACTCTTCCAAAAAATTCAAGAGGAAGGAACACTTCCAAGCTCCTTCTATGAAGCCAGCATCACTCTAATACCAAAACCAGATAAAGACAACACAATGGAAGAGAATTACAGGCCAATATCCCTCATGAACATAGATGCCAAAATCCTCAACAAAATTCTAGCAAATCAGATCCAGCAGTACATCAGAAAGGTCATACACCATGACCAAGTAAGATTTACCCCAGGGATACAATATTTGCAAATCAATAAAGGTGATACATCACATAAACAAATTGAGAGATAAAAACCACATAGTCATATAAATTGATGCAGAAAAAGCATTTGACAAAATCCAACACCCTTTCTTGATAAAAACTCTCAGAAAGGTGGGAATAGAAGGATCATACCTCAACATCATAAAAGCCATATATGATAAACCCACAACCAACATCATACTCAGGGCAAAAACTAAAACCATTTCCTCTAAGAACAGAAACAAGACAGGGATGCCCACTCTCACTACTACTGTTCAACATAGTACTGGAAGTATTAGCCATTGCAATTAGACAACAAGAAGAAATAAAAGGCATCCAAATTGGAAAAGAAGTAAAGCTGTCCTTATTTGTGATGACATGATATTGTATATAAAAAAAAAACAAAAAACTCCATAAAAAAACTATTAGACTTAATTAATAAATTCGGCAATGTAACAGGATACAAAATTAATGCTAAGAAATCTATAGCATTTCTATATATCAATAGTGAACTTTCAGAAAGAGAGAACAAAAAAGCAATCCCATTTACAAGTACATCAAAAAAAATTAAGATACCTAGAAATAAACTTAAGAAGGTAAAAGACCTATACACAGAAAACTACAGGACACTGAAAAAAGAGATAGAGGAAGACATAAACAGATAAAAGAACATACCATGTTCATGGATTGGTAGAATCAACATCATTAAAATATCCATACTACCCAAAGCAATCTATAGATTCAATGCACTCCCAATTAAAATACCAAGAGCACATTTCACAGACAGAAAGAACTCACCAAATATTCATCTGGAATAAAAAAAAAAAAGACCCCAAATAGCCACAGCAATCCTGAGAAAGAAGAACAAGGTAGGTAGGTTCTCAATACTAGATTTTAAGCTGTATTACAAAGCCACTGTTCTCAAAACAGCCTAGGACTGGTACAAGAACAGACAATTAGACCAATGGAAAAGAATAGAGAACCCAGAAATCGACCCAAATCAATTAATATTTGACAAAGGAGGCATGAACATACAATAGAGTCAAGACAGTCTCTTCAATAAATGATGTTGGGAAAATTGGACAGATACATGCAAAAAAATGAAACTAGATCACCAAGTTATACCATACACAAAACTAAACTCAAAATGGATCAAGAACTTAAACACAAGACAGGAAATCATAAAAATCCTAGAGGAATCCACAGGCAGAGAAGTCTCAGACATATGCCGAAGCAATTTCTTCACCGATACCGCTCCTAAAAAGAAAGTAAACAAATGGGACTACAACAAAATAAAAAGCTTTTTCATAGCAAAAGAAGACAATAAAACAACAAGAAAGCCCATTGTATGGGAGAACATATTTGCAAATGTTATCACTGATAAAGGTTTAATCTCGAACATCTACAGGGAACTTATACAACTTAATGAAAGGAAGATTAAACGATTCAATAAAAAATGGGCAACAGACCTAAATAGAATCTTTTTGAAAGAAGACAGAAGGACGGCCAAAAGACATATGAAAACATGTTCAATGTCACTAATTATGCAAGAATGCAAATCAAAATGACAATGCAGTACCATCTCACACCTGTCAGAATGGCAATCAACAAATCAACAAACGATAAGTACTGGCAAGGATGTGGAGAAAAAGGAACCCTTGTGCACTGCTGGTGGGAATGCAGACTGGTGCAGCCACTGTGGAGAACAGTATGGAGTTTCCTCAAAAAGTTAAAAATGGAGCTCCCATTTGACCCAGAAATTCCACTTCTAGGAATATATCCCAAGAAAGTAGAAACACCAATCAGAAAGGATATATGCACCCCTATGTTCATTGGAGCACAATTCACCATAGCTAAGATTTGGAAACAGCCCAAATGCCCATCAGCAGATGAGTAGATTAGAAAACTATGGTACATCTACACAATGGAATACTATGCTGCTATCAAAAAGAAGAAATTCTTACCATTTGCAGCAGCATGGATGGACCTGGAGAGCATTATGTTAAGTGAAATAAGCCAGGCAATGAAAGAAAAATACCACATGATCTCACTCATTTATGGAAAATAAAGAACATTATAATCTGATGAACAAAAAGATAGATACAGAGGCAGTAAAGCACTGGATAAACTGGCAGATTATAGCGGGAAGGCTGGAGAGTGTTGGGGAGAGGGGAATAGATCAACCAAAGGACTCGTATGCATGCATATAAGCACACCAGACACTGGGGAGGTGGGATGAGGGTATGCGACAGGAAGTAGGGGAGGCAGGGGGAAGGTAAATGGGGAAAAAAAGAGATATATGTACTACTATATGTAATACTTTAAACA
>JAAGEH010000311.1:42564269-42585133 GCA_011751065.1 Lasiurus cinereus | reverse complement strand
AAAGAAAGAAAGAAAGAAAGAAAGAAAGAAAGAAAGAAAGAAAGAAAAGAAAGAAAAGAAAGAAAGAAAGAAAAGGGGCAGGGGACGCGGTGAAGGTGGCTGACACCTTCTTCCCACCTCTCTCCCTTCCTTCCTCTCTCTCGTTTCTCGCTCACTCATTCCACACACATTTTTGAGGCACCCAGAGTGGGTAAGCCACAGTCCCCGTGCTCAATCCTCTCGTGATCTGGTGAAAGCGATCGGCACACTCGTAATATTAGAACGCAGCGATCTGAGTGCAGGGATAGGGATGGGGATGGAGAGTAGGGGGGCACCCAGGCAGGGTAGCCAGGAGGACTTCCTGAAGGAGGTGCTGCCTGAAGTGAGACGTTCAGGCACAAGTCACAATTCACTGGGGGAGCAGCAGGGGGAAGGGCATTTGAGGCAGAGGGGACTGCACGAGCCGAAGTCCCGAGGCAGAGACTTGGGTGTGGAGGGCAGGGGAGGGCTGAGGACTGACCCTCAGACAGTTCGGTTTGGGCAGAAGGTGTCGCATGGAGGACCTACGGGCCTCTTAGAGTTCCAACCTTATCCACCAGGTGGAGGGGTTCCGGTGAAGAGCTTTAGGCAGGAAGGGGAACCTCAGCGTTTTTGTTTTAAATCATTCAGTAGAATTCTGCAAGACAGCTGGCTTCTCTTCTGCAAAAATATTAGGCCATAACAAAATAAAAAGGCAGTGTGGGTGGGACGGGGTTGATCAAGAGTAAAAGATATGATAGACAAACTATAAAATATGATATTGGAACAATGGGAGAAATTTAGTAACACCTGCTTCCCAGATGCGATTAAATTCATGTTGTTTTCCTAGGTGTGATTGTGACATGATGGTTCTGTAGGGGAATGTCCTTGTTCTTAAGAGTTGCACGCTGGCCCTAACCGGTTTGGCTTAATAGATAGAGCATCGGCTTGCGGACTGAAAGGACCCAGGTTCGACTCCGGTCAAAGGCATGTATCTTGGTTGCAGGCACATCCCCACTAGGGAGTGTGCAGGAGGCAGCTGATGGATGTTTCTAACTCTCTATCCTATTCCCTTCCTCTCTGTAAAAATCAATAAAATATATTTTTAAAAAAGAGTTGCCCGCCGAAGTATTAGGAGCTAAAGTGTCATGATGTCAAGATGACATATGTATGTATGGGGGAGGAGAGAAAGAAAGCAAATATAGCAACATGTTAGGGAATGATGAATCTGGCGCAGCCTGTACAGGAATTCATTCTTTCAACTTTCTGGTAGACTTGAAATGTTTCAAGTGATAAGAAAAACCGAACAAAAAATTAGAGGTACTCAAACGACAGGTATGTTTCAAATTAATTTCATGTAATTACTAAACAACAGAAATAGTCACAGTTGTGCCAGTGAGAGATTGAGGAAGGAAAGGGAGCAGACAACCTTGAGGCAGGAAGGCAGGTGGGAAGTTACTGCAGAGTCAGCGAGTCAGTGAGAGGAGGCGGCCAGCGCAGACCTGAGACAGGAGACGGTTTAAAGAACACTTAGGAGTGGAATTGCAGGAATCGGCGATTGACTGAGTGAGGAATCCGGAGGGAGAAGGTGAAGAGGATGCTTGGAGGATACCACAGGAGCGTCTATGGGAGGTCCTGTGAACACAGGAGGTTTTTTGTGTTTTTAAAAATATATATATTTTATTGAATTTTTACAGAGAGGGAGAGGGATAGAGAGTTAGAAACATTGATCAGCTGCCTCCTGCACACCTCCTACTGAGGATGTGCCCACAACCAAGGTACGTGCCCTTGACCGGAATCAAACCTGGGACCCTTCAGTCTGCAGGCCGATGCTCTATCCACTGAGCCAAACCGGAGCACAGGAGGTTTGAGGTGCTGGTGCCCCATCCCTGAGGGCACCCCTTCTGTCCGTAAACAGTTTTGAGGGATTATACTGCCAGGCACTTGTGCTGGGCATGTGACAATGAACAAAGCAGACAGAATTCTCTGCCTTCATGGAGCCTGTAATCCATCACCGGCAGGGCAGACAACACGCCAGTAGTAAAATGGGAGCACGTTGGATGGTGGCGATTGCTGAGAAGTAATACATGCATTGCTGACTAAGTGTCTGAGGGAAGTGAAGGCCTGAGCCATGTGGAGATCTGGGAGTAGTGTTCCAGGCGGAGGGAACAGCATGGCAGGTGGAGGGAACAGCAAGTGGAAAGGCTCAGAGGCAGGAGAACGTCTGGCGAGGAGGCCAGCTGGATCAGTGAGGTTCTCCAGGCCGGAGTAGAACTTCTGTTGTTGCTGTGAGAGAGAGAGGGAGGCCGCGGTGTGGAGTCCCACCGGAAGGGTGGAAAGGAGGAGGGATCCGGTTGGTGGGCCTGCACCTCCCCTGCACCCAGGCCTCTTCCGGTACAGGAATGAGTCCTCGGGTGCGTTTCCTCCCATGGAACCGTGTTAACCCAGAGCCATGGTCTGCAAACTGCGGCTCGCCAGCCACATGCGGCTCTTTGGCCCCTTGAGTGTGGCTCTTCCACAAAATACCACGGCCTGGGTGAGTCTATTTTGAAGAAGTGGCATTAGAAGAAGTTTAAGTTTAAAAAATTTCCAAAGAAATGTCAATCGTTGTCCTGATGCTTTTTGGCTCTGTTGACCAATGAGTTTGCCGACCACTGACCCAGAGGGTCCTCTCCCAGGCTCTGCCTCAGACATTGCAGTTTCTCTCGGCCCTTATTCTCCTCCCGTGACTGGTCCCTCCAGCTCTGGCCCCTGCCTTCCTCCGTCAGTTTTCTGTCTCCTTCCAACTCTGCTCCCTCTGCCAAATCCACGTGATCTGGAAGCTGCGGACATTCCTGGGGCACCTACTTCATCTATTAAAACGCTTTTTGCCGAAACTGGTTTGGCTCAGTGGATAGAGCGTCGGCCTGCGGAATAAAGGGTCCCAGGTTTGATTCCGGTCAAGGGCATGTACCTTGGTTGCGGGCACATCCCCAGTAGGGGGCGTGCAGGAGGCAGCTGATCCATGTCTCTCTCTCGTGGATGTTTTTAACTCTCTATCCCTCTCTGCCTTCCTCTCTGTAAACAATCAATAAAATATATATATATATATTATATATATATATATATATATATATATAATATTTTTTTTTTTAAATGCTTTTGACTGCAAGTGTGAGGAACACCCATTTCCAGCCGCTTCAGCAGCGGGCACCCCTGGCACAGACGCGATGACGTGGGAAGGAGGGAGAGAAGGCATGCGGAATCTGCACACAACTCCATACTTTTGAAAACTTAAATAAACCCAGCTTTCTTTTTAAAGCACACACTTCGCTCGGCCTGACGTTCTAAAAGTGGCTTCGGTTTCCTCCAAGAATCTGCTTAGGAATTTCCCTCCTTGACTCGCCACTGCTGCGCCTTGCAGTTCAATGTGCCACTCTCCGTTTCCGGAAGCCTCTTCTTTTATCATAAAGAGATTTTAGACTTGGCAACGTGCTGGACAGGGGAGAGATGGTTTCTCCCCCTCCACGCCCCCTCAGATGAGTCAACACTTCTGAGTTCTGTGATTCTGGCGCAATCTCAGTCGTTAGAGTTAACCGGGCACTCGGGGGCGAGCAGACCAACCTTGCCTGTGAGCAAATGCAGTGACATTTGTGACCGCCGGCTCCCAGGGGTCGCCAAAATAGTCTTTCAAGACCTCCAGCACCTGCGGTTAAAGAACATCAGCTTGGAAGTCAGAGAGCCCTTCATCTCAAATCCCTGCTCTGCCATTCACTAGCTGTGTGATTTTGAGCAAGTCGCTGAACCTCTCTGAGCCACAATTTCCTCACTGGAACCATGGAGATAGTAATAGATCCACCTGAAAGGTATTGTAAGAATTAAAGGTTAGGAGAGGGGGAGAGATCAAACACAGGACTTGTATGCATGCATATAAGCATGACCAAAGGACACAGACACCAGGCGGGTGAGGGCATGAACAGGGAGGAGGGAGCATTGTGTGTGTGTGAGGGGGGGGATAAAGACACGTATGTAATACCTTAATCAACAAAGAAGGGGGGAAGAATTAAAGGAGAGTGTGTGCCTAGATGGTCAGGACAGAGCTGGGTACAAATGAAGCTTTCAATAAACCGTAGCCACTGTAGCAGTAATAATTGACTCCTGCAAACAGCTCCCTATATGGGCACACTCTGCCCAGGGAATATATTTGTAAGGATTTTTAGTTGAAAGATACTGAACCTCATTTCACAGCAGAAAAAAAAGGGAGAAGTTATTGGCTCAGCTAGCTGGCTCGCCCAGGGAGGAACTGACCTTAGGGACTCGGAGCTGGGATCTTTCTGCTCTGTCTCTCTCCCTCCCCACCAATTCTCTCCCCTGGGACTAGATGGCCTTCCTTCATGGGTGTGGGGGGAGGGGATGGGGTTATCATGTGGCCAATGACCATTCTAGGCTTATATTGTCTTACAAAGCTAGCTAAATGCATGTCATCTAAGATCATAAGTGGATAAAAAGTACCTGAAACCAGCCTCAGAAGAATCCTAAGTAAATTACTGTTTGGGCTCCATTCTGTCCCAGGTGCAAGAGGGCACAAGGACAAGGGTCACTGCCAAGGCCGAGGTAAACACTCGAATCAAAGCCCCATTGAAATTTCCCTTAGACCAGCAGTTCTCAACCTGTGGGTCGCGACCCCTTTGGAGGTCGAACGACCCTTTCACAGGGGTCGCCTAAGACCATCGGAAAATGCAGATATTTACATCACGATGCATAACAGTAGCAAAATTTCATGGTTGGGGGTCACCACCACATGAGGAACTGTATGCAAGGGTCGCGGCCTTAGGAAGGTTGAGAACCACTGCCGTACATCACTTCGATGAGTTCTCGCCACACTCTGGGTGATGAGGACCCCCTGGGGTGCTGTGACATTGGCGTCTGCAGGCTGTCCTGTCACATCGCTAATTTCTAACGGGTGTTATTCCCTCTGTGCTGACTGCTGCCTCCAGTCAAACGTCAAGCTCAGAGGTCCTCTGAAGGACCTTTAATGAAGAAGAATCAACTTAATTTAAAATAAACGTTGAGTTTGCAAGACCAATTGTTATTTATAGCAAAATTAACCTTTTTTCTCCTAACATAAAGGAAGTCAGTGTCCAGCTCCTGGGTGATTGGCAGAATGCCACAAAGAAATGAATGAACATGTGACAAAGTTTGATTTTAGATTTATAGACTAACATGAATTTTATAATGCAAAATTCTTTTCTAATGGTTAATGTCATTTTTTCATCAAAACTGCCCATCTGTCCCATGCTTTTCTTAATGCTCACTGCTGCTTCTTTAAAAAATAATATTTATTGCCGAAACCGGTTTGGCTCAGTGGATAGAGCATCAGCCTGCGGGCTGAAAGGTCCCTGGTTCGATTCCGGTCAAGGGCATGTATCTTGGTTGCAGGCACATCCCCAGTAGGGGGCGTGCAGGAGGCGGGTGATCGATGTCTCTCTCATCAATGTTTCTAATTATTTATCCTTCTCCCTTCCTCTCTGTAAAAAAATCAATAAAATATATTAAAAAATATAAATATATTTATTGAATTTTAGAGAGATGGGATTCTATTTTAAACAAAACTTTGTTCTTAATCCACAGGTCACAGTTTTTATCCACATGAACATACATGGCTTTGTTAAGAAAAAGTAAGTTTAAAACTTTTGAAAATCATGATCAAAACGATTGCCCCACAGATGGAGTCCCAGGCCAGCCAAGTGATCACACCCCATGCCTGTTGCCCCCCAGACAGAGGTGACCAGTGGTGGTACGGACTGGGGGTGGGTGGGTAAGGGAGTAAAGGAGGCCACCGTTGCAAGCGGTGGGTAGGGGTAAGGGGGAGAGATCAACCAAAGGACTTGTATGCATGCATATGGGCCTAACCAATGGACACAGACAACAGGGGGGTGGGGAGGATGGGAGCTAAGGGGGGAATAAGGACACATATGTCACACCTTAATAAAAAAATTAAAAAAACAAACTTTCAAAAATCATGATTAAAAGATAATTTGAGGACTGTGTGATGCTGGGTTTCTCCCCCCCTGCTCCCTTTTTTTTCCCCTGAAATCTGCTTTGATTATTATCACAGCGAGTTTTCTCATAGGCAACTCCTGGCATCATCATCATTGTTAAGTATGTTGGTCACAGGTGGACTTATTATGAGAGGGTTCACATGTTTCTATACAACTTGCAAATATTATTTTTGTTCTAAATAAAGATTCATATTCCCATATAATTTACCATCTGTAAATTTGTATTCTTATTCTTAAAGAGTTATCTCAAATTAATTATATAACCTCAGACTCCACCAAAACCTGGGTTTGCCCCTGATTTTAGATCCAGTCGTTTGTGTTACTGTTACCCTCAGGGTAGAGTTGCCTGATGTAGCAGATGAAAAGTTAAGATATCCAGTTAGATTTGACTTTCAGGTAAACTATGAATAATTTTTTAGTATGACTATATTCCAAATATTTCATGAGACATTCTCCTTTCTCCCTTCCTCTTCCTCCTCCTTCTCCTCTTCTTCTTTTTCTCTTTCTTCTTCTTCCTCCTCTAATAATAATTATTATTATTACTATTCTCCTCCTACCAACATTTTCCAAATGGTAGCATTTGTGCCCCACATATGGTGATGTCGCACCTTCTCATTCTCAGCATCAGTGTTCCTTCTGTCCAATGCAGGACCATTTCCTTTAAATGGACTCATTTTAAAAATCACGAGTGTACTTTATAATAGAAAGTTTATGTCTTTACTGTAACTTGAACACCAGTTATCTCCTATCACAGTGGTCGGCAAACTCATTAGTCACTAACAGAGCCAAATAGCAACAGTATAATGATTCAAATTTCTTTTGAGAACCACATTTTTTAAACTTAAACTTCTTTTTTTAAAAAAATATATTTTATTGGTTTTTTACAGAGAGGAAGGGAGAAGGATAGAAAGTTAGAAACATCGATGAAAGAGAGACATCGATCAGCCGCCTCCTGCACGCCCCCTACTGGGGATGTGCCCACAACCAGGATACACTCCCTTGACCGGAATCAAACTTGGGACCTTTCAGTCCACAGGCCGACGCTCTATCCACTGAGCCAAACCGGTTTCGGCTAAACTTAAACTTCTTCTAACGCCACTTCTTCAAAATAGAGTCGCCAAGGCCATGGTATTTTGTGGAAGAGCCATACTCAAGGGATCAAAGAGCCACATGTGGCTCATGAGCCGCGGTTTGCTGACCACTGTCCTATCATAAAAATGAGGAAATTATACAACTGGATGTGGTTAGAACAATGTGATTCAATTCTGGGTAGTTTTTGTTACCTTCCTGCATATGAAGTTGGGACCGACTTCTCATGCTATGACTTAATGTGACTTCATGCTATGAACACAGCCTCCCCCGTCATCTCTGGTGCTCCTGGGGCTCAGAACTGGGTGGGTGGGTCTTCTAACCTTTTCTTCCTTTCTTTTTTTTAATCCTCACCCGAGGATATTTTTCCATTGGTTTTGTTTTAGAGAGAGTGAAAGACAGAGAGATATATCAATGTGAAAGAAACACATGGATTGGTTGCCTCCAGCACATGCCCCAGCCAAGGGTCCGGGCCAGGGAGGAGCCTGCAACAGAGGTACGTGCCCTTGACTGGAGTCAAACCTGGAGCCCTTCAGTCCTCAGGCTGATGCTCTAACCACTGAACCAAACCAGCTAGGACAAGGTAAAACAGTCTCTGCATGTCATCCTTGACTGGTGACTCAAGTATCTGAGAAGTGGCTGGACTCTAACGACCAAGAACATAAAGTCAGTGCTGGCTCATCACGCGTGTTATATAAACATTGGCTATTATTCTAATCGAAGTTCATGCACAGAAAAGGCAGCATCCTACAGTCATTAAGGTTGTAGCCTTTGCCATCCAATTCCCTGAGGTTATCCCTGGATCCTCCTTAAACCGCATGTGCGTATCCTGGAGTATCAACAGTATTGCAGGTGAAGTCTTCCCTGCGCATGCCAGCTGCTTAAAGAAGGGTCCCGGGCCACCACTCCTGTGTATGACATGGAAGACAACTCCTTACACAGCTGCTCTGAACTTCTCCACAACTCCAGCTCCATAGGCTGAACTTGTTTCTTTTTCTTTTTTTAATTTCAGTTAATCAGGTGCTGCTGTTCCTTCTGGTTGTGACCCTCTGTGGGATTCTGTATAAGAAAGTTCACAAGGTGACTGTGCTCAAGAATGAAGCAGGTATGCCAGGTGAAGTAAGCCAGGCACAAAACGACAAGTATGTGTGATTCCTCTTAGGTGAGGTCCTTAGACCGTCAGAATTCAAAGACAGATAGTGGAATGGTGGTTGCCAGGCGCTGAGGGGAGGGGAAGATGGGGAGTCACTCTTTAATGGGTAGAGTGTCGACTTTCCAAGATGAAAAGAGTTATGGGGATGGATGGTAGAGGTGGTTGGACAACGGGGTAAGTCTACTTACTACCACTGAACTGTACACTTAAAAATGGTTAAAATGGTAAGTTTCCTGTTGTGTATTTTACCACAATTTAAAAGAATATACCCACTATGATATGGATAAACCTCACAAACATTATGCTAAGTGAAAGAAGCCAGACCCCAAATATCACACGTCGTGTGATTCCATTTCTACAAACTTTCTAGAAAAGCCAAATGTCGAGGGACAGAAAGCAGATGGTTGCCTAGGGCTAGGTGAGGGAGTGGGCTGCCTGCAGACTGCCTCAAGGAAACATTTTGGGGTGATGGAACTGTTCTAAACTTGGATTGTGGTGATGGTTGCACAACTCTATACATTTGCAAAAAAAATAATTGAACTGTACACTCATAATAAGCAAGTACAAAGAAATCTGTATTAGTTTGGCAGGGCTGCCACAGACTAGGTGGCTTAAACAATGGAGATGTATTTTCTCACAATTCAGGAGGCCGGAAGTCCAAGATCTAGATGCTGGTAGGATTGGCCTGTCTCGAGGCCTCTCTGCTTGGCTTGTAGCGGGCTGCCTTCTTGCTGTGTCCTCTTATGACCTTGTCCTGTACATGCGACCTTGGTATCTCTCCCTCTTCTTTTAAGGATCCAATCATATTGGATTAAGTGGCACCCCCATACCCTCCTCCTGCCACTGACCTCATTTTAATTTCAGTGCCTCTTTAAAGATCCTATATCCAAATACTGTTACATTTTGAGGTACTAGAAGTTCGAACTTCAATATATGAATTTCAGAGGTTCTAGACAATTCAGTATCTAAATTATGCTCACTAAAAGCATTTTAAAAGAGAGAGAGGCTCTGGCCAGGTGGGTCCGTGGGTTGGAGTGTCCTCCCAATGTGCCAGGGTTGCAGGTTTGATATCTCATTGCGTTCACTAATAAATGCATGAATGAGTGGAGCAATGAGTCAATGTTTCTCTCTCTCGCTCTCTCAAATAAATAATTAAAAAAAATTTTTAAAGAGAAAGAATGGAGATCATACAAAGTCAAATGTTATCTGAACTTTGAGCTCTGTATTCTTCACATTTCTTTTTTTATTTTTTTATATATTTTATTGATTTCTTACAGAGAGGAAGGGAGAGGGACAGACAGTTAGAAACATTGATGATGAGAGAGAGACATCAATTAGCTGCCTCCTGCACGCCCCCTATTGGGGATGTGCCTGCAACCAAGGTACATGCCCTTGACGGGAATCAAACCTGGGACCCTTGAGTCTGCAGGCCGACACTCTATCCACTGAGCTAAACCAGTTTCGGCTATTCCTCACATTTCATTCCCTGCCCATAAACCAGCGCATTTGATCAGCTAATCCCACTGCAAGCTCCTTTATTCGTGGAATGAAATTAGTAGCTTTTATAAAGTTGTTCAAGTACACATCCTGGCTGATTAATCATTTAGATTTTTTTTTCAATTTAAAAATTTTGTATGTTTTTATTGATCTTAGAGAGAGTGAGGAAGGGTGAGGGAGAGAGAAACACTGATAAGCGAAAAACATCAACCTGTTGCCTCCCTGCAAGTCCTCTACTGGAGATTGAGCCCACAACCTGGGCATGTGCCTTGACCAGGAATTAAACCAGTGAACTCTCGGTGTACGGATGCCCAACCAACTAAGCCACACTGGCCAGCTATATATGATACAGGGATGGAACCAAAAATCACAATTTTTATCCCATTCAGTGTTAAAATAAATCCAGTATTATGAAATACCATTCAATGCAATGTTGACATGGAATGATGTTCATGGTTTGTTGAATAGAAAAAGAAAGTTGCAGAAGGCTATGAAAAGTATGATTTCATTTCAGTTTTAAAACAATACACATGTTATCAGTATTTTATGTGATAGCCAAGGCTCAAAAGAATGATCAATGATTGATTTTGTCTATCAGTCATGCTTTACATTTACCTTCTTTCTCTTTCTGTCAACTTTTGAGACACTTGACTAGAAGGTGGATAAGGGGAGGAAGATCACAAGCAGTATATTTTATAGCAGTATAGGTGAGGAAAATATTCCAACTCAGGGGGAAAAGTTGAGGAATTATTGAATCAAATGAAGCTTTTCAGTTCTTCGCATATTTTTTAACCGTGTATGTGTTAGGCAAGTGGTCGCCAACCAACTGGTGATCCATGAGTTCTGAAAGGTTGGGGACCACTGGTTTAAGGAAACCTTTGGAGCAGCAGTTCCCAACCGGTGGTCCCTGAGGTCGGAAAAGTTGGTGACTGTTGTTTGGGCTATTCGATTGGCTTCTGTAGGGGAGCTAAAAAAAAAAAATGGCTGAAGCAAAATAGAAGTTGATTTTTGCTCTCAAATGAAGACTGATGTGTCACTTCCACAATCATCTAGCTCAAGAGTCCTTCTATCTTAGGGTTTTGGTGTTCTCAATGGGTAGCTGCTATCTGTGGTCCAAGGTGGTTGCCATCATAGCAACATTCCAGCCAAAGGGAAGGGAACAGGAAAGAGGGAGGGTGAGCAAGTTTCTTATAAAAGCAGAACCAGTAGCTGTACACATTACTTGCACTAACATCCCACTGGTCGGAACTTGACGACATAGAGCTGCAAGGGAGTCTGGAAAACTCTTAGCAGTTGGCCACGTGCCAGCGAAAATTCCAATGTTCTAAGGGAAGAAGGAAAGACTGGGTGTTGGAGAACCATCCACAGCCTCTTCCACACTCTGCTATCTTCCCTCTGGGGTGTGAAAGATAAGTTAACTGATTCGACTGTAAAATTTCTTCAGTTCCAAGACACTGGTTTTGATGTTTCCAGATGACGACTCCGGGACTCCCGAGGAACTGGACGATGAGATCCCCGTGGTGATCTGCGCAGCAGCAGGGAGGATGGGGGCTGCGATGGCCGCCATCAATAGCATCTACAGCAACACGGACGCCAACATTTTGTTCTATGTAGTTGGGCTCCGGAACACTCTGTCTCGAATACGGTAAGTTGTATATTATAGATGCTGGAGTTTTCTACTTTCTTTTGATCTTCCTTGTTTTTCCTTAAATGGACCTCCTCCTCCTTCTCCTCCTCCTCCTCCTTCTCCTCCTCCTCCTCCTCCTCCTCCTCCTCCTTCTCCTCCTCTTCCTCCTCCTTTTTTTTTTCATTTGAGAAATGTCATTCAAATTAAGAAGATGTGTCTCTTTCACATTGATATTCCTTTCTCTGTCTCCCCCCTCCCTTCAGCTCTCTCTAAAAATTAATAGAACAATATCCTCAGGTAAGGATTAACAAAAGAAAAAGACAGGAAAGATCTCCACCTGTTAACAGTGACCATCTCTGGGGAGGATGGAATCTTTGGGAAAAGCAGTTGAGGGGATTTCAAGGTATCTCAAGTATTACTCCCATAATTACAAGAAGAACGTATTTACAGATGGTTTTTATAACCATATTTGTGGGTAATATCACCATTAGGAGATACTGAGATATGTAAGACATTCGCTCCTAATCTAAATGGTTCTTGTTTGCTGTGGGTTTGGGGGGATTATATGTGCTGTCTACTTTTGGGGGGTTTTTTTGGTCTCATTTGTCATTCTTCTTATAATTTACTGTTGCAATCTGAGCTCACTTAGTCTGCCCCTTGTTATCTGGGGTATAGCTAACAGACCCAAAGGATGGCCGTGTGATGTTCTGAATAAGAGTCTGTGCTTGGCCAAGGCCGGTTTGGCTCAGTGGATAGAGCGTCGGCCTGGGGACTGAAAGGTCCCAGGTTTGATTCCGGTCAAGGGCTTGTACATTGGTTGCGGGCACATCCTCAGTAGGGGGCGTGCAGGAGGCGGCTGATCAATGTCTCTCTCTCATTGATGTTTCTGGCTTTCTATCCCTTTCCCTTCCTCTCTGTGAAAAATCAATAAGATATATTTTTTTTTAAAAAGAGTCTGTACTTGTACAGTAGTTATGAGCTTCAGGATTGTATGACATTTGAGCAGGGAATGATTCCCAGTTCACCATCCCTTATTTTAAAATATTTTAAAAATTCTTTTTATCGAAGTCTAACACAAATACAGGAAATTGTGTAAATCCTATGTACTGCTTTGTGAATCGTCACAAATATGCAATAGACACACCCCTGTAACAACCACCACACCACCGCTGGGCATGGTCAGCCTTTTTAACTTCGCCATTCTGAGGAGTGCCAGCAGTGTCTCATTGCGGGGTTCCCTTATTTCTAATAAGGTCGAGCACTTTTTCATATATCTCTTGGCTCTTTGGATATGCATGCCTGAGCCTCTTGCCAATTTTTCAGTTGGGCTGACTTCTTATTGGCATGACTGCCTCCGACCCGCAGCTTTATTGAGAAATAATTGCTATAATACATTGTGTAAATGGCTGGTTTTTATGGTTCAAATTGTGCGGATCTAAATTTTGTTGGGAAGATTTAATTCTTTTGTCAATGTTTAAAAAATATTTTTTATTTATTTCAGAGAGGAAGAGAGAGGGAGAGAGAGATGGAAACATCAATGATAAGAGAGAATCATTGATTGGTTGCCTCCTGCATATCCCACACTGGGGAGTGAGCCTGCAACCTGGGCATGTGCCCTTAATAGGAATTAAATCTCAACCTCCTGGTTCATAGGTTGAACCATGCTGATCAGGACTGTTGTCAATTTTTAATCAACAAGAAATACTACTATGTGTGTCTTATGGGTTGGAAATTTATTTTGAGATGATTTCTTACAAGAAACCTCTTATGAGTTAGATTAAAAGATAGATGGTCTGGCCTGGCCTGGCCGGCATGGCTCAGTGGTTGAGCATTGACCTAGGAGCTAGGATGTCACGGTTCAATTCCCAGTCAGGCCATACGCCTGGGTTGCAAGCTCAATCCCCAGTTGTGGGCATGCAGGAGGGAGCCGATTAATGATTCTCTCTTATCATTGATGTTTCTCTCTGTTTCCTTTTCCCTTCCTCTCTGAAATCGATTAAAAAAAATATTTTTAAAAAGCCAAGACCTGTTGGGCTCAGTGGATAGAGCATCGGCCTGCGGACTGAAAGGTCCCAGGTTCGATTCCAGTCAAGGGCATGTACCTTGGTTGTGGGCATATCTCCAGTGCCGGGCGTGCAGGAGGCGGCTGATCTATGTCTCTCTCTCATTGATGTTTCTGACTTTCTATCCCTCTCCCTTCCTCTCTGTAAAAAATCAATAAAATATATTTTTTAAAAATATTTTTAAAAAGATAAAAGTTCTATAAGACTGAGAAAATGTGAGGGGAGAAGGCAGGGAGTGAGGAAGGATGGGGAAGACTGAGAAACAGAGACAAAGTAACTCAGGTAAATTCAAATGGCCCTGGAATCAAACGGCAGGGTAAGGTGACGTTAGTCACCACAGGCTGAGAATGTCCCCCTTCGCTTAGTAACATGACAGAGTGGCTGACATGTGGCAAGGATGGTACTGGCAAACACAGATGCTGCTTTATAAGAAAGGGGGAATGCTACTAGTATGTCCTTCCAGTTACCTGTGGAGATGACATAGATCTGGGGAGGTATTTGGTTATTACTATTTTATTTTATTTCCTTTGCAGAAAAAGTTATGTGGATGATGATGACGATGATGATGGAAAAATTTAAATCATACCAGATGGGGGGAAAATTGGGAATTACAGACTAAACTCTACTAAGGTTACCCATATTTTATTTTTAACTTTCTAAGGAGCCACTGGATTGAGGCAATAGTCAAATTGAGGAAAGGTGGGATGTGTATGATAGAGGTTGTATTTTTGGTTTTTGGTGTTTTTCTTTTTTTTATCTCTTTAGAAAATGGATCGAACATTCTAAATTGAGAGAAATAAACTTCAAAGTCGTGGAATTCAACCCTCTGGTCCTCAAAGGGAAGATCCGACCAGACTCTGCGAGGCCAGAGTTGCTCCAGCCTGTGAGTAGGATGTGCTGTGCAGGGCGGGGGGTGAGGGGGGTCCTTGGTGAGCCCCTGAGCCCCTGTTGGGTATGGAGTGCACACCGCTGGGATGCAGATAGAATAGTTCTGAAACCTCACAGTTGTTACCTCTTCACCAAACTCTGCTTCTTTGTACTTTATAAGTCACTTGCTCCAGAAAGGATTTGAGATGGTTTACATCAACATAACAGAGCAGTCAAAGAAGAAATGAAGCATAAGAAGATGTAGGGTGTATTTATGTGTGTGAATATGCATGAGGGGGTGGGGGAAGGGGCCGCGTAGTGAGGCCAGGAAAAAATATCCCCAACCCCACAGGCTGCTGAGATTGGGCATAATGTTTATCCTGGAATATCCCAAGGAAAACCGGTAGCATGATGGAGTATATACTTCCTAGTATCGACTAAGGTTATATTTTCAGAAGACACCAGCTCTTTTCCTAGCTTTGGGAATCTTAAGGTATTTTACTGCAAGAGTTCTCCCCAAAGGGACCGATCCTCTCCTGCCAAAAGAGTGGTGTCGATGGCAGATTTACAGGAAATGTAGCCCCTTTCTACATATACTTGCTATTTAAACACCTCCTTGAAAATGTACTCACTTCTAAGCCCTCTGTCTAATGACATGATCTTTCCTCAATTCCAGATCTTTATTGCTGGAGCGAGAGCTGAGCTGGGCCTTTGGATTAAGCTGGGTGGTGGCTAATAAAACTCACACCCTCCGCCAAAGCTCCTCTATTTTCTGGTTCAAGGAGCTGAGGTTGAGCTTACTGTTGAGGATGATGCCTGGGTGTGTGTGTGTGAGTGTGTAAGACTGATTTAGCTTACCGTGAAGCATAGTAACCTCCATCTTGGGTAAAAACTGCTGTTTACAATTTAACCCTGCAATTTTGGCTTCTGCAAACGTTTGCTTAAATAATAGGGAAAAATAAGACTACACCCCATTCCAGAGAGGCCATAAACTATGCCCCAGACAGAGTTGTCAGTGCTGACATCAGGCCAGGCCTTGAGATATGGTCTCACAGCCTGTCCCAGCACACAGGATTTTTCTCAGAAGGTCTGGAAGCCTCATTTTTAAAGTTGGGAGACAAAGAGCTGAAAAACATATAAATTTGGGAGACTTCTACCATTATTTGGCCCCAGAATTTGAGAAGCAAGGTTTTCATCTGGGCCCGCTAGCGCTAGCAAAATGAACAGGACGCCAAATAAATCTGGCTTATTGTTTAAGGCGTCTTCTGATTGACAACACAACAACAGTAGTCAGATTACTGAATGTAGGAGAAGACAGGCAATTTGTGGCCTGAAGATTCGGGAGGAAGCCTCTGTGCCTCCCTCTGAACCCCAGCATCCTTGGAAGACACTTCTTCTCCCCCCTCGCTTCTTTTGTTGTTTCACAGCTGAACTTCGTTCGGTTTTATCTCCCTCTGCTGATCCACCAACACGAGAAAGTCATCTATCTGGACGACGATGTCATCGTACAAGGTAAACTCACCGACGGCCCGGAGCACTTGGAAAAGGAGCCGCTGATAAGTAGAATGACTGTCTCTCTTCATTTTCCAACGAGTTAGCTGCCCAGTGGATTTTTTTCCTGCTTATTAAATTTGGGAGTATAGCATTGTTTCAAATTCAGGGATATTTTGAAAACAGGGGTTGACACTCACTTCCCTGGAGAGTCCAGTTGAGTGTTTGAGAGCCACTCGCAGATGGTGAAAGATTGAGATAAATAGCTTGGTTGCCTTTCCATTCTCTGCACCCCTAAAATGTATGAAGAGAGAGTCTCAATGGTGACATTCCTAGAACTAAGTTTGAGTGTTTACATGCAAATAAGATAGCCCTGGCCGGTGTGGCTCGGCTGGTTGAGCATCGTCCCAAGCACCGAAAGATCACGAGAGACAACTCACCAACGTTTCTTCTCACATCAATGTTTCTCTCTCCCCCCCTCTCCCTTCCTCTCTGGAAAATCAATGAAAAACACATTAAAGGCAAATAAGATAAGCATCAGTGGGGTGCCTACATAGCATCAGAAACAAAGACATTTGTCCAATGCCCAGCTGAGCTCCTTATCAAGTGGCTTTGTAAATTGAGCTGAGCTATTGCTATTCAGTAAATTGCCAACGCACCTGAAATCAGGGGTCACGCACTTCTCCCCCACAGCCAAACCAGGGATCCGTTTAAACGCTGAGGCGCTGTGCAGCCCTAAAACGAAGGCTGCACTCGCTGACGGGCGGGTGCTTCTCCCTGCAGGTGACATCCAGGAGCTGTACGACACCTCCCTGGCGCTGGGCCACGCGGCCGCCTTTTCCGATGACTGCGATTTGCCCTCGCTCCAGGACAGGCACAGGCTTGTGGGGCTGCAGGTGAACACACGGTCTCAGAAATCCCGCCTTCACCCCTCCCACTGAATGAGTGCCAGGGACATCTCCAGAGCACCGCCCCTCTGGATTGCTGGAGGCGGAACCCGGGGCCTGGGCTTCCATGGACACCCCAGCTCCACTCCCTGGTGACTCTGGGCCAAGTTCCTGTACCCCGCGGGAGCCACTTTTCTTATCTGAAACACGGCAGCAATAATACCCATGTTACGGGGTCTTGGTGAGCCGTGATGAAAGAGTGTGTCCGGTCTTGAGTGAGTGAATGCACCAGGAGTGATAGTTACCTAGGTCCCTCAGCCTCCCTCTCTGGCAGAGGTATTGCTTTCTGTAAAAGAGATCTGCTGAGTCTTTGGTTCTGCTTTCAGAGTTTCAGCCATTGCTTTCTCTCCTCTCTGTCCCTCACCCCCCTCAGTAGAGGGAAATGCTGATTTGGATCAAGGGTAAAGAATGCCTTACCTGGGCGGAAATGAGACAAGGTGAACCTGCACATATTACTGAAACCAAAAGAATAGCTTTAAAGTGCAAGGCGCTATGAAGAATCGGATGTTGTTCTTCAAAAATGTTCTAGGGAATAATTTTTTTTTAAATATATTTTATTGAGTTTTTACAGAGAGGGAGAAAGTTAGAAACATCGATGAGAGACACCGATCAGCTGCCTTCTGCACGCCCCACAGTGGAGATGTGCCTGCAAGCAAGGTACATGCTCCCGACTGGAATCGAACCTGGGACCCTTCAGTCCGCAGGCTGACGCTCTATCCACTGAGCCAAGCCGGTCTCGGCCAGGAAATAATTTTTAAATGTGCGACATTGAAGAAGGGACTTGCGTTAAGGCCTAGGCTCTGGGGCCAGACCTAACTTGGTCAAGATCTCAGCTCCATCACTTAAGTAACTTGGGGCAATTAACTGTTTTCTCCTTTATTTGTCTAATAGAGGGGGAGTCACTGGGACAATTAGGTTCGTTAATACATGTGAAGTTATGGCACACACTTAATGAGGTAATGCACATGTAGTTCAGACCTGGCACACAGAAAGTGCTCGAATATGTCTGTTACTTCCCTGTCACTCCACTGAGGTAGATTATGGCAGCCCGTGTGTGTGACACATTATGTCCTGCCTGGTGTTACATGCATTCAGCTATGTGCTCAGGGCTTCCTATGTGCCTGACAGTTTTAGGTACTAATTTTTAGGTACTAATAATACAGCGAACAAAACTAAAACCCCTGCCTTCGCATAGCTCACATTCTGGTGGGAAGACAAGTGAGGCACTTAACAGAGGATCAGGGTGGAGGTGGGCTGTGTTTTCGGGTGATCGTGGAAGGTTGCATTGAGATGGTGTCATGAACCTATACCTGAAAGAATGAAGGGAACCACTAAAGCAGGGAGAACAACATTCCAAGAAAATGTCGGCAGCAAGTGCAAAGGTCCTGAGGCAGGGATGTGTCTGGCGGATTAAAGAACAGGAGGTCCACGTGGCAGAGGGATCCAGAGGAAGAATAATGGGCATTAGATGGCAGATGGTGTAGAGCAGGACAGGCCATTTTAGGAACCGGGACTTTTACTCTGCAAGAGATGGAAGGCATTCGAGGGGCTTAGGCAGATGAGTAACAGAGACAGAGTGGGGGGTGAAAGGGGTGGAAGCAGCGGTTCGGAGGAACTGGCAGAAATCCAGCGAGTGGTCAGTATGGCCCGGACAAGGAAGGCAGCAGGAGAGGCAGCGGATGTGCTTGGCTTCGGGATACATTTTGGAAGCTGGGACCAACAGAATTTGCTGGCAGATTTGGATGAGAAGTGAGTGAGATGAGTCAGGGCTGACCTCATGGCCCTGGGTCTTCTGCCTACGGTACTAGAAAGACAGGGGGGCCTGAACTGAGACAGGGCCGGCTGCAGGGAAGCCCATTTGGGACAGGATGGGGATGTCCGTGGAGTTGCCTTAAGCATCCAGAAGGGACACTGAGCTGACAGATGGAGCAGGAGTGGGCAATCCAGAGGGGAGGTCAGGGCTGTGTCCACGGATGGCGTTTAGAGCCAGGAGATCGGATGAGGCTGTCTGGGAGTCAGTGCTAGAGAAGGGACAGGTGCTGGAGATGAGACGGGGGGAACCCTGCCTTGAAAAGTTGGGGAAACAAGAGGAAACCAGTGAAGGGCGCTGGGAAGTGGCCAGTGACACAGGAGGAAACCCAGAGACGCCACACAATGGTCTCAAGAGAATGACAGTTTTCAGATTGTCTTCCCTGAGGCACGCCGATCCCGTTCCTTTCCAGAACACCTACATGGGCTACCTGGACTACAGGAAGCAGACGATAAAAGACCTGGGCATAAGCCCCAGCACGTGCTCCTTCAACCCTGGCGTGATTGTCGCCAACATGACGGAATGGAAGCACCAGCGGATCACCAAACAGCTGGAGAGGTGGATGCAGAAAAACGTGGAGTACGTGCAGATATGTCTCACCCCCCTACTCCCTCCACCCCCCCTTGCCCCTGTGCTTGGGAACAAAATTATACAATGAATTTTCTATGCATACCTCAGGGATTAGAAATATATGATAGACATCTTAAGTCAGACTTTCTTACTGGGCAAGAAAAAGGGCAATAGATGAAAATATACTCTCAAACGGTATGTCAGAGGAAGCGAGATCCTGCGGAATCCTTATAATACAAATTTTTCTAAGAAATTATTCAATAATGTGACTGTAATTCTTCTCCCAGAATCCTACTGAACCGTTTCCACTGACAATCTCTTAGTCGAGCTCCTCCTCCTTACATCGATTTGTTTTTATGGGTTATTTTATGAAGTCAACTTTGTTTCTGAGGGTTGAATTTCTTTTTTAATGTATCATTTTTCATTACTGAAGTCTTAAATAGAGAAGATTAATGCTAACACCATCACTTCGATCATGTCATTGTATTTCCTTGCCTGCTTTTTTTCTGGATATTTTTAATACCACCATACCTTGAATTTGTGAACAAATGTATTCTAAATAATGGAGGATCCGAATGTGATCTTCTGTGTTTCCCATTAAGAAGCCTGAGAATTAAACTGGCAAAATATTAATACTGTGCAACTAGGTGAAGTGCATGCAAGTTCATGGTTTTCTGCTTATAATTTTGTGTAGGTTTAACAATTTTCAAAAGCCAAGGTTGGAGGAAAGTGAAAGACTGTAGTCTTAGTGTATAGTGAGAGACTGCCTTGCATATTTTATTTATTTTTAAATATATATTTTATTGATTTGTTACAGAGAGGAAGGTAGACAGAAACATTGATGAGAGACATCGATCAGCTGCCTCCTGCACACCCCCTACCAGGGAAGTGCCCACAACCAAGGTACATGCCCTTGACCGGAATTGAACCTGGGACCCTTCAGTCCACAAGCCGACACTCTATCCACTGAGCCAAACCGGTTTCGGCTGCCCTGCATCTTTTAAAATGATTAGATTCTTCTTTATCTGAGTCTGTGGAGCTCCAGGCTTAAAATATTCCTTTTCTGTTCATTTTCTTAGGGAAAATCTCTACAGCAGTTCCCTGGGGGGCGAGGTGGCCACGTCCCCAATGCTGATCGTGTTCCACGGGAAGTACTCCACCATCAACCCCCTGTGGCACATAAGGCACCTGGGTGAGTACAGCGGAGAAACCATGCAGATGTGCACCTTACAGATCCCTGGAGCAGGAGGTGGGGGAATGTGCTAGAGCACCAGCTTCCTCACTCACATCCTCCATGTGACCTTGGAGATGACCTTGGCCGAGTTCTTTACCCTTCCTTACTCAGATTTGCAAATGCAGCTGATAAAGATGGCCTGCCTGCGAGTGTGTTTCTAGGAATTCATGAAAAGCAATTAGATTTATGCTTAGCATACACATGCTTAGTAGGTGCCAGATAAACATAAACTATTAGAACTTTCACTGTCAAAACCTTTTCGTGACTTTATTGAACTCTTTGAAGTGACCTACGGTGGACAAAACCAAAAGAATGAGCATAATGGTTGATGATGGATTTATATAGCTGGCAGTATATCTTTTTTCCTCACCAGAGGATATGCTTTTTATTGATTTTAGAGAGGGAAGGAGGGAGACAAAAGCAGAGAGAGTGAGAGAGAGAGAGAGAGAGAGAGAGAGAGAGAGAGAGAGAGAGAGAG
>JAAGEH010000311.1:42539268-42564259 GCA_011751065.1 Lasiurus cinereus | reverse complement strand
AGAGAGAGAGAGAGAGAGAGAGAGAGAGAGAGAGAGAGAGAGAGAGAAAGGATAGATAGATAGATACTGGCTGTCTCCTAAACACTGCTTAACTGAGAATTGAACACACAACCAGGTATGTGCGCTGACGGAGAATCGAACCCGCCACCTTTTGGTGTATAGGACAACACTCCAACTGAGCCACACTGGCCAGAGTTGGCAATGTATCTTTCAAAGAGGAGTTGTTTACTGATCGTGTCCTGTGTGTAGTCACTCTTCACTACAGGAGTGCAGGCTCTAGGGTGTGGGTTGGTATTCTAACTCTGCTGTTAACTTATGGTCCTGGGCAAGTTCTCAACTTCTCTGCGCCTTAGTTTCTTCATTTGTAAATGCAAGCTAATAGGACCTTTTACAGTTTTTACAGGGAATAAGTGACCTAACATATATAAATTGCCTAGAACAGAGCCAAGCACAGACCTTCACATTCACTCAAACACACAGCCACAAGCCGTTAGCCAAAACCACTGAGTCGGACCTATTTAGAAATTGAGGAGGATTTTTTGAACCCTAAAAAGGTAAAGTGGCGCATATACTTATGTTACGCAATTCCCTGAGTGGGATGTAGGTTTTGCTGCCACAGAAGTTACTAGAAATCCTTTTGTTTTCAGACATTTGGGGATTATTAGAGACTTGGAGACAATGGATTATGGACATCTATTTACCAAGTGTCGTTTGCATTTCCAAGGACTGGGCCTAGTTGCGATGATAAAGATGAACATTGTTTCTAGTTTTGAGAACAATCCAAAGTGGTACTTCCCTCACTCATCCTTTTAGGACAAAACTGTGCAAGCTGGGTTCCTGTCTCCTCTTAGTGATTCCATCTGGACAGCTTCTGCCTCATCTCCAGATTCTTCCCTGACTTTCCTGATCCTCTGCGAGCACAGAAAAGCGACACAGGGAAGCTAAGGACGCTATTGCCCCGTCCAGTTTGATTTATATTAATGCTGAGTTCACTGTTAGGTCAGATATCAACATTTCAGTGTAATGAATGTGCAGAAAATCCCATTCACGCAGAATGTCTGTGAAAAATGTTGTGTAGGTAACAGCTATTCGGAGCTTAGATCGATAAGGTTAGAGCATTTATGATCTTGGAACAGAGACTCAGAATTACATTTTCTGAAATATCTAACTTACTGACAAGTAGAAAGCGGCAGAAACTTCCCCAGGGAGAGAAGTCATTTTTCTTTGTAGAAAGAAGTCATTTTTCTCTGGAGAGCGGAACCCAGTCTGTGCTGAGGGTTTTGGAATCAGAAGATGGTGTGTCGAGTGAATCTACACAGTGGTCATCTGAAAAATACCTGGATGTGAGAGTTCTCTGAAAGCAGAAAGCAATGGAATGCTAACAGCTTGAAGTTTGGGTCTAAACAGGGAGACTTAAAATATTAAACATTTATGAGACGTTTGGCTAAAAGCAAAACTGTAAGTCTCTCTGGTCTTCCTGTCATAGAGCCGAGACATGATGTTCTACCGAGTGAGGCTTCTGGCAGGAAAGCCCTCTTTTCAATGAGCATCTTATTGCCTCTGTATAGACTCCATGGCAACCGAAACCCAGAGCCCCCCCTCCCCTTCCACCCACCTTCACAGCTGTGTTTGTGAACAGAAGACGGGTTTTTTGTTTTTACTCACATCAGACGATAAACTAGAATAACAAACTTAACTATTCACCCTCTTTACTCAATGGACTGTTTTTCAAAAATAGCAAATTCCCTTTCTTAGACAAAACAGCAACACTGTAGAGAATATTAAAAAAAAAACTTACATTCTCAAGATCTTAATGTACTTCTGGAAGGAGTATTCTAAAAATATAAGAGCAGCAGTAATCTTAAGGTAAATGCATAGAGTCTCTGAGTGAATACTTAGGAGGGAAATAATATTCACATGGAGTTAAAAAGTGGGTCTTCTTCTTGGTCACTTTTCATATAGGAAAAATAAGGCTCTTTAAAAAGAAAATCCTCACATATTGTTGGATAATGTAGAAAGATAAGAACTCCTGTAAACTCTGGATGGGGGGCAAAACTGTTACAAGTTCTTCTAGGGACAACTGGCAATCTTTTATCAAAAACTAAAAGGCACACACCCTTCAATTTTGCAATTCCACCTACAAGATTCTTATCCTACAGACCTACTATTTGTAGACATGCATAAGACATGCATAGAAGACTGTCTCCTGTACACTGTTGATTCTAGGGGAGGGACAGAAACAGCCTCAATGTCCTTAGAAAGAAACTCACTAAATCAGTAATCATAGATGTGTTCTATGTAGTCATTAAAAGTAATTCAGCCCTGACTGGTTTGGCTCAGTAGATAGAGCATCGGCCTGCAGACTGATTGGCTGCCTTCTGCACCCCGACACTGGGGATTGAGCCCGAAACTCAGGCATGTGCCCTGATGAGAACTCCTGGTTCACAGGTTGACGCTCAACCATCGAGCCACACCAGCCAGGCAAACCATGGTCATTTTAGAGATTTAGGTTGGGTGGTAAACTCTTCATCGTATACCCTTTAATTTGTTTAATTGTTTTATAATGAACCCATATTCAACTTTTAATGTATAAAATTTTATTTTGTAACAAGCCTATTCTTTTTCTCTAAACACAATCAAGGCTGGAGTCCAGATACCAGATATTCAGAACATTTTCTGCAAGAAGCAAAATTACTCCACTGGAACGGAAGACATAAACCTTGGGACTTCCCCAGCGTTCACAATGACTTATGGGAAAGCTGGTTTGTTCCTGACCCTGCAGGGATATTTAAACTCAGTCACCAAAACAGCTGACACTTTAAATATTTTCTTGATAAAAACGTGGAATTGTCCATTTGCAAACTACTAGAACATCATTCTTTATGAACAGTACCTTTGATATGTATGATCCACAATATGCAAAACAAAGACTACTGTGTGCAGATAATACCTTGGATCACATCGGTATTGATTACTTCCTTAAGTACAAGCGTCGAGTGCGGAAATCAAGATTATGTGAGTGAAATATATTGTTGGAAAGTTATAAACCCATGTAGGTTCCAGCAACCAATTTGCTTAACTCAGTGACAATTATATCTAAAACTTTTCAAAATTTCTACATGTATTTTTCACATGTAGGTGTTTTTTTTTTTTTAACAGGTTGGCAGTCTTGTGTTTTGTATTACACTTTAAACATGAATGCCTGAAAAATAAAAGTCATAGATTTTTAATGATTCTCAGTGTATATAGTATTCTATATGTTAAATATAACAGAAGGTAAACTGATCTCAGGTTGAAAGGGTAAAAGAATACCAGTAAGTCTCGCTACAGAAAAGCCTGCAACTTAAGGATAATCATTCTTACATTTTTTTTATTGTAAAAATCATCAGACTTTCAAATGAATTTAAAAACTTCTTCAATATTTTTTTAATGAAAAAGTCTCATATTGTCATGTATAGAATATATCAACATTTACTACCTGTCATGTTTAATGAAACACACCATTGCTGTAGGCTTGAAAAGTCCTTAAACCCATTCTCTAGTAAGTGTCCATAATTTAAAGGGTATTTTCTCCACTTAAATTAAAAAAAAAATCCATGTTAAGGCTACCAATTTTATATACCAAAGCAATACCTAGTTACATGCTTTACACAGGCCCATGAAAACATAATTCAGTCGTTCTAGTCCCTGATGCAAGGCACTTCAGAGCACCCGCACAAAACATCCATGTAAACAGCAGTACAGTACATGATTTAAATAACATGAATGACGCTTACACAGCTCGATCCAGACTAAAGGAAAAATAAAATCCATCACAGCCAGCAGCTAAACAGCATGTTAAGATTCACAACAAGGATTTGTTTCTCTTATTATTTAAAAAAAAAAGAACAGGGCATATAACCTCTTAGAAAAACACCACCTTTTGATAAATATTTTCATACTGAAAAGCATGCGCCGTGGGTATGTGATCAAGGGGAGATGCAAATAGCATTTCCAAACACCTCGGTGTATATCTGCCAGGCCTCGAAGTCTGGACTATTTGGAGCACCTTGGAATATGCATTAAAAAACCACAAAGGTACATTACTTAAAAACCAACCTTGCATAAGGTTAACTTAGTCCACAGTAACAAAGAACAACGATGCAGAGAAAGAAGTTTGTAAATTACTGCCTTATGAGATATAACTAGCAAGAAAATCTGTCTTAATTATAGTAGTACATCTCATGTACATACAGCACCAGTTTAAAAAAGATTATCAAACACCTCCAGCATCTTGCCACTCATCCTGAAAATTCATTTCTCATCACTTGCCAGGTTACATCCCTAATTTTATCGAAGAAGATAAAATTCGAATGGTGACAGGTATTGAAAGAGAAATTCAGTTCCTTCCCTATCGAGTGTATGTCTCTCAAGTAAAACACAGATGAAGTAACAACATTTAAAAGGTCTACTGCTTTCTCCCTGGAGCCCATCATCCCAGCAGAATAGTCTCTGCTTATTAGAGAATCCACACACAGGGGGTGGAGGCCAGAGCCAGGGTTGAGTGCCCTGTCACGTGAGGCCAAGCTGTCCTCACATTCTACGTTTGTCCTAGAAAGCGACACTCACCAACGATCACCATCGGTAAAGAGGTCTGAGTGTGGATATGACTCCGGAGGCTTAACCTTCCGAAAAAATCAACACATCTGCCTCTTTACCTTCCTAACAGCATAGCATGCATGCCCTTCTCAGGCATAAGAGGGGTAAGGGGGTTTCTAAGTTTACGCACAGTGAATAATCAAATATAAAATATCCAGACTGTGGCATTTTTAAAAATTACAGTTTAAAAGCGACTCCCCAAAGAAAATCAGTTTCTTCCTAAATGAAAAAGCCTTTATAAAATGCTGGAATGATGGTTCATTTGAATACAAAAACTCAGGTACCAAAAATCCTACATGTTCCTTCCAAACTACCTAGGCCCATACAGTTGATTCTACCACACAACTGTACTACGGTTACATCACCAGAGGAAAGCACTAATAAAAGACTTCAGTTAGCAAGCCGAGGGTCCCGTCCTGACCGCTGCAATAAAACTGCAGCACTGGGGCGGGGCCGAGAAGCACCGGCCTAGGCAAGGTTTCCTTCCTCCTGGGCTGGCATCCCACAGTGATTGTTGAAGGGAAGAATCTGGTCTGTAAACGACGGGCTCATCCACTGCCCGTTGGGAACGTCACTGAAAGCAGGTTCTCCACAGTCAGCTGCTGGCGGGGAGGAAGGGGAGAGGGAGAGGGTTAGTTTCTTACATTTATTTTATTTTTTTAAAAGTATATTTGATTTTTTACAGAGAGGAAGGGAGAGGGATAGAGAGAAACATCGATGAGAGAGAGACATTGATCAGCCGCCTCCTGCACGCCCCCTACTGGATGTGCCCACAACCAGGATACATGCCCTTGACTGGAATCGAACCTGGGATCTTTCAGTCCACAGACAGACGCTCTATCCATTGAGCCAAACCGGTTTCGGCATAGTTTCTTACATTTAAAAGCTTTAAATGATCACATTAGAGGATTTTAACTGTCCAATGAAAGAGAACTGTTATTAAAATAGTTAAGCAAGCTTCTTCTTCTTTTTTAAATATATATATACATATATACACATATATATACCTACATATGTGTGTGTGTATGTATGTATAATATATATATATTATTGATTTCAGAGAGGAAGGGAGAGGGAGAGATAGAAACATCAATGATGAGAGAGAATCTTAGATGGTTATCTCATGCATGCCCCCTACTGGGGATTGAGCTCACAACCCAGGCATGTGCTCTTGACTGGAATGGAACCCAGGACCCGTCAGTCCACAGACCGACACTCTATCCACTGAGCCAAACCAGCTAGGGCAAGGAAGCTTCTTGAATACAGTATATTTCTGTTCTATTTTCAGAGACCGGACTAATAAATCCCCATTTGTTATTCGAGGAGAAAAATGCAACTATGATGACTTACTGCAGTTAGTTATTTAAAGTAAAGGGGCTGTATGTGTAAACATTAAATAACTATCACATTTTCTCTACGAATCACTAACCAGATTGTTTTTATAATTCCCATTCTTCAATAATTTGCTCTTTTAAAAAGAACTTCCCCCGCCCCCAATCCTGACCAAAGCGAGTCTCTGAGAGAGCAAACACAGGGAGGGGACGTACTCAGCCCATTTGCAGAGAAGCTGCAAGGTTCACCGTTGCATGGATTTGCACCGTAAGCACCGCCATATGCTGCTTCATAACCCGGATCATATTTTTCTTCCTTAACAGCCATCTTCTTTGCATCCTCTGTGGAAAGAGTGGAAGAGATTTAAAGCTGACTTTGTACAACCCTCTTAAAAGATGACTCTATTCAGAAATCACGAGGAAGAAATCTTTTTCTTGAATGTTCATGTATACTGAGATACATCTTTTGCTAAGTATAAGCTTTTGCATTCTTCATAACATATACTATATTAACCTCTAAGAACTGTGACAGCCTAGAAGATTTAATTTTGGGGGGGTTACAATGTTTCTTAAATCCTCAACATCTGGAAGAGCACCAGAGTACGTGGAAGACCTTAGTGAAAGGAGATTCTAACAGTGACTCACAGCCACTAGCAGAACACTCTCGCTATAAATATAACTGCTTTCTCCTCTCCTGCTCTTAAACCCACAACATACTTCCTGGAGTGTAGACAGACATGAAAATAAAACAAGGAGCAGTAACTTGGACACACCTTGGGCAAGCTGCAGGTCAAACGTATACTGAACTTCCTGGACATCCGTGTTCCGCTCAATGCCTTTCAATTGATCTCGCAAGTCTTTCAGCTTAATGTAGTAATGGACTTTGTCCTGGGCTCGCGGGAACTGAGCACATCTCGCACTGGACGATGGCATCACGTAGCAGAGCTAGAATCATAAAATTTGACAGGTATAGCAATCTGTTCAATCCACTCCTACGGAGACAGAAAATGCGTCTTTCTTGGGGTTCATGACTTGATACTTATTACTCTAGCAGTATATGCAAAATTAATAAAAGCGGTTGTGTAGTTCTTTTCCGTAGCATAAATTGCAATGGATAGGACAAATAAAATAGGTCAACTAGCTAGGAAACAAATCCCCATTGAGCTGATCTGCAAATACAATTTTAAGGACTTACAGTTTCTGTGTCTGGGATCTTGTGGGGTTGAAGTCCAAATTCTAAGTTCTTAACCTTTACTCCAAACACTTCTTTACTGAAAATTTCATAAATGCCTAAAATGAAATGCAAACATATTTACATTGTCCACAAGGTTAGCCAAGAAAAAAAGATGAAATTTAAAAGCAAACCTTACATTTTCCATTAAACACTGCTATTCGTGGCTGATATTTCTGTAATTTCTGCACTAGAATACGTCCTCCTTCACGAAATTCTTTACTAAAATTAAATTAAAAGGTCATCATAATGTAAGTATGGCAATATTTATAATATACTAAATTCAGATAGCTTTCCAAAAAAGATCAGTTCACACACTGTGTGTCAAGCTCAGCCTGAACTAGACACATATTCCTAGAGCGTGTGAGGCACCGGCACGGCCAAGGTCCCGCCTATAAAAATCAATATCATGCAATTACCTGGAGAGGTCCTTGCTGCCTGGTGTTGTCCTTTCCACCATATTGGTAAATCCGATACCATATTTTCCTGGTAAAGTGTGATCGTCCATATGGTTCAGTTGGACCTCGCTCAGTCCTGACATAAACAGACACTTCCCTGTGAGAGAGTTTAGTTTATTTCCAGAGAAGGTCAAAGGTTTCCGCCCTATGGGCTGATGTAGTAGTCTATTTTTTTAAATTGTTTTTTTCTTATAGTTGACAGTATTATAGATGTCTCCCCTTTGCCCCCCTCCACCCAGTTCCCACTCCACCACAGGCCGTTACCCCATTACTGTTTGTCTCCATGGGCTATGCATATATACATATATATTCCTTGATTAACCCCTTCCAGTCCCCTTCCACCTTCCTCCCTTCTGGGATCTGTCAGTTAGTTTATATACTATTCTTGAAATTTAAAAAAGCACATATCATAGCATAGATCAAAAAGTGTATCAAGCAATTACTGTATGCTAAGTACTATGCTAATCCCTTTGCATGCATTATCTCATTTAGTTATCTTATGAAATATTACTATTACATTCCCTTTTCATAGGGGGGTTAAGGTAAATGCCTGTCAAGAATACACATCTAGTCAGTAAAGCTCTCCTTCCTAGTCACTGGTGATGTCACCACCAGCCCGGGAATACCTTAAACCGGTAAACATACACTAATGAGCTTGACAGTGGAGAAAATTAAAAGTTCAAAATTCCCTAGGAAAAAACTTTTTAAGTAATGAAGACAATATGCTATTCATTCCAAAAACACATTATCATTTGCCCTAACTATTTTTTAATATATCTTATTGGTTTTTTACAGAGAAGAAGGGAGAGGGATAGAGAGTTAGAAACGAGAGAAACATTGGTCAGCTGCCTCTTGCACACCTCCTATTGGGAATGTGCCTGCAACCAAGATACATGTCCTTGACTGGAACTGAACCTGGGACCCTTCAGTCCGCAGGCCGACGCTTTATCACTGAGCCAAACCGGTCAGGGCTCCCCTAAATATTTTTTATGTTACTCTTAGATCATCCACTAGCATTTCCCGGGGGCCTACAGCATGTCTTGTTCCACTGGCATGTTGGTAAGATGACTCGTATACAGGGCAATACAATAGTTATATGTGGTTTTAAAGTTCATTGGACAAGTATGAAAGTCTTTAATACTATTTTCTGCTAGATACGGAGTTTCTGTAGAGAATGTCTCCAATCCCAGCACTTCTTGACTGCCAATGAGCAAGCATTTCATCTCTCCCAGAAATGTGATGGCAAGGGTCCGTGTTCTGTCTGCACTGGCTCAGTGATGCACTATTGCTGCTATGTCAATAGGTAACAACTAAAATCTTTGCTGAAACTGGTGTGGCTCAGTGGATAGAGCGTCGGCCTTTGGACTGGAAGGTCCCAGGTTTGATTCCGGTCAAGGGCATGTACCTTGGTTGCGGGCATATCCCCAGTAGGGGGCGTGCAGGAGGCAGCTGATCAATGTTTCTCTTTCATTGATGTTTCTAACTCTCTATCCCTCTCCCTTCCTCTCTGTAAGAAATCAATAAAATATATTTTTTTAAAAAATCCTTTAAAAAAAACAGTAACACTCATTTGAAACAATCCAAACAAAGGAGGAAGTACTCCTTTTCATGCCCCCTACTCTTGGAAACCAAGTGATATGTCATTCCAAACCTTCTTTGTGTATACACACACAGAAAACATGTATGCATATTGAAACATACATACAATCTCTCTTATTAAAAACACAATTTGGCTTAAAAAACAACAACCACCCAAACTATTGACACAGGTATCTAGTTTAAAATTACAGTAATAATAAAAAGAAAGTAACCACTTACAAAAATGGTTTCCAGGTCCAGGGTAATGATGCCCTTTGTAAGCAGCCATCAGTCCTGGGTTTATACCAATCTAAAAAAATGTTCATACATTTTAGCAGGGTGTAAGGATGACAGCGTGGTGGACAACACTGAATTTATTAACATAAAAGTGTAATCTGACATCATAAGCAGTATCCATTTATCAATTACCTCCTCTTGATCTGAACAAAATACTCCAGTCGGAGGAAAGAGATTTTCCTTTATATTAAAAGTTTTTGCTGTTGTTTTTAAAAACCAGTTTGATTCCCTCATATCCCCAGGTCCCACCCCCACCCTCTGGGCTAGAAAGAAAGAGTCACTGGAGCCATCGATCAGTCCAAGCCCAGGTCCCATCGCAAGCCTCCTTCTCAGCTCCCAGCACGCAGCTGACTCCACATCTGTACAGCTGTGTGCATGCTGTTTCTTATAGTTACAAACAGCGAAGTTCAAGATCAGTGTGGCCATTCATGGGGAACTCGCAGATGCCATGCAATCTGCGTTACATGGGTTATTTAACTGAAACCCTAGGAGAGAGGCGCTATTACCACCCCTTTCACCAAGGAGGAAAAGGGGGTTCAGGAAAGTTAAAGCTTGGTTGGGGTCAGATGCATGTGGCAGGACAGGACACCAGACAACCCTACTCTGGAGCCCCCCCCTCAGACACACCCCAGTAATACGACCTCATGAAGGTGACATCATGTACCACCAAAAGGATTCTTAGAAATGGTTCTTTTCCGCAAAATTACTTGCAAGGATAAAGGTTAAATTAATCCACCAATCTTCCATATTATAAAAGGCCAGTGACCGTGACATTGTGATGACCCAACGACAGGTCACCAGGAGGTGCACTGATGGGTCCCACCACATAGCGGGTCTGCGTCTCGCGCGATTTCACACACTGGGCCTCTAGTGCTGTTTCTAAGATCAAATGGGGACAGGAATCCTTACAATCACAATGTCCAGATTGAAGGTCAAAATGTCCGGGAGCGTCTTGGTCAAAAGTTCAGCTTCTGAAACACCATTAAAACGGTCAACTTTTCTTTTCACTTTAAACGTGTCTGTAATCTTTTCTTGCTTTTCTTTTGATTTGGTGGACTTGGCAGACTTTTTGGCGTCGGCAGGTTTCTTGGCGTCAACGGATTTCTTGGCCTTGGCAGGTTTCTTGGGCTCGGCAGGTTTCTTGGGCTCCGCTGGTTTTTTCGGTTGTCTTGTTCGGGGTTTTCTTTTCCTTCCTTTGGGAGCCTCTGAAACACAATGATTTCCAGGATGTGACGCAGAACATCGCAATCTGACCTGGCATCCTGGCCTCCCCTTGGAGACAAAACATCTGTGTACTATTTTATAGGAATTCTACACGTAAATAGTTAAGTAAACAAATGACAGATAACACACATAGCGAAACAGGGAGGAAGGGAAATAGTTTAAGTCAAATTTCCCATAATTCCAGCAGTAGAAAGCCTCAAAAGCAAGGCCCGTGGGCTTGTGTTAGAGATTCCGAGTGTCTGTTCCACACACACACACACACACACACACACACACACACACGCACACACGCCAAGAGGGGAACTCCGAGGTGCTGAGGATGAAACTGCTGGCTGGCAGTAGGAATCTGATCTCAGGACCTAATGCAGAGTTTCTCAGTCTTGGCATTACTGACATCTTGAACTGAGTAATTTTTGGTTGTGGGAGACTGTTCCATACATTATAAAATGTTTAACATTCTATATATTTAAAATATATATATATGTATATATATATATTATTGATTTCAGAGAGGGAGAGAGAGAGAAACATCAATGATGAGAGAGAATCATTGATTGACTGCCTCCTACACACTCCCCACTGGGGATCAAGGCTGCAATCCAGACATGTGCCCTGACCAGGAATCGAACCTTGACCTCCTGGTTCATGGGCCTTTGCTCAACCTCTGAGTCACATGGGCCGGGCAACATTCTATATTTAATAGCAACCTTGTCTTCTGCCCACTAGATGCCAGTAGCATCCAGCCAGTCACGACAATCAAAGGTGTCTCCAGACAATACCAAACGTCCCTAGAGAGCAAAATCACCTCTGGTCACAAACCAGTGTCCTAAAATGTCCAACAGGAAGCCTTGGTTCTTTAACATCTCTCGTATAACTTCTCAGGCTCCTCACCCACCCTAGTACTATTTGGCATTTCTCCACCCTAGCCTCCCGTCACTCCTTTTTTCGGTCTCACGCTGCTTTAGCCACTCTTGTGCTAAGAGATCCACTTCCACTGGTTTGTAGCTGGGGAAGTCCCAGTGCTGCCTGCCCAGAAAAGCAGCGGTCAAGGGCAGGGGTATCCCCAATGCAGTGAAGGGAGAGATATTCCTGGGACCATACTCTGGAACTCTGGGCACATTTCTCATATAATACAGCTACATGGAGCTGTAATCATTACCTCTCCCCACCCCCAAATCTGTTCTCCTTTCTTCCAATTCTCTATCTTGGTGAATGGTACCTCCTTCATCCAATTGCCTAGGAATTATTTCCAGATTCCTCTTCCTCCCCGTCTCCCCATGAAATCCATCTACCATGGATTGGCAATTCTAACTCCGGAATAGTTCTCAATTCTGTCCTTCTCCACCCCTTTACATCCTCCTTTTGTCTCCAGATTATTCAAAGGATCTCTAATCCACGCCTTGCCTCCAAGTCAGCTTGTTTTCTGCCACCCCATCTATCCTCTGTAATACTTCCAGGCTGATATTTTCAAATGCCATTAGACTACGCCACCATCTGCCTACATTCTCTCAACAGCTCCCCGCTGCCTTCAGGACAGGATATGCAATTTTTAGGTTAAACAAGATTTATGCCTTCTCTCCAGCCTCGTCTCTCACCATTTCTTTGCTCTCCCCCAGACTCCGATGTCAGAATCACTGTTTTTTAACTGTCATGCTTCTTCTTGTCTGTGCTTTGTGCATGCTCCCCCAACCCGGAACTTTCCCAGCCCTTTCTTCCTGGCGGATAGTCTCCTCACCCTGGAGTGTCTGACCCTGGGAAGCTGCCTCTGAGCCTCAGTCTGATTAGGTGTCAATGCCATGAGCTCTCACAGCATCCTATGCCGCTCTTCACTGCTCTGTGTGCTGAGCCATGACGTGTGTTTACTTATTATTTTCCCCTGCTAGATTATGAGATATTCTAGAGCAGGATCCATGTTCGTTTTTAAAAATATGTTTTATTGATTTCAGAGAGAGGAAGGGGAGAGGGAGAGGGTGAAGAAGAGGGAAAGAGAGAGGAAGAGGGAGAGAGAAAGGGAGAGGGAGAAAGGGAGGAGGGGAATGAGGGGGAGGAGAGAAAGAGAGAGAGAAATATCCATTGGCTGCTTCCCACACACCCTCCCTGGGGATCGAGCCTGCAATCCAGTTATTTGCCCCAACTGGGTATTGAATTAGAAACACTTTGATGCAAGGGACCACGCCCAACTGATAAAACCCTATCAGTCAGGACAGAATCCATGTTTCCCCTCTTGTCCCCCACAAACCTATAGTGCCTGGCAGATACTAAGTACCTAAAAAGTGGGTTAAATTTTTTAACACTAGCTGGGCTGGCATGGTTCAGTGGTTGAACGTTGACCAATGAACCAGGAGGCCGTGGTTCAATTCCCGGTCAGGATACATTCTCGGGTTGCAGGCTCAATCCCCAGTGAGAAGGGTGCCAGGAGGCAGCCGATCAATGATTCTCTCTCATCATTGATGTTTCTATCTCTCTCTCTCCCTCTCCCTTCCTTTCTGAAATCAATTTAAAAAATTAAAAAAAAAATTTTAACACTAAAATAGAACTAAAATTCATTATTAAACCCTTTCTTAACTAAGTTGACTAATCCAATAGCTACTTTTCTATATTCTCTGGGGAAACTACCTTGTTCAGGTGCCTCCGCAGGAGCTGACTCTGGAACTTCCGCTGGCATCTGCTGTGTGTCCATAACTTCCATGTTAGGCGCCTCGGCCATCACTTGTTGAAATGGGAATGTGTAAAAAGCTTGAGCTTGCTGAAGAGAGTAGCTGAAAGAACAATTAAATTAAGATAAGAGGGTAAGGTTATCCAAATGAAAGTTTAAATGATCAGCTTTAAATAACATTTCAGGACCCAAATATTTTGAAACCAGAATGTGGTATTTATTTAGAGTTGACAGCAGGTGCAAAGTGAGGAGGAAGATCTAGTCTCATTTGTACACGCTCACCCAACCTTTACTGACCAACACTAATTCACTCTCACACCGTTTAATGGCAAGATGTGCCCTCAATACAATTTACCAGTCTATCAAGTCAGCCTGCACTTCCCCTGAGATGAGATCATGGGAATTTTTAATAGAGAGACACAAAAGGCCCACAAGCCCACACAGGAACACAAAAACCAGTTGTGTTACTACTGAATCATCTAACTTACCCTCTAATCTAACCCTCCCCCGGCCTAACTTTCCCCCCAATTTTGAGATAAAATTGACATATAATATTAAGTTACAGATGCACAACATGTTGATTTGATACACATATACAGGGTGGGGCAAAAGTAGGTTTGCTGTTGTGAATACACGGAACAGTTTATTCTTGTATTATTATTTATTAACTAGAGTGGTGGTGCACGAAATTCAGCCACGGGTAGGAGCCCTACATCTGGCTGGCAATCAGGGCCAATCTGGGCCTTCCAGCTGCCGACCAGGGCCTTCCTTCGTTCCACGCTGCCCCCTGGTGGTCAGTGCATGTCATAGCGAGCGATTGAACTCCAGAGGGAACACTTTGTATATTAGCCTTTTATGTATGTAGGTTATAGTCTCACTTTATATATGAACAACTACAAACCTACTTTTGCTCCACCCTGCATTGTACAGTGCTGACCACCATGGGACAGCCTTAGCTAACACCTCCATCATGTCACATAACTCCCATATTTCTTTTTTGTAGTGAGAACATTTAAGATCTATTCTCTTAGCAACCTTCAAGTAACTAATAGCATGGTGATGCTGTACATCAGTCCCCAGAACTTGTTCATGTTTTCTTAAATTTATTGAATTTGAACGGGTTTCAGGTAGATAATTCTATACGACAACATCTGAATGTTGTGTATTAGCTGCTCTAAGTCTCCTCCATTTATCCCCCTTTACCCTCTTTTACCTGGACGCCTCTGCCTTTTGACCAGCATCTCCCCAGTCCCCCTCCTCTTTGCCTGTTTACGTATTCATCACTGGATCTGTTTTTTAATTGTTGCTGGGTTTTTGCTTTTCTGTCACTAAATGAGGATTAGAAATCAATGTTTTGTCTATGAATTTATAGGGAAAAAAAACACTTTAGACCTGTCTTCTGAACATGATTTAAGCTTTGTTCAAAGTATTCTGTTCAATGTCAGGGACAGAAGCCTTCATAGAAAACAATTTCCCAAAAATATTTCTGATGGCCGTAAGCCACTATCTCAAGCTGCTGCATCAGCACAAAGCTAGGGGAGTAAACACAATTTATGGAACCCAAGTTACACTAATGCCAAATAATGCCACAGGATATGCAGGAGGAGGAAAAACACTAGGAAATAAAGTGAATGAGTACTGTTTACTATGTTCTGGGAAAAGATACTCCACTTTCTGGTTTTCTTTCTCTTTGCATGTGGAGAAAAAAGACAGGGAGCTCAGACAGCAGGAATTTAAAAGGCAAACTGGTACACTTTAAGCGTGTCAGCTTTATAGTGCTAAATCATATCTCCATAGAATGGTTGTAAAAGAAAGCAAACTAAAGCATCCCCCTGAAAAAGTGTAAAAGGCTGAGACAGACACAAGGTAAGAGTCTACCCAGGGGTGGCTGGGCCAGGATGTTAGATTTGCAAAGAAAACAGGGGTTCAATCCCATGTTATTAATGGGTAAACCACTGACGAGGCCTTTTAACATCAAGCTATCTTTCAGGGTAAGTAGATTTTAAAAGGTTAAGAGTTAGTGCCCTGGCCTGTGTGGCTCAGTTGGTTGGGATCATCCCATGCACCAACAGGTTGCAGGTTCAATTCCTGGTCAGGACACATGCTATGAATTGCAGGATCAATGCCAAGAAGGGGCGTGCAGGAGGCAGCCAATCAATGTTTCTCTCTCTCAAGAAAAAAAAAAATCAGCCAAAACCGGTTTGGCTCAGCGGATAGAACATCAGCCTGCGGACTGAAGGGTCCCAGGTTCGATTCCGGTCAAGGGTATGTACTTTGGTTGTGGGCACATCCCCGGTATGGGGTGTGCAGGAGGCAGCTGATCGGTGTTTCTCCTCATCGATGTTTCTAACTCTCTCTTTCTCCCTTCCTCTCTGTAAAAAAATCAATATATTTTTTTAAAAAATAAGGAAAAAAATCAATAGAAACATATTTTAAAAAATAAAGGTTAAGAATAAGACATATTAAACTATAACTTGAGAGTTTTATTTCTCTAAATATATTGTTCTCAAATTACGTTAAAAAATAAATATGATACAATGATTTAGGAAACATTAACATGAGACAATACTATGCAGCTCCTAGAAAGTAAATGTACTGATATTCTTTAAAAGCACAGAAAACCTTTGATATGTTTTAAAGTGGAAAAGAATACAAAATAGCATTGTAAACCAAGGCTACCCAGAGGGAAACCAGGTAGCCAAGGACTAGAAATTAAAATGTAAAAATGAAGAGAAGTGAAGTGTGCCCACCACACAAAGTAGAATGTCCTCTCTTTTCACACTTTTAATAGTACTTGTAGCTCTTTTCTTAACTTGTCAAAACATTGGCTGTTCAGTGTTTATGATTTAAATATTCCGAAGAGGAGTAGGGTAAGGCTGTTACATTGCGAGATCATGTGCAGTTCACCCGCTGGAAATTCTGGTAAAAAGAACTGTAACTTTTGGCCGGGGCTAATGCCAGTTTCCGAGAAGCTAGAGAAGGTAACAGCCACTTTCGGTTAGAATGTACAAAAGTGAAGACATGTGGTCACAATAACTGAGTGGCCAAAGACTGCACGAGGTCTGCTCTTTGTCATACTGTCAGGAAGACAACCTACCCCCGCCCCAAGTTTCTGGTTACCTCGCTCAGAGTTCAACAGAGGTTGAGTACTTCACAAAAATCCAAACCTGCCCTAACTGGTTTGGCTCAGTGGATAGAGCGTTGGCCTTCGGACTGAAGGGTCCCAGGTTCGATTCCAGTCAAGGGCATGTACCTTAGTTCCGAGCACATCCCCAGTAGGGGGTGTGCAGGAGGCAACTGATCGATATTTCTCTCTCATCGATGTTTCTAACTCTCTATCCCTCTCCCTTCCTCTCTGTGAAAAATAAATAAAATATATTTAAAAAAAAAAATCCAAACCTAAGCCCCGGCGGGGTAGCTCAGTTGGTTAGAGTGTCATCCCAATACGCCAAGGTTGCAAGTTCAATCCCCAGTCAGGGCACATACAAGAATCAACCAACGAATGCAGAAGTAAATGGAACAGCAAAACTGATGTTTCTCTCTCTCTCTCTCCCTTCCTCCCTCCAAATAAATACATAAACATTTTTAAAAGTAAAGAAAAACCAAACTTAAAGCATATAAAAATTAAGGAGACACCATTCACATTACAAAAGTACTCTGACTTTTAAAAAATGTCTTCATTGATTTTAGAGAGAGGAAGAGAGAAAGAAACATCGATCAGCTGACTCCCATACGAGGAATCACAACCTGGACATGTGCCTGACCAGAAATTGAACCTTTTGGTACACAGGATAACGTTCAACCAACAAAGCCACACTGGCCAGGGCAAGGCCTCCAAACTTTAAAAAATAGATTTTTGAAATGTGGTTCCCTTAGCATACTTAGGGGGTCATTAAGGATCTTCAGAAATTCTGGAGTTCAGAAATGGAAAATTAATATTTTCACAATCAGTTGATTGAAGAAAAAACGAATGAAAAATATCTGGATTTTATTTTATATATCAATTTTGAAAGAAATCTAGAAATTTATCTAAATACTGATGTGTCCCTTAATCTTTTAAAAATTATCTCTGGCACTTTACAGTAAATTAAATGAGAACAGAAACAAAAACATAAAGCTATGGAAAATAGAATGTGCAAATTCTGAGGTAACACTATCTTGGAGTGTTAAATTTAGCCTGATCAACTTACAGCCAGAACAGAAAAAAAAACAGGGTGGATTACAACATTCTTACTAATTGGCAGAAGAAAGCATGACATTTGTACAAAAATATTCCTGAACTTGAATGCTAAGCAACTAAAGAGTTCTGGGTAATCTCATTTTCTTTTATGTAATAACTAGCGGCCTGGTACACAAAATCCATGCGGGGGGGGTCTGGGAGGGGGGAGGAGAGTGTTCCTCAGCCCAGTCTGCACCCTCCCCAATCTGGGACCCCTTGAGGGATGTCCTACTGCCTGTTTAGGCCTGATCCTACTGGACTGCTGGTTCTCAATTGCATGCCTGCCTGCCTTCCTGATTGCCCCTAACCGCTTCTGTCTGCCAGCCTGATTACCTCCTAACCACTCCCCTGCCAGCCTGTTTGACCCTAACTGCCCTCCCCTGTAGGCCTGATCACCCCCCAACTGCCATCTCCTGCTGGCCTGGTCACCCCTAACTTCCCTCCTCTGTCAGCCTGGACATCCCTAACTGCCCTCTCCTGCAGGTTTGATTGCCCCCAACTGCCCTCCCTTGCAGGCCTGGTCCCTCCCAACTGCCCTCCCCTGCTGGCCATCTTGAATCCACATGGGGCAGCCATCTTTGACCACATGGGGGCAGCTATCTTGTGTGTTGGAGTGATAGTCAATTTGCATATCACTCTTTTATTAGATAGGCTAAATTTATAAGCAGCATAATTTTTTTCATCCTTAATATAAAAGTACCTCTTAAATACATTTGCTGTATTTGTATATGGTAATTGACACTTCATAACTCAGAATTCTGCAATATTTATGAACAGTAATTGTCTTTATAAAAGAGGAAGAGCTACAAAAGAGCAGCTAGTCAAGTCATTCATCCTCGAGAGAGCTCCATTGCCTCACCATGAAAATGAGAGGTGAAATTTGGTGACTTCTCCATACATGGAAAATGCTCAGAAAATAGGACCAAATCTGTCCAGATTCCAGAAACACCGCAAAGAGCTTTCACTCTCTATAATTCCCTGATATCAAACTTACAAGTATGAATGACTTCATTTCCCCTTCTTCACTTGTCCCTTTCATTTATGTTTTCCCCCACCTACTGGGTGCTACCTGTCTCTCTTTCCTGCCGCTAACCTCTTCCTCGTTCCTAGCGTCCAAGTGCACCCCTCCCCCTGCTTTCTCTGAATATCAGGGCTCAAAGGGCTGGTTTTTACAGTTGTTTGATATTGATAAACTGAGTTTTTCCGGATGAACTGTTTATTTTCCGACAGTCTTTCTCACGTACACACAGCTGATTGAGGGTTCAGTTTAGATTTTCCTGTTGTTAAACTAACTCTTTAAGGTTTTCCCTAAAAGAAACAATTTCAACCTCTTTACTCTGCAATTATTTTCCACTATTTTAAAGTTTTAGGTTGCTCTTTCCAAATACACTAGTTTTAGTCCATTTGGGCCACTACAATAAAATACGACAGACTGGGTGGATAATGAACAACACATATTTATTTCTCAGTGTTGAAGGTTGGAAAATCCTCTTTCCAGACACCAGGAGATTCAGTGTCTGGCCAGGGCCTGATTCTGGGTTCACACGTAGGAAGGGGTGACAAATCTCTCTTGGGATCTCCTTTTTTGTTGTTAAACCTCACCCAAGGTTATTTTTTGGCAGAGAGGGGGGAGAGGGACAGAAAGAGAGAGAGAGAAAAACATTGATGTGAGAGACACATCGACTGGTTGTTTCTCCCACGTGCCCCAACCAGGGACAGGAATCGAACCTGTGACCCTCCCCACGCTGTAACCGCTGAACCAAAGTGGCCAAGGCTTACTATAAGGGCATTAATCCCATTTAGGAGGGCTCTGAAATCATGACCCAATCACCCCTTAAAGGCCACCCCATCTATAAATACCATTACATTGAAGGTTAGGTTTCAAGATATGAATTTTGGAAGGGCACAAATATTCAGTTTAGAGCAGTGGTTCTCAACCTTTCTAATGCCGCGATCCTTTAACACAGTTCCTCATGTTGTGGTGACCCCCAACCATAGAATTATTTTTGTTGCTACTTCATAACTGTCATTGTGCTACTGGTTAATGAATTGTAATGTAAATATCTGATATGCAGGATGTCTTAGGTGAGCCTGGTGAAAGGGTTTTTCTACCCCCAAAGGGGTCGCGACCCACAGGTTGAGAACCGCTGGTTTAGAGCAACATTTTATTATCTTCATTTAAACAAGCATATACAACACCGAATACTTACAAAAGTAACAATCAACACTAAATAATCTATAAGCTCAAATACAAAGGACTAGTTATGTAACTATGATGGAGTACCATCATAACTATTTATTTTGTTTATTTATTTGAGCCTGGTACACAAATTCGTGCACAGCTGGGATCTGGTTGGTCTGCCCCCAACCAGGTCAGCCAGAGGGAGGGGCTATGGATGGTTGGAAGGCTGGGGTAAGGGGCCCAGGGCAGTTGGCCAGCTGGCCCTGCCCCCTAGATGAACTTCCGGCTGAACTTCTGGTCCAGGAGACAATTTGCATATTAGGCTTTTTATATAGGATCTTCATTGTTGAAAGTATTACAAATGTCCACTTTGTGAATTGTTTTTTCCATTGACCCCCTCCACCCCATACTAGCCCCTCCCAGGCCTTCACCAGACTGTTGTCTGTGTCCATTGGGTATGTAAATATGCATACAAGTTCCCTGGTTAATCTTCCTGCCCCACCTCCACTCCCACTTTCCCCACTCCCACTTTCCCTCTGAATTTTGTCAGTCTGTTCCATGCTTCTATGTCTCTGGATCTAGTTTGTTCATCAGTTATTTTGTTCATTAGATCCTACACCTGAGTCAGAAATGTGATACGTATCTTTCCCTGACTGGCTTATTTCGCTTAGCACAATACTCTTCAGTTTCATTCATCCTGTTGCAAACGGGAAGAGTTGGTTTGCATAGTATTACATTGTGTAAATGTACCACAGCTTTTTTACTCACTCATCTACTGATGGGCACTTGGGCTGTTTCCATATCTTAGCTATTGTAAATTGCACTGCTATGAACATAGAAATGCATACATTCTGATTGGTGATTTGGGTTTCTTAGCATATATTCCTAGAAGTGGGATTGCCGGTTCAAATGGGAGTTCCATTTTTAATTTTTTGAGGAAACTCTATTCTGTTATCCAGTCTGCATACCCACCAGCAGTATACTAGGGTTCCCTTTTCTCTACATCCTCGCCAACACTGGTTGTTTGTTGATTTGTTGATGACAGCCATTCTGACAGGTGTGAGGTGGTATCTCATTGTTGTTTTAATTTCCATCTCTCTGATGATTAGTGATATTGAGCATTTTTTCATATGTATCTTGGCCAATTGTATGTCCTCTTCAGAAAAGGATATATATAGGTTGTCTGCCCATTTTTTGGGTGGTCTGTCTTCCTTTGGTTGAGTTGTAAGAGTACTTTATATATTTTGGAATTTAACCCCTTATCATATGTATCATTAGCAAATATGTTCTCTCATGCGGTGGGGGTCTTTTTTCAGTTTGTTGATGGTTTCTTTTGCTGTGCAAAAGCTTTTTATTTTGATGCAGCCCCATGTGTTTATTTTCTCCTTAGTTTTCTTTGCCCTAGGAGCTGTGTAACATTGCTGTAAGAAAAGTCTGAGATTTTTTCGGGACCTCTTTTACGATAAGGGCATTAATTCCATTTAGGAGGGCTCTGAAATCATGACCCAATCACCTCTCAAAGGTGATTTGCCTACCATTTCTTCTAAGACTTTTATGGTTTCATGACTTACATTTAAGTTTTTTATCCATTTTGAGTTTAATCTAACATATTTTGTATATGGTATAAGTTGGTGATCTAGTTTCATTTTTTTTGCATGTTCCTGTACAATTTTCCTATGATTTGTCTATGACTTCTTCTAGTATTTTTATGGTTTCATGACTTACATTTAAGTTTTTTATCCATTTTGAGTTTAAACCTAACATATTTTGTGTATGGTGTAAGTTGGTGATCTAGTTTCTTTTTTTTTTTGCATGTTCCTATACAATTTTCCCAACACTGTTTATTGAAGAGGCTGTCTATACTCCATTATATATCCTTGCCTCCTTTGTCAAATATTAATTGAGTGTAATGGCTTGGGTTGATTTCTGGGGTATCTATTCTGTTTTACCAGTATGTGCCTGTTCTTATGCTAGTACAAGACTGTTTTGAGTGCAGTGGCTTTGTAGTATAACTTGACATCTGGTATTGTGATTCCTCTAACTTTGTTCTTCCTTCTCAAGATTGCTGCAGTTATTTGGGATCTTTTTTGGTTCCATATAAATTTATGGGTGTTTATTCTAGATCTGTGAAATATGCCACTGGTATTTTAATAGTGATTGCACTGAATGTATAGATTGCTTTGGTAGTACAGTGGTACCTCGAGATACGAGTGCCCTAACATACGAGATTTTTGAGATACGAGCCGTTGAGTGAGCGATTTTTGCTTCGAAATATGAGCAACATTTGAGATAGGAGTACTCTCTCGGATTGGCCAGCTGCACACAACCCACCAGTTTACCGCGACTCGAGCGTCTCATAGTTTCCCACGCCTCAAGGTTACGAAATTAAACTTGTATCTCAAGGTACCACTGTATGGACATTTTAATGATGTTGATTCCATCAAAACCATTTAAAGGCTACCTTCAATAATGCTTAAGTGGAAGTGTGTGTATTCACCATGTATTACTGGGTACTCACTGTGCACAGTCACTAGAAACTGTAAACACAAAGATATAGAATAAGCCAGACTCCCCAGTTCATTAAACTACTCTTCATATAGCATGACTTAAATTTCCTCACTATTTGGTCATTTTTGGTGCTCAAAGCAAACAAACAAACAAGTACTTCAGATATAACCGCATCATCCTGAAACGGAGCAGGACTATCTACTTCCTCATTCTGGAGACAAGAGTACAGAACCCATTACTGTACTGGCACTCACAGAATCCAGTCGATTCATACTGAGTTCACCATCAATGAAAACTGCCCTTTTATCCTCTCTCCCTCATCTCACACTTGTGTCGATTTTTCCACCCCAAAGCAAAACATTGTGTCTCTTTTTGTAAAAGCTAATTCACCGTTCCAGCCAGTTGGGATTGGTCAGAATTCTGATTCAACCCGCCCATTCCACTAAGTGGTCCCTCAGCTGGGTCAGGGACACATTTTATTGTTTCTTCAACACTTTGAGGTTATTAAACTTCTGAAAAGTATGAAGTTGGGGTAGAACCTTTAAATGGCACATCAGTACAGACCTCCCAGTAGAAAACCAGCTTTGATTTCACCTAATTAGACTGCTTTCAATGCATCTTCATCTGCACGCGCACGCGCGCGCACACACACACACACACACACACACACACACACAGTGGTATGGCACAATTGTTAGGGAGGCAGGCTTTGAAGCCACACTGCCTGGGTTCAAATTTCAGCACTGCCACTTACTAGCTCTGTAGGCAAGTCCCTTAACCTCTTTATGTCCCAGATTCCACATCTGTAGAATGGAAATAGTTGCACCTAATTTACTGGTTCTGAGGATTAAAGTAGGTCACCTGTGCAAAACACTTAAAACAGTGCCTGGTATGTAATAAATCTGCCCTAACAATAACAAAAACAGGAGATGATTAAATATTTTAGGTACCTCCTGATGTAGTCTACTCTGGTATCATTAGCTAAAAGGGAATGACCTAGCTTGTTCGGCTCTTACTTTTTTTTCTGAACTTAATACTGTAGCCTAGTAATCACTAGTTCCTTGTAAATGTGCTCAATTACTACTGAGAAGCAAACATTTTGTTTAGGATCAAAGTCCATATGTTAAGAAGACGGAGTCCACCTCTGGAAGAAACAGGGACCCATGTTTTTATTTTCAGTATTCAGGCCCCTCTCCTGTGAGAGAGAAACATCCATGGCCTCCTGCAAGCACTCCAGGGGGCTGGGACCCACAACCTAGGCATGTGCTTTGACCTGCAACTTTATAGGATGATGCTCCAACCAAATGAATGATCAGGCCAGGGCTCTTTGAACGTTTTGAAGTTCATCCTCCCAAGTAAAAAGCAAACTCATTATTACCCAGCATCCCATTCCACTCCTTGATTAACACAAAGTACGGGTGACAGAGAACCACTTTCTTTGGATTACGGGAGCCTGTCATTTCAGAATTCCCAAGGATAAAAGCCTTACGGTATTAAGGCAGAATTCTTCATATTTCCTGAGGTTAAAGTTTTGCACGTCAAAATTTTAAAAATGGTCTATAACTCTATGGATTAAGTGAAGACAGAATATAAGTCAGTTTTGAGCTAAACACTCTACTAGCCTGTTACTTTATAAGACACTCAATAAGGTCTTACAACACGGAATTCATTTGACGGTAGGGTTTACCCAAGTTTCATTCTGATCTGAAGTCAGATCGCAAAGGTCGGAGTGATTCCCACACGTCCTGCGGAATTCTTTTCTTTGTAAAGTCCTTCTGCGAAAGAAGTGGAGTCAGAATTCCATCCATAAAATTAGGGAAAAGTTCCCACTTTATCCATATGTTATCTCCTTTCCTCAACTCTCAGACGATTTTGGTTACTTAGCCTTTCCACATGACACGGACCGCATGTCAGAACTGGAATCCGGCGATGCCCTATTTGGCAGACAGGAACAGGCCCGGAGAAGTGAGTGTCTTGCCTAAGTTCACGGCCCATTAGCCACCGCAAGTCAGGATAAGTCTTCATGGGTCTAACAGTATTTTCTTCCAATACAGAGCATCACTTTATAAAAAGACCCTGTTATTGACCATTACCTAATTTTTTTAAATCTGGTTTTCTGCCCGTTCAAATCTCGAAATCTCTTTGCTTTTGCCACGTTTTTCCACACGCCTACCACTCCCCAGAGGACATATTAAAAACCGACTCCTAAGTTCGTCCTCAAGGCCATTAGAAGACATTTCCATGACTTCTTGGGAGTGGTGGTCACAGTCTCAGAATTCAGGAGCTCTAGGATGGCAACGCCAGCTATCTTGTGGCCCCGATGTTGCTTTTAGTAAATCTCGGGGTGGGAAGCCACATAAAATAAACTACACAACGAAACCTCTGAAGGAAGAGGGGTGATCCTCCACATTTCCAGCTCCTTGCAGGATACTGTAGCCAAGAAGGGCAACCAGAAATACACCAAACTCCTGCAAGCACTCCGGGGGGATGGGACACACAACCTGCGCATGTGCCCTGACCAGGAATCGAACCCGCAACTTTACAGGATGATGCGCCAACCCAATGAATGACCAGGCCAGGGCTCTTAGAATGTTTTGAAGTTTTACACACACACACACACACACACACACACACACACACACACACTCTGCCAGGCACACACTTTACTA
>JAAGEH010000311.1:42499956-42539258 GCA_011751065.1 Lasiurus cinereus | reverse complement strand
ACACACACACACACACACACACTCTGCCAGGCACACACTTTACTACACACACACACACACACACACACACACACTCTTTACTACAAATCTGGCCTCCCTAGCGCATCTGAGAGCCAGCGCGATGCCGGGAGGGTGAGGCGGGTGCAGGGGCGGCGGACCTCGCGCGGGAGCGCCCGGGCGCGGAGGGGCCGGCGGCCGGCAGTGCGCACGCGCGCCCCCAGCCTTTGTACCGGCGGCGGCGGCGGCGGCGGCGGCACCTGGAGACCCCCAGCGAGCATGCGCGCCCGCACCGCACCGCCGCGAGGGGCGAGGGGCGCGGGCGCGGGGGGGAGGGGCGGCGCTGCGCCCGGCCTTACCTGCCGGCGTCCCCCGCTTCCATCCCGGCGCCGCCCCGCGGACGTCCGCCCTGCCACGCAAGCGAGCGACTGGCCGCTCCGGGGTCGCGGCGGCGGCGCGGCGGCCCAGCCAGCAGAGACTTGGACCCGATCGCCGGCTGAACGGGGACCGCGGCTACCGCTCCGGCTCCGCCCCCGGCCCCCCGCTCCCCCGCCCCCACAGCGCCAACCCCTCTTTTGCCCGGCGCTTCCGCCTGCGCCCTCGCCAAATCCGGGGACTGGTGGGAGTCACGTGCCGCGGGGGGACCAATCAGGCTGGTCCCCCTCCGGCTTCCTCCGCTGGCCGCGGGGCCTTTCGGGAAGGGCGGGGGGCGGACGCGGAGGAGGGGGAGCGGAGGCTCTGCTGACGCAGGCTCCGGTCCCCCAGCCTTCGGCGCCCACTCTTGGGTGGTGGGCGGGGATGGCGGTGAGCGGGTGAGCATGTCTTAGGGGGGCGCTGGGGTGGGTGGGGCTGTTCTGCTTATCAATCAGGATTACCCAGGCCTTTCCACCCCATTTTTATCCTGATTAAAAGCTGTTTTGCATTAATTATCCAGCGTGACGTGGGAGAAAGAAGAGTCTGTGGAGTCAAAGAACCTGGGAGGCCAGGCCTCAGGCTCCCAACCTGTAAAAGGAGGGGATTGTAAAAAAGTGCTTAGTAAAATGTAGAACTTTATATAAATCATTGTCTGGTTTTCTTTGCATCAATAAACATATGCCTCTTTGCAGCCTATGCTAGCGGCTGCCACGCAGGCATCACGTTGTCTTTATAACCTTCCAGGCTGCCCCTGTGTTGTAGTTGTTTGTTTTCCCGACGGCTCTTACAGCTGGTTTGTGTCTCATTATTTCTCAGGTTGTCGCTAGTGTTCGTTCAAGGACTTCATTAAGTAACCCTCCAGGGAGATAGCTTTTTACCTTTCTCAGGTTTGCATAGTGGAAACTGTGGCGGTTGTGTCGGTTAGCTTTCCCGGGTTAAGCTGGGGTAAACAGATGACTCCCAGAGTCTCAGGGGTTTATTTCTCACTAAAGAAACACGTGGGCTGGGAGATGGCTGTGGCTGTCGGTCACATGGCTTCTTCATCCTGGGATCCAAGAAAAGGGCTTTCATGAGTCAATACACATTAATATGTACTATGTCCGTTGTTTAAAACTTTTCAGAACTTGTACCAATACTGTGTCCCTTTAATAGGTACTACGCAGAACCTGACTCATGGTAGGTTAAACCTGACAACTGATTTTTTGTCTTCTTTTGATAATGCAAGTGCCTAACTTAAGCTTTGATTGCCAAGGCATTTATTTCAAAGAGGCGTCCACTTCATAGACTGGCTATCTAGAATAAATACATTGCCAGGCACACACATACACACACACACACACACACACACACACACACACACACACACATTAAAGAGCCAGGCTGCCTCTCCTAACTGTGGCTCTTTTGTTTTAGGAATTTTGGTTGATTTCAATAAATGACCATTTGGACTACTTGTTTTTTCCTTTTCCACTACTTTAATTTTCACTCGTGTGTGTGTGTGTGTGTGTGTGTGTGTGTGTGTTTGTTAATGTATCTTACTGATTTTTTACAGAGAGGAAGGGGGAGGGATAGAGAATTAGAAACATCAATGAGAGAGAAACATTGATCACTGGCTGCCTCCTGCACACCTCCTACTGGGGATGTGCCCGCAACCAAGATATGTGCCCTTGACTGGAAGCAAACCTAGGACCTTCCAATCCACAGGTTGACGCTCTATCCACTGAGCCAAACCAGTTTTGGCTCCACTCTTTTGTTTTAAATCCACTGATGGTAAACTCTGAAATGGTAGGCTTCCCACCCTGGACCCCAATAAAGCAGAACCCAGGCCCATGCACATGCACACTCACTCCCTCTACTGCGACCTTGCTGTGGGGCCCCAGTGAGGTCTTGTAAATAACAAACCAGCGTCTTTTCAACGTTTCTGTTGGAGTTGCCAAAGGAGGCCAAACATGGAAGGGATTATAAATTTATTAGCTCATCTGGAGTCCAGATGGGTTGTACCCCAAAATGGCACCACCTCCTAGGTAGGGCTGGGGAGTCAGAGGTTTTAAAGGACTCTGAGTGGGCTTTTTCAGCAGGAAACTCTCAGGGCAGGTCTGGATCCTGGGAAAGTCTGGAAGGGAAAGATAATGTGGGAAGGGAATGTGGTCTTAAGTGAAAAGGAATGTCTGTTGTGAAGTCAAAAGGTCAGTTCCCAGGGGAGGGGTATCAATTCAATTATTTGATCAGACCTCACAGCTTCCTGATGGTTATTGCTGAGGTGTCTTGCAACCATAGAACCATAAGAGCTGCCCTAGCTGCTTTGGCTCAGTGGATAAAGTGTTGGCCTGAGGACTGGGGGATCATGGGTTTGATTCTAGTCAAAGGCATGTGCCCAGGTTGCAGGCATGATCCCCAGTAGGGGCCATGCAGGAGGCAGCCAGTGATTCTTTTTCATCATTGATGTTTCTGTCTTCCTCTCCCTTTCTCTCTGAAATCAATTAAAATACACACACACACACACACACACACACACACACTGAGTGGCCAGATTATGATCTCTGACGCATACACATATACTGAGTGGCTAGATTATTATGATATATATATATATATATATATATATATATACATATATATATATGTATATATATATGTATATATATATATATATGTCTAAGCGACCGTTACGACTGAACAACCAGAACAACCGGTTGACCGGTCACTGTGACATGCAGTCCGAGACCCCTCACTCATTACCCCCGCCTGCTCACTGCTCCTTACCGCTCAGCTTGCTGCTCCTTAGTGCTGTGGTGGAAGTGGGAGAGTCTCCCACTACCACTGGGGCACTCCCCAACAGTGAGCCCAGATTCTGGCTGAGCGGTGCTCCCCTTGTGGGAGCACACTGACCACCAGGGGGCAGCACCTGCATTGAGCATCTGTCCCCTGGTGGTCAGTGCACATCACAGCAACTGGTGGTTCCAGTCATTCCACCATAAAGGTTGCTCGGGTTCTTATTATATACTAGAGGCCCGATGCACAAAATCTGTGCAAGAGTAGGCCTTTCGTCGAAACCGATTTGGCTCAGTGGATAGAGCATCGGCCTGCGGACTGAAGGGTCCCGGGTTCGATTCTGGTTAGGGGCATGTGCCTTGGTTGCGGGCACATCCCCAGTGGGGGGGGTGCGGGTGATCGATGTCTCTCTCATCGATGTTTCTGACTCCATCTCCCTCTCTGTGAAAAATCAATAAAATATATTTTAAAAAAAAGAAAAAAAGAGTAGGCCTTTCTTCCCTGGGCGGCCAGCACCAGCTTCCCTTCAGCACTTGGAACCCAGGCTTCCCTCACAGCCCCAGCTTCATCCGGAAGGTTGTCCAGAAGGATGTCCGGTCTAATTAGCATACTACACTTTTATTATAGATATTAGAGGCCCGGTGCATGAAATTCATGCATGGTGGGGTCCCTAGGCCTGACCGGTGACTAGGGCCAATCAGGATCTTCCTGCTGGCTGCCAGCTGCCGACCAGGGCCTGCTGGCCGCAGGGAGGGACCAGGGGAAGGTGGCCGGCCATGGGAGGTTGGCTGTGGGAGCATACTGACCACCAGGGGTCAGCTCCTGCATTGAGCATCTGCCCCCTGGTGGTCAGTGTGGGTCATAGCAACTGGTCGTTCCAGCATTCCATAAGGGCTGGTTCCATCCCAACATTGGTTGTTGATAAGCTGAAACCAGTACAAAACAGTGGGTATCCATTGAATATTTCTTGAACCAATGAATGTACAGGGTATCTTCTCTTTCTCTGGTTTTTATAACCACCTAGGATCACAGTCTAAGAAAATGTTTAAAGCAGTTCACTTGCCTCACTGATTTCGGAAAGATAATTCTAGGACTGAGAGTATGTGTAAAGAGCTACAAACTTTTCTTAGGTTTTCACGCAGGAAGAGTTACCCTTGGGCAGCCAGGGTCTCCGTCACTGCAGGGTGCTGTATCTCTGGGTCTGCCAGCTCCATTCGTAACCGCAGCAGACCAGGGGCCTCTGCTTCTCGGCTTAGTTCTGTCTTACAAAAGGAAGAGTTTACTGGAAGAATTGTTGGGGAGCAGGACACTGAACTTGGGAATGGTGAAGCAATCAACAAAGGGGCTCCTTTTCCGCCAGTGCCTCTGTCATCATCCTGCATCTGTCTGGAAGACAAACTTGTTCAGCTCTGAGCCTGGCTCAGGGAAGCTCAGGAGAAATCTCCTGTCTTTGCCAAATAGGCCTCTATTTAAAAAAGCAGTGGTTCTCAACCTTTTTAATGCTGTGACCTTTTAATACAGTTACTCATGTTGTGGTGATCCCCAACCACAAAATTATTTTTGTTGCTACTTCATAACTGTAATTTTGCTACTGTTAATGAATCATAATGTAAATATCTGTTTTCTGATGGTCTTAGGCGACCTTGCTAGCAGTTTTCAGCCTGTGGGTTGCGACCCACAAGTTGAGAACCGCTGCTGTAGAGCCTAAGACCATCAGAAAACACAGATATTTACATTACAATTCATTAACAGTAGCAAAATGACAGTTATGAAGTAGCAATGAAAATAATTTTGTGGTTGGGGGTCACCACAACATGAGGAACTGTATTAAAGGGTCATAGCATTAAAAAAAAGGTTGAGAACCACTGATTTAAAGAGACCTTGTGTGATGGGACAACAAAAGAAGGGCCAAGTCCCTTCATCTTGTTTCCCTCCCCTCCCAATCCTCTCCCTCTCAAGAACCTAGCAAGCTTGCTTACCCTGCTTGCCCAGTGAAGGAGGCGATGTGGAGGGATTAGAAAGAGGCACAAAGAGACTTTTGGTTGTGATAGATATGCTCGTTATTTTGACTGTAAGAATGGTTACACAGGTAAAACCTCATCAAATTGTATGCTTGAAATACGTGGTTTATGTCAAATACACCTGCCTAGTTGTTGAAAAAGTGAGTGTATCATGATTCACCTCATACATACAACCCATAATCTTTCAGTCTTGTCTTGCATTAACCTTTTGCTTAACACAAATCAATCCATAACCAAAGCAAAACCTAAAAAGGCGTGGATATTATCCATTTTGGGTTCCCTCTTTTCCAGTGGCAAGCACCACAGCACTAGGGTATATAGCTAGCTGTCTTGATGTGGCTGTTTCACAGTTTCAAAGGCCGTTGGGCACAAGGAGATAGATTTTTTTGTTTGTTTTTTACATATATTTTATTGATTTCTTACAGAGAGGAAGGGAGAGGGATAGTTAGAAACATCAATCAGCCGCCTCCTGCACGCCCCCCACTGGGGATGTGCCCACAACCAAATACATGCCCTTGACCGGAATCGAACCCGGGACCCTTCGGTCCGCAGGCCGACGCCCTATCCACTGAGCCACACCGGCTGGGGTGAGACCGGGTTTTTAAACTTTACTCCTGCAGGGTGACCTCATCTAAGCACTTGCTGCTCAGCGCGCCGGCCTCCACGGGCTGGTAAAGGGAGTTCATTTAACGCGAGCCATTGGCGCAGGTCAGAGGACACATGATGCCGGAAGGCAGCCAGCGCGGCCCCAAGTCTCGACATCCGCCAGGGAAACCCCGCTGTACGGAGAGGGAGGAGGGGAGACAAAAGCCCGAGCCGCAGAGTTCCGGGAACCGGCTTGCAAAACACCGCTGGTTCCGGCCCTAAGTCCCACTTCCGTCCGGGTCACGTGCGCGCGGCTGTGCTCCCGGCTTTGCAGTCCGGCGGGGCCCCGGCCCCGGCACTTTCCGTCCTGCCCGCAGGCCGCCCGCTCCGGCTGCGGAAGCCGCTGCCGCGCGTGCTCTGACCCGCTGTGGCGCCGAGCCCTCCGGGTACGGTCTCTCCCTGCACATCTCTCCGCGCGCAGCCCGTGGGGCCAGTGGGGGTGCGGCCTGCAGCTCCGCTGCTGGAGTTTGGAGGGGCGCGGGGAAAACACGCGGGGCCGCCCTTCCCTTGCTCCCCCAGAGCTGCCTTTAGATCCTGCAGGCCCAGTCCCCGACGCTGAGAAGCCATTGCAGACTGGCCCCAGGCCTGCAGGGGACGCCCGCCCGCTCCGCGCCTGGGGCCAGGGGAGCAGGGGGCAGGGGTGGGGGAGAACCCAGGTGTGGTCACTCTGCACCCCGCCGCCAGGAGGCTTGTTTCCCCGCCTCGGTTTAGTCCTGAGCTGGGAGCCTGCTGACAGCAGCCTCTTTCCCTGCCCGCCCAGCCGCTGACCATGCCCGCGGGCGTGCCCTGGACCACCTACCTGAAGATGTTCACCGCCAGCCTCCTGGCCATGTTCGCGGGCTCCCAAATGGTGCACAGGTACTACCTGCCGGACCTGGTAAGTGCAGGGGGGCCCCGGGCTTCGCGCTCGGACCCCTCCATTCTCCTCCCCACAAGAGCAAAAGGGATCTTAAAACGAAACGAGGAGCACTTCTGTCCTGGCCCTAAAACCTGCTGATGGCGTCCAGTTGCCTTTAGAGCAGCTGTTCTCAACCTTCCTAAGGCCGCGACCCTTGCATACAGTTCCTCGTGTGGTGGTGACCCCCAACCATGGAATTTTGCTACTGTTCTGCATCGTGATGTAAATATCTGCATTTTCCGATGGTCTTAGGCGACCCCTGCGAAAGGGTCGCGACCCACATGTCTTGCTCTCGCACCGCCAGGCAGAAATCACGCAGAGGTCTTACACCGCCTGGCACCTGCCTGCCACTGGCCTTGCCTAATCCCATTTCCCTCCCTTTCCCCGTGTGGCAGCCACACCGGCTTCCTTGCTGTTTCTCAAACGCATCAAGCCTGTTCCCGTCGGAAGGCTTTGCCTTTTCTGTTCTTGGGGAGCTTTTGTCCCAGATCTGGGCTTGGTTTCCTTCTTCAAAGTTGCAAGTTTCTGCTTAGATACCTCCTCCATCCATGAGGTTAGCTTCAAAGGAATTGCTCTTCTGCTATTTTGTCTCAGTCCTTTATTTCGTGGAGCACTTGTCGCAATTGGCAATTATTTTATTCCTTTGTCTCTACTTGTTTGTTTCCTCCACTAGAATGTAAGGTGCACAAAAGGACTGTTCCACAATATGATACTTTATAATCACTATGGTGGGTATTCATTTAAAAAGAAAGGGACAACCTCGCTAATGACAAGTGCTGGTGAGGATGTGGAGAAACTGGAACCCTCATACAGTGCCGCTAGGAAGGCAGAGGGTAGAGCTGATGTGGAAGTCTGACAGTTCCTCAGTTAAGCGTGGAGTTATCAAATGACCCAGCTATTCTACTTCTAGAGAGAGATGCAAAATTTGATCATACAAAAACGTGTACATAAATATTCATAGAAGTATTATTTAGAAGAGCCCCAAAGTGGAAGCAATCCATCTTGTCCATAAACTGATAAATGGACATATAAAATGTGGTATACCCATATAATAGAATATTATTTGTTCTTAAAAGGAAATGAAGTACTTAATATGTGGCAACATGGATGACCTTAAAAACATGCCAAGGGAAAGACTGCATATTGGATAATGCCATTCCCATGAAATTTGTCCAGAATAGACAAATCTATATAATAGTTAATAGATTAATGGTTGCCTAGGGCAGTGGTGTGGATGTGAGAAAGCTTTGTGGGAATGGGGTTTCTCTTGGGGGTCAGTTCTAAAATGTATTGTACTGATGCATGTGCAATCTTATGAATCTACTAAAGGTCATTAAATTTATACTTTAAATGGGAGAATGGTAGGTATTATTATCTCACTAAAGTGGTTAAAAAGGTAATCTTCTCAGCCTTTTCTGACCATCTTTTCTGAAGGTAGTTTTATTTATTTTTGTATCCAAAATGTGTTTATTGGGTTGGTTCCCACTCTTTTATTTTAAAGATATATTTTATTAATTTTTACAGAGAGGAAGTGAGAGGGATAGAGAGTTAGAAACATCAATGAGAGAGAAACATTGATCATCTGCCTCCTGCACACCCCCCATTGAGGATGTACCTGCAACCAAGGTGCATGCCCTTGACCAGAATCGAACCTGGGACACTTCCGTCCGCAGGCCGATGCTCTATCCACTGAGCCAAACTGGTTATGGCTCCTGCTCATCTTGATGTGAGGTGCTTTTAGTGCTGCTTCCCTCTGAAGGAGCATCCTTCTGCAAACCTTGCTTTTCCTCCTGTTGGCTGGCAGAGAACAATGGAGCCACCGACCCACAAAGCTACTGTTGGTGCGTGGCTGAAGCCGGTGGTGATTTTATCGCTTCCTGGCATTTCACAACCGTGAAGTAGGAATTGGGGCTCTGCACGGGGCGCTTCTTCTCGTGCTGCCTCTTCTCTTCTGGAGAGGGGTGGAGGAGATCCTTAGCCAGAGGCATATTGTCGTGGGGAGGTCGTCACCCTCGGAAAAGCTGAAGGTCATTTTATATTTTTTTTGCTCACTGCTTTATACAGGTGGAGAGGCAGTCAGTAGTACAGGAATACATTTCCAAATATGGAAAGTTTTATTGAAATCTGTGATAATGATGCAAACTCTTCCTCTCTAGAACTTAAAAACCCAGCCTGGATAATAGAGTTATTTGGGTTAAAAAGGGACTTAGATCAACTGTGGGTTCTCACAGATTTAGCGTTGAGTAGCAAGGGACTTTCTTTTCCTCTAACCTTGTTCTGATGTCTTTCAGGTCACATTTAATTAGTCTCAGAAAGCACTGGAACATGTGGTTTTTTGTGTGTTGTTGTTTGTTCTTTTAATAGACAATACCCGAAATCCCGCCAAAGCCTGGAGAACTCAAAACGGAGCTTTTGGGACTGAAAGAGAGACAACACGAACCTCAAACTTCTCAGCAGTAGAAACCTCAAAGTACAACTCTGCCAAGAACTCTGCGAATACTAAGTCTTAAATATATATATTTTTAAAATTTACTGAGTCCAACTACTTGCACGTAAGCACCTACTACAATGCTAACCACAGGAGGAGGTGCACAGAAGGTATTAACTGATGCATTGAGATTTATTCATGGCTTGACCAGTGTTTCTTGAAAACTGCCAAAGCATTCTTAAATGTGGTTTGATAGCCATTTAGCTGTGAATATCACATGAGATAACATATTTGCAATGACTCATCTTATAATTCTTTTTTTTTTTTTAATATATATGCACTCTCCCATGTTTATTGCAGTATTAGCCAACGTACAAAAACCACCCCAAATCCCCATCTACAGATGAGTGGATAAGAAAGATGTTATACATGTATATTCAGCCATGAAAAAGGAGAATATCCTGCCATTTGCAGCAATAGGGATGGACCTGGAACACAGTATGCTAAATGTCATGAGTCAAACAGAAAGACAAGTATTGTTATGATATAACTTATGTATGGAATCTAAAAAAGTCATACCTATTTTAAAAAAACAAACATCTAGCCAAAACCGGGTTGGCTAGTGGATAGAGCGTCGGTCTGTGGACTGAAAGGTCCCAGATTCGATTCCAGTCAAGGGCATGTACCTTGGTTGTGGGCACATCCCCAGTAGGGGGCGTGCAGGAGGCGGCTGATCGATGTCTCTCTCTCATTGATGTTTCTAACTCTCTACCCCTCTCCCTTCCTCTCTGTAAAAAAATCAATAAAATATATTTGAAAAAACAAAACAAAAAACACCTAATGGAGAGTAAAATGGTGGTTAGCAGGGTCTGGGTGGGGAGTGGGGATAAGAGTGATGGTATTTAAGGGTACAAACTTGTGACAAGTAGTAAATAAGCTATAGCGATCTAAAGCACAGTGTAATGACTAAACCAGCTATTTTCAACCTGTATGATGCAAGAATTTTTAAAAACATGCAATACCTGACTATTTAGTCAGGGGCACGTACCTCCTTTCCCTTAGATTGTCAAATAAAAAGTGACAACAGCCAACACAACAGTAGCCATCCGGTGTGAATGAATCAAACATCTATTTTTAAAAAATATTATTTGAAAGGAAGGAATAGGGAGAGAGAGATAGAAACATCAGTGATGAGAGAGAATCATTGATCAGCCGCCTCCTGCACACCCCCAATGGGGGCCAAGTCCGCAGCCTGGGCATGTGGCCTGACTGGGAATTGAACCATGACCTCCTGGTTCATAGGTTGGCACTTAACCTCTGAGCCACACTGGCTGGGCATACTTATTATTTTATCAGATTGGCAAAAAGTATGATAAGATTTTTGGTGTGCCAGAATTTTATTTATTAGATGAAAAAAGGTTAAAATTGCTGATCTAGACAATATTATAGTTAGGTAATGTGATAAATATTGCCACAATGGCAACCATGTTACAATATATAAATGTATCAAAGTAACACTTAAACTTACACAATGTTACATGTCAAATTTAATTTGAAAAAATTTCAAACTAGTAAAGGTCACACTGCTACATAATTTTTAGTCAATGTTGACAATTAACTATTAGAGAAAGTAGTCATTTTAGGGACCCCCTTGTAGAGTTCTCTTGATAGAAAGTTTAAGATGTAACCCTAGAATTCAACAGGAGAATATATCTCTTTGCCCCTAGACAAAATTAACCCTGTGCTCCTGGACTTGAATTCTGAAAAGATCCTGAGGAGTATGGTCCAGGAACATGCCCTCATGCTCCACAGGGTCTGAAAATATACTAATTCCTCATCACCACAATGGGTCCTTTTGTGAAGTTAGTTCTAAATTAAATTACAACAGCCTTAACACACCTTCACACAGCCATGTGGTTTGGGATTCAATAGTATACATAGACCTCCATGTGAAATCTCTGGAAACTGAAGTAGTTATTCCTGTTAATTGTACAGCTTTATAAAGAAAATTAAAGGCAAATGGCTTAGAGCTAGAAATTCTCAAGTATCTTAGGATCTACCAATTTTAATATCTGCAGAATAGGGCAGGCTGAAGTGGGTAAGTTGTCTCCTAGATTTCCCTTTCCTCCTTAGTAGCTGAACCAATGGGTACCTTTATAAGCCAAGTTACGTTGCGTCAGGAAGATTATTTCCCAGGACTACATGTGAAACCAGTCATCTCTGTACTAGTCTTCTCTGTCCTGGTTGTACTTATACAAAACATCACCATATTTACATCCTAATTCACTAGCATCTTAGGGAACGGAACATATTTCACCACAAATAAAAAGCAGTTCTCTATTTAAGGGGGGTATGGGGGGACAAATGGTGATGGAAGGAGACTTGACTTGGGTGGCGAACACACGATACAGTGTACAGATGATGTGCTGTAGAATTGTGCACCTGAAATCTATCTAATTTTGTTAACCAGTGTCACCCCAGTAAATTTAATTTTTAAAAAAGTTAAACATCTAGAAGAAAATACAAACGAGCATTTTAATCATAAAGCAGTGTAATAATGCAAGGGGTGTCTTTCTGGCTGGAAATAACGACAAAACATTTAAAATGATAACCAAATGGATGCCAAATATACTCTTGAGAGATACTGACGTAGGAAGTTTCAGTCCATCCGGAGAGCTTCTGGGCTGGTGAACGGGTGGAGGACAGTGAAGCTCTGGGTGAGGGCATGGAAACTCCACACCCTTTGCCCATTCCTTGCCCTGAGCGTCTCTTCCATCTGGCTGTTCCTGTGGTCAGCAGTTTGTGTAAGAACATCCAAACCTGCCTCTCTCCTTCCTGCACATCCACTCCCTTAATCAGGAAGCCCTCGGGGCAGTTAGTTTCTGGTCAGCATCCGTCTTAGGAACAAAGCCTTGGGTCTTTTTTCTTTTCTTTTTTTTTTAATATATATTTATTGATTTCAGAGAGGAAGCAAGAGAGCTAGAGAGCTAGAAACATCAGTGATGAGAGAGAAACATGGATTGGCTGCCCTCCTACATGTCCCCTATTGGGGGGTGTGGGGGTGTTGAGCCCAAACCCAGGCATATGCCTTTGGTCAGAATCAAACCTGGGACCCTTTAGTCTATCCACTGAACCAAACTGGCTAGGGCAAGCTTTGGGTCTTAATATGACCATTTTTATTTCCTTTTGGGGTGGGGATATCTTTTGCAACTTCCTCAAATCTTTAGAAAGATCATATTTGCTTTTTTGTTCAGTGATTCTAATCTGACATCAGGTAGCTATAATCATAGCATTTCTCTTAATTTGGGTGAAACCAGCTGTGGGTTTAGAAGTTGTCTATATATTTCAAATGACTGTAATGCTCTCCAATTAACAATGAATCAACAGAAGTTTAAGAATTAACATTAAAATATCCGTACTGTCTATAACAATCTACAAACTCAGTGCAATTCCTATCAAGTTAACAATGATGTTTTTCACAGAACTAGGTCAAATATTCCAGAAACTTACATGGAATCACAAAAGACCCTGAATAGCTACAATAATCTTGAGAAAGAAAAACAAAATTAGAAGAATCATGCTATCTGATATCAAACTATATTACAAAGCTATAGTAATCAAAACAGCATGGTACTGGCATAAAAACATAGATCAATGGAACAGAATAGAGTGCCCAGAAACAAATCCTGTATGGTCAATTAATATTTGACAAGAGAGGCAAGAACACACCATGGTGTAAAAATAGTATATTTAATAAATGGTATTGGGAAAATTGGACAGGTTTTTTCCAAAAAAGGAAACTAGATCATCTTCTTACACCACATGCAATAATAAACTCAAAATGGATTAAGGATTTAAATGTAAGAAAACAAAAATCCTAGAAGCAAACATAGGCAGTAAAATCTGACATTTCTCAGCAATATTTTTTCTCATGTACCTCCTTGGGCAAGGAAAACAGAAGAAAAAGAAAACAAATGGGACTGCCTTTCTAAAACAAGTTTTACACAGCAAAGGAAACCATCAACAAAACAGATAATCCACTGAATGGGAGAACGTATTTGCCAATGACACATCTGATAAGGAATTCATTTCCAAAATACATAAAAGTACTAATACAACTCAACAAAGGAAGACAATGCAGTTAAAAAATGGGCAGAGGACCTGAACACGTATTTCTCCACAAAGCACATACACATGGCCAAGAGACATGAAAGAATGCTCAATGTCAGTAATCAGGGAGATGCAAATTAAAACGAGGTATCACTTCTCGCCTATCAAATCAACAACCAGTGTTGGTGAAGATGTGGAAAAGAGAACCCTCATGTACTGTTAGTGGGAATGTGGACTGGTGTAGACACTGGAAAGCAGTAGTTACCTCAAAAAAATTAAAAATGGGACTGCTTCATGACCCCACTCCACTTCTGTGAATACACCCAAGAACCCGGAAACACTAATTAGAAAAAATATATGCACACCTATATTCATTGCAATGTCATTTACAATTGCCAAGATTTGGAAGCAGCCCAAGTGCCCATCAGATGAGTGGATATGCTGTGGTATACACAGTGGAATACTTGGCTGTAAAAGGTACTAGTAGGAAATCTTACCTTTTGGAGCACCATGGATGTCCTAGAGATTATGGTGCTAAGTGAAACAAGCCAGTCAGAAGACAAATACCATGATTTTACTTATTTGTGGAATCTAATGAACAAAATAGAAACATTCAGAAAACAGATTGCCAACTGTCAGACTGAAGGTGGTTTGAAGGCTTGGTGAAAAAGGTGAAGGGATTAAGCACAGACAACAGGTATACTTGAAACCTATATAATTTGTTACCCCAATACATTCAATAAACTTTAAAAAAGAAAGTACTGTTAAAGTGTGAACTTATTTTGGTATTGTATACATACATAAAAAAATTCTAACAATTGTGACTTGCACTGTCACAATTTACCTCCAAATTTAATTTTTAGAGAAATTAGTCTCATACCTTTCTACATTTCCATGAGTACCCATGTTACAGATTGTATGTCAAAGCTATCACTTAACTATATCTCAGCCTTTATTGGGATTTGTTTTAATCTAGTTGCATTTAGTTGCCCTGTCTCCTTAAATTTGTGGCTGTTTCTTTCCTTGGTTTTAACCTTGAAACTTAAATGCTTTTACTGATTTCAGAGAGGGAGAGGGAGAAATATCAATGTTGAGAATCATGGATTGGTGGCCTCCTGCATACTCCCTTCTGGGAATTGAGGCCACAACTGGTCCATGTGCCGTGATCAGGAATAGAACCTTGATCTCCCAGTTCTTAGGTCAATGCTCAACCACTGGGCCACACCAGCTGGACTAACCTTGAAACTTTTGAAGAGTACCGTTCACATATTCTAGGTTTGTCTGATGTTTTTCTCATTAGGCTAAGGCTATTGATTTTTTGAAAGAATACCAGCGGTGAAATATCCTTCTTATCACATCCTGTAAGAGGATACATGACATCACTGGTGATACAAACCTAGATCACTTGGTTAAAATAGCGGCTGCCAAATTTCTGTTATGAAGTCACTATTTCCCCCTTTCCTATTCTATTCTTTAGACGACAGTCACAAAGCCCAGCCCACACTCAAAAAGAGAATTACCTTTTCTAACTATAAATGATTAATATTTTTTTAATTAAAAAGGCAAGACACTTAATATTTGGGACCTTTTTTATTTTTATACACATGACAAGATTTTACACCAAGAATAGTCAGTTAAATAGTACAAATTTACATTCATGAGGAATGTTAAAAAAAAATTCAACTAAAAAACCCTCTTTCGGTGACCCACGATTCCAACATTTTACAGTGCAGGGGAGAAGGGAGCTGGGGGAAGCATCCAAAAGTCTCTCCAAAAAGAAATGACTTAAATTTCACATTCCCTCTCCACACAGGATCCAAATGGTGAGTGTAATTTACAATTCATCTTTTTCAGCTGTAGTTTTCTGTGAAAACAAAAATCAGAAGACATTAAAAGCTGGCAGAAATGAGATCCTTAGCTCAAAAGGTTCTTCTGTGGAAAAAAACAATGAATGGGCCAAGCCTATTTCCATTATTTCAGCTGTAGACTAAAACTCACTTTGCTAATCTGCAAAAAATTTTAGATAATTTAGAATCCACCAAAGGTCAATGGCCCCTGAACACAATAAAAATTTAAAACACCCTAATGTTATCATATAGCAAGGGAGAGGAAATGGCCAAGAGTATAGAAGCAGTGTGGGCTATGGAAAAATCTGTTTAAAGACATCTCAAGAATGGATGGCTAAAAAATATACACTTTAAAGAAAAAAAAAATGATTTGCTCCAGCTTTTGACTTTGATATGAGATGCCTAATTGGGGGCAGATCTCTGTAAGCCTGACTTCTTTGTTACACAGTCCTAACTTTGGCAGAAATAAGAATGCAAGTCCCATTCTTGATTGGTTTTACCTCTGCTGTTTCGTCGTCTTCATCTGTGCCGGCATCCATGTCTTCGTCTTCATCTTCGTCTTGCTCTGTGTCTTCTGTGGCATCATCTGTTGTTTCTTCAGGTTCTTCTTCGGGTTCTTCTTCGACCTAAGGGCAACATTTATGAGCCCATTAATGGACCTATTTTCACTTAGCTCATTTAAATGTATAAGATCATAATTAATTTCACAATCCTCTAATTAGAGTTAATATCCATCCTAACAAACTGAGATAAGACCAAAAAAAGGATATAAAAAGAGAATTTCTGTTTAATTTTTAGCATAGTGCATGACACTTGGGATTCAAACACTTGAAATTACTTCTAAAAAATAGAAATTAGTCCAACTTCTGAGCGATATCACTTAATCCCGGGAAGCCTATTCTTAAAGAAAAATGAAGCCTATGTGGGAAGGTTGGGAATACAAACCTTTGCATCAAGGTCAATGTTTAAACTGAGACGAAGCATTCTTTCTATTCGATCTCCATATGCTTTAGTGTCTGGTAAAAGATATCCTGACCTCAGTGTTGCTGTTTCAAATAAAACCACGGCAAGATCTGAAACTGTCTTGTCATCTTCGTCTTCCTGAAATGGGAGAAATCACACTTGATTAAAAGGTACAGAGTATTGAAGATGGAGTATGGTTGTAGTGTGACTCACCTTAACTCGCCGAAGCATGTCTTTGATCAGTGGATGTCTGGGATTGATTTCAAATGTTTTCTTCTGGCTGGCATAATAACTGTTAAGGGATAAAAAAAAGAACATTAACAGCCCAGCCAGCATAGACCTATGAATCAGGAGGTCACAGCACATGCTTAGGTTGTGGGCTCAATCCCCAGTGTGGGCTGTACAGGAGGCAACCAATCAATGATTCTCTCTCATCATTGATGTTTCTATCTCTTCTCCCTTCCTTTCTCTGAAAACAAAAATGTTTTTTTAAAAAAAGAACATGAACAAATATCAGATTTTAGCATCCATACATTTCCTTTTTTCTAGTACTTCCATAATTACAGTGAGCAGCTCTTGGAGAGATCAAGATATAGTCTTACTGTTACATCACACTTTACCTTTTAAAGGGGGACGGACGTGCTTAGATGAGTTAAATAAAGAGAACTACTTTATTTACTAATGAATCCCAAGTGCCTAGAGCACTGTTGAGTGGATGAACCAACTTAATGTCTTGTTCATCCCCACTTAACTCATTCTCTCTACCTTAACTGCAGCTCTGGTTCCCACAGAGTTCTGAGTTGTCTAGGCAGACTCTGGGTGTGCACAAATAAGTGTCCATGATGCCTTCACCAAACTGGTTCCATAAAAAATTATTCACTGCTTTTATCTGAGGTCAGTTCCCAATTCTGAACAAACCTCATAAACTCTAGCATGTTACTGTCAGTGGTGACTGTCCTCTACCCTATAGCTGCATGCATGGGAGGAATTACATCTGTCCCTGTCATGATATACCCAGGATCTGTGCTGGGCTAGAAGATTATGACTTGATTTGTCATCCCGACTAGTCTGAATGGCACAAAGACAGCAGTAGTATCTACTTTAGATCATCAATGCATAAACACAGTAGGTGCTCAAATGCTTGCGGAATCAAAGGCAACTTCCGGTTAATGAATAATTGAATGACTACTATGGTATTGCAATGGGCTAAGCAGAAACCTGTTCTCTTCACCTGATATTTATAATCTAGTCAGGGGACAAAACAAATAAGCAAAATAGCACCTTTGCATTTTATTGTAAGAATACATATTGATGAATTGTGATAATTATGAAATGTGTGTGAATGTGTGTATTTACATATTTATTTTAGTAAAAACATTTGTGAGAAGAATCTTTAAGCTAGGTCTTGGGGAAAAAAATTATGATGACTAGGAAGCAAATAAGAAAGAAGCTACTCCAAGCAGAATAAGAAAAGTAGGGAAAAAGCTATTTTTAAGGCCACTGCTGTGACAATAAAACATAAGCTTGAAATATTTATTTCTTTTTAATATATATTTTATTGATTTTTTACAGAGGAAGGGAGAGGGATAGAGAGTTAGAAACATCGATGAGAGACATCGATCAGCTGCCTCTTGCACACCCCCTACTGGGGATGTGCCCGCAACCAAGATACATGCCTTTGACCGGAATCGAACCGGGGACCTTTCAGTCCGCAGACCGACACGCTATCCACTGAGCCAAACCGGTTTCGGCTGAAATATTTATTTCTTAAAAATAAAAGGTTCTAAAGATCCACTTACCTCTGATACCTGGACCTTGAGTTCAAAATACTTGCTAACTATTGGGTCATATTTAACTTTAATTTTGTGGGGCATAATATTTAGGTTAAAAAAAGACTTAACTCATTGTTGAGAAACATCATTGTCATTGACCTCATCTGTAACTATATGTAAAAATGTAAAAGAAGTCTAACTACCAAGTCAAACATATTGTCTAATGAAAAAACAAATACAGATTATGTATAACAAATTAAGAAAACTTGGATTTGTATATAAAATACTGTAAAATAAATCATGAGTCCAAGACCTTTTCTTTAGCAATCTAATGTAGGCAGAATCTCTGTAAACTTGTTTTCTACCTAACATATAGTGGACACTCACAACACACCAGGCTCCTTAGAAGATAATGCCAGCTTCAGTATGGAAGCCTGGACAGGAGCTAACACGGTGGCAAGAACTTTCTTTTCCCAAGGACACTTACTTTGTAGAGATGTCCTTGCCTGTTTGGTACGCTTGAGCTTTCATGATCCTCTCCATGTTGCCAGACCATCCGTACTGGCTGGCCACAAGAGCACATGGGGACTCCGTCAGGCGCTGAGACACCACAGCCTTCTCAATCTGGGAATAAGAAACGGAAGTTAGATACATATAAATATCAATAATGAAAGTCATTTGACAATTGCATTTCACCTCTTCAAGGATTCATCACTTAAGATCCTAAACATAGAGACAGGCCATTAAAGTATCTCTCATTCGTATTTGTCGGAGCCATTGTCATTTTATAATCGGAATTTTCTGTCAGAAATACTTAAGCACCAACTTTAAAAATATATATAGAAAAAAAAAAAAAGCCCAGCACCTACATAAAGAATAAATTCTTTGCAGTTCCTAAATTTTAAGCTTGTCTTAAAATTTAACAGTATTAAATGTTGTCTTGACAAGTTTTAATGGTTTCAAAGTAACCAGTTGCTAAGTGTAACCTGTTGGCAAAACAAATTTTTAAAAAATACAAATACTAAAATTTTCACACTAATACCTTGTCCTTGAGGGCTTTATCTTTCATCCAGTTGAGCAGAGGCTCAAATTCTTTCTCAAGTGCTTCACGATTCTCCTTAGTTTTCTCACTTTCGTCAAACTTCACTCCTTCCTTGGCAACATTCTGAAACCTCTTCCCATCAAACTCAGGAAGAGCTTGAATGCAGTATTCGTCCACCGGTTCTGTGAGATAAATCACTTCATAGCCCTTTTTCAGAAGTCTCTCAACAAATGGAGAAGATTCGGCCTACAAAATAAAGGAGATTTAAGTTTTCCAAATCTAGCCTTGATAGGTTAACGTGTTCATCCAATAGCTATGTTTATATATTACTAACAACCTCATTTCCAGGTAGAGAATTAAAGAGGTGCAAAGAATACAGTGACTGACCAGACCTCATACCTGCTACAGTTCAAAATTACATTTAAGCTTCCCCTTTTGTTCTCAAACGTGGCTATTATAACTTCCAGCTACAAACTACGATCCCTGACAGTTGACATTCATCTCACCTCTTTTCTGCTGGACCCAGCCATGAAGTAGATTTTGTCCTGTTTCTCCTTCATTCTTTCCACATACTGGTCTAGACTAGTAATGTCACTTGGATGATGAGAAGACTGGAATCTAAGAAGTTTGGCAAGACGTGTTCGATTTGAGTGGTCTTCAATCACACCAAGCTTGATGTTGGTACCAAATTCTTTCCAAAAAGTATCATTGTATTTCTCATCAGCAATCTTTTTGATCATGTCCAGAGTTTTACGGACAAGCTTCTTTCTAATCACCTAAACAAAATTAAAGAATAACTGATTAGAGAACTTCATCTCAATACAAGACGTAAAGTAGCTGGCAAAAGATACAAAAGGCAGGGGGCACTGTCCTTGCCATTTATCAAGAGACAGGGTATAATGAGTACTCCTTTGTTGGACTAACCAGAAACTAAGCTGTCACTAGAAAAAGTCACAAGACTGCTTTAATGTTTTCTTCTATCTTTAGACTAGGTAGAAGGTGTGCGGGTATGTATATATATATGTATGTGTTCACTATGTAATGACTTTTGACTTTTCTATATGTTTGAAGATTTTTTTTTTTTTTATTGCATAAGGGGGGGAAATAATAAGAGGGTTTGAGAATTCCAGAATAAAATTAAATTCTCCTGAACCAAAGACTAGTTTCAAAATCTGGTAACTCTATTAATGGAAACTGTCCTTCGTGGCCCAAAGAGCAAAGCAGCCTGTCTCTTCCCAGGGGTACTCACCTTAAGCAGTTTATGTTGCTGAAGAGTCTCACGGGAAACGTTCAAGGGGAGATCATCTGAATCCACCTACACATGATAAAAGAAAGTTCACTGAGCAATAAAAACACTGGAAAAAGATAAACCAAACAACAAAAAAATAATCTCCCCTTCTTTCAATCTTCAGATACTTACAACACCTTTGACAAAATTAAGGTACTTGGGCATCATATCATGGAAGTCGTCAGTGATGAACACTCGGCGCACGTACAGCTAAGCAAAGACAATGAAAAGGTTACTTTTGGGAAACTGTACTTTCAAATTTAAAATTCTATTTACATTACTTAAATACCCACCTTAATGTAATCACTCTTCTTAGATCCATATTCGTCAAACAGACCACGTGGAGCAGAAGTAGGTACGAATAAAATTGACTTGAAGGTAACTTCCCCTTCAGCAGTGAAATGGATATAAGCCATGGGGTCATCACTTTCCTATGGAAATTTGGTACTTCATTATACAAAAGGCATAAAAAACAGTGGTACAAAACAAGCGCTTTAAAGAATTAGTTAAGTAATTTATTATGCGGTACAGTCCAGTTTAGCCCTTAATAATAAAGTTCCTGCCTGGCCGGGGTGGCTCAGTGGATGATCATCAACTTATGAACCAGAAAGTCAGTTAATTCCCAGTCAGAACCCCAGTAGGGGGGCACGCAGAAGGCAGCCGATCAATGATTCTCACATCACTGATGTTTCCCTCTCTCCCTCTCCCTTCCTCTCTGAAATTAATAAAAATATATATTAAAAAAAAAGTACCCTTACCAAAAGAGGGTGAGGAGGGCCTGGAGGGAAAAAGAAGCAACTAAGATGACATGGCTGTTTTGATGGAGACTGTCAATAGCGTTATTCCTAAACTCAGAAAGGTTCCACTTGTGTGAGAGAACAGGATGGGAAAACCGCTACCCTGCCTAAATGGCAAAATCATACAATAATTCTTGAGTGTACTGGCCAACCATAGAAAGTACTCAGGCACAGATTTTCCCCAGGGAATGCCTATAGCAGTAGATATAAAGAGGTATATAAATAGCTACGGAAGTGTAAAGACAGAAATTCTCTAGATTGCATTATCCATTACTGTATCCACATGTGGCTATTCCAAATTGAGATGTGATTAATGGTAAGTGTAAAATATACAGATTTGGAAGACACAGTACAAGAAAATCCTGAAAAGTAAATTGTAATTTTTTATATTGTACATGTTGAACTAATACTATTTTGGATATGTTGGGTTAAATAAAATATATTAACAATTAACTTCACTTGTTTCAACTTAAGAAAAAAATGTGGCTTCTAAAAAGATCCTATATAATAAAAGGCTAATATGCAAATCGACCAAACAGTGGAATGACCAGTCACTATGATGCTCACTGACCACCAGGGGACAGACACTCAACACAGGAGCTGCCCTCTGGTGGTCAATACGCTCCCACAGGGGGAGCACCACTCAGCCAGAAGCCAGGCTCACGGCTGCAGTGGCAGTTGCAGGAGCCTCTCCCGTCTCCAGGGTAGCACTAAGGATGTTTGACTGACATCCCCCAAGACTCCCGAGAAGGCACAGGCCGGGCTGAGGGGGACGTCCCCTCCCCGGTCCCAAGTTCACGAATTTTGTGCACCAGGCTTCTTGTTTAAGATAATTGTATTGGCTTACATTATATTTCTAATATACAACTGCCCTAGATACATGGTTGGCAAATTCTGGCTCGCGAGCCACATGTGGCTCTTTGGCCCCTTGAGTGTGGCTCTTCCACAAAATACCACAGCTTGGGCGAGTCTATTTTGAAGAAGTGGTGTTAGAAGTTTAGGTTTAAAAAATTAGGCTCTCAAAAGAAATTTCAATCGTTGTACTGTTGATATTTGGCTCTGTTGACTAATAAGTTTGCTGACCACTGCCCTAGATGAAGTACCTTTATATACACTAGGACTTTAGAGAACTAAGGGAAAGTTTTTAGAGTTTTTAAGGGATGGCTGGATGTTAATGTTAAGGAAAACAAAAAAGATTAAGTAACAATAAATGGAATAAAGAGTAAAGCAATACAATCATAGAATATTAAGTATTCTATCTAGCTATGCTAAATAAGTGCATTAAACTATTCTACTTTGTACAAAATGTGGTTCTGGAAAACATTAACTTGGAACAGTTTTACTCCTGCTAGTTTTGGATTAAGAGTTACAAGAAGGAATTAGTAAAAGAAAAAACAGAGTTAGTAATTATTCCTGCCTAGGCATGCAGTGACCTCACAGTAATTATTTGATGTTGTATAAACAAGCTCTTCAAAGAATTAGTTAAAAGCCACTCAATAACACGACTTTGTTTTATGTGTTCTATAGTAGAAACCAAACATGTACTCATGGCGGTATATATTTTTTTCTATAACACAGACATCTTGGCAACCTGGTAAAGCCTACAGATTTCTTCTCAGAGTAATTTTTTTAACGCATAATATAAAATACACAGGATTAAAAAGGAAATCAATTGTAAAGTAGTTACAAATTATTTTAAACTTATTTTGGAATTTAGTACTTTTTATCAACATTTTTCTAAATATTTACCTTTGAAAATGATTTGTAGAAAGCTTTATATTCATCCTCTTCTACTTCTTTTGATGGTCTCTGCCATATTGGTTTGATATCATTCATAAGTTCCCAATCCCAGACAGTTTTTTCAACCTGAAGTTAACAGCATTTAATTAGTCTCTCCCTAGTGGAAACCGGAGCTTTGGGACATTTCAAAAGAGAACATGGAAGGAACAAAGGGTACCTCTAATCGATTATGGTTCCTGCCAATTATATAAAAAACTAAAATAAAATAAAAAAGGGTTTCTCAACAAAGATTGATATTTGATATAAAAAGACAACTGATTATCATTATAATTAAAAAGCCAATTTCTTTATTATTTTTAGCTAAAATGTTATTTCTTAAAAATGTTTTGAAACTAGAAGAATATACATATTATATATATATTTCCTGACTTACAGAAATCCAACATCTTAAAATAAATATTCCTCAAAACCCACCACACCTTCTACCTATTCTGCTTCCTTAGTAGGCCAGAGAACTACTTTTATAGTTAATACCGACATGAAAAAAGAAGATGCAGAACGCTTTTTAAAGATTTTAAAATTCAAAACTTGTAAGCCACCAGTCCTCAGCAATATACAGGAGCCAGGAAACTCATAAAAATGCGCTGTTTGGCACTTACAGATTTCTAGGTAGACACACGCACACACTTGTGATGTTTTTGTAAGATGGACTTAGCATTTGGAAACAACCTTTGAAAACTGAAGCTTGCCTCAAATGAGTGCATACTTAGGTTTTCTAATATATCCTGAACAATATTTTAAGGAGGGGCATAAACCAGACTTACTTTTTTAGTTTTCGGTTTCTTTTCTTCTTCTTCTTCTACAGCAGCTTCATCATCAGATTCTTCTTTTTCTTCTTTTGCTGTTTCTTCTTCTTCTTCTTCCAAGGGTTCCTCAACAGTTTCAGTCTGTTGAAGTAGAAAGTACAATTATGGTTAAACTCACTTCTTTAAAGACCCGGATTTCATCTGTACACTATAAAACAAAAGGACAACTCAAAAAAATAGGTCTTCTGTGAGGAAACCCAAATACCTGAACTGGAGAAAACCACATTTAGCTTTCTTTAAATATTAAATACTAGAGGCTCGAGGCACGAGTTCGTGCCAGAGAAGCCTTCCTTCCCCCCGGCTGCCGGCACCAGCTTCCTTCTGGCACCCGGACCTGGGCTTCCCTCTAGCACCCGGGACCTAGCTGCCCTTGCAGTCCCAGCTTCGTCTGGAAGGACGTCCAGTCTAATTAGCATATTATGCTTCTATTATTATAGATTTAAAAATGTGCAAAGGCGATACATATAAAATTTTAGCAATATAGATTTACCTTGCTGCTCCAAACATAAATAGGAAAGTTTATGAACTGTGAGTACTTTTTGACGAGATTTTTGATTGTATCCAATTCAAGGTAATCAGATGCTTCTTCTTTTAAAACAAGGCTGCAAGGGAAAGAAGACATTTATAGGCACATCCATGGTTTAAAAGAGTTGATTATAAATTTGCCTTCTTGACAATGCTAATAGTTAGTAGTTTTGTTTAATCCAAGATATCCTATTAAGAAAATGTTAATAACTTTCATCAACAATGAGGGTTTGTGAGCATATACACCAAATATGGAAATAATAAAAAAAAAACACCTTCCTTGCAATCCCAAGTGGAGAATAACCTTAATTATATGCATTCTAACAGTTGGTCTAGAAATCAACTGATTACTATAGATAGCAAACCCCTAATAAAAATGTTCCTTTAAAAAACTAGAAAAGTAACCTGAATTATTGTTATATCTGCACCATCCAAAACAGTAGCCATCAGCCAAATGTAAGTATTCAAATAAAATTTACAGTTGGTCTTCAGTTGCACTGCCACATTCCAAGTACTTAGTAATTCACAAGTGGGCAGAACATTTCCACCAGAGTTCTACTGGACACACTGCTTAGCTAACTCCAATACAGAAAATTGTATTGGCACTTACTGCCCCCTCTGCAAACCCTTCCCTCCATCCAACAAAAATAACAAGTCACAACATATTCTGAAACACAGTAGACAGCCCATATCTTGATGTTTGGGCTCCCAATAAAAATGAGGCAACAAAGTCTCTGGTCTCAGAGCAAAGTATCTTAGAGCTGCTAAGTTGGGGAAAGAGTTCAATTTTGGATGTAAGCAGAAGCTGATGGTTTGACATCTTAGTGATATTTAAATGGCAATTAGATATATGAACAGACCATTAGTGAGATTTTGACCGGAGTCAACAAACTGTGTATGGCTGGCATCCACGAAAGAAATTTTATTGGGCCCTAGCTGGTCTGGCTCAGTGGATAGAGTATTGGCCTGCAGGATGAAGGATCTCAGGTACAATTCCAGTCAACAGCACATGCTTGGATTACGGGCTCAATCCCCAGTGTGGGGTGTGCAGGAGGCAGCCAATCAATGATTCCCTCTCATCATTGATGTTTCTATCTCTCTCTGAAATCAATAAAAATAAAAATACTACTCCAATTCTCTTTAAAAAAAAAAATTTATTGGGACACAATCTCATATGTTGTCCATGGTTGCTGTTGAGACATGTGACAAATCCTATGATTGCAAGGTTAAATTATCTACTAGCTGGCCTTTTAAGAATTAAATGAGGAACACAACAATGAGAAAAGAGATCAAACTTAACTTTTAAAGAAAGAGAACATCAATATTTAAGAAATAGGCAAAGGAAATATAAAAAGATTTGTAGGGCCATGGAACCTAGCTAAGGGACAGTCTTAAGAAGTATGTAGCAGAAAACCAGTTATGTAGACTACACCACAGAAAAACTGAGAGAGAGAAAGAAACACCAATGATGAGAGCAAATCATTGATCAGCAGCTTCCTGAATGCCCTCCAGTGGGGATCAAGCTGGCAACCTGGGCATGTGCCCTTGACCAGAATCGAACGCGAGACTCTTCAGTCCGCAGGCTGACCTCTATCCACTGAGCCAAACCAGCTGGGCCAAGTGTACTTCTTTAAGCTCAACTGTGGAGGGGAGAGAAATAGTGTGCCCAAAAGAGGATGGCACCACCTGCCTTTACCCTACCCCCGAGACGAGGACATGCTCACACTTCGATGGGAAAGAGGGAGGTGTGTGGAAAGGCTGGCTTAAAAGATGGGGTAGGAATTACTTTATGCAAGTCTCCAAGAAGGTAAGATGAGAGGTCACAGTGGAGACTAGCTTTAGGAAAAAAATGTAGACTACCATTCTCATGGTGGTAGGAAGAACAGAAGCAATCATATCTCATGATCTCATTTACTCCTCACAACATTTCTCATCAGGGTACAGCAGAGGCTAATTTAAAGGGATGAACAGAGATGAAGTCCTGGATATAGGGCAGGATCTTGACCTTGTCACTTCCTGGACTTCACTCTCCATTTTCCTTTGGCCACTCTAGACTTTCAGTTCCTCAAATAGGCTTGTCTCTGGAACTTTCAGCGTGTTGTGCTTGCTGCCTGGAATATTTGAACTTAACGCTGTTTCAGAAAGGCCTTCTGGTAAGGGAGGTGTCCCTTAGCTTTTGCCACTCTGAAATGACTTCATGTTTTCCCCCACTTACTAGAATGAGCCTTGTGAGAGCAGAGACCACACCTGTCTTATTCTCCACCGTAGCCTTAAATCCTAGCAGGTAATAGGCATTCAAATGAGTTATCTGTTGAGCGAATGGTGGGGTAGGAAGATTTAAAGGAAAAGACTATGCCCAGGGAAAGCAGAACCTGTTATAAAGTTTCATTTACTTATCAAGCATCCATGGGACTTGCATAAAACTGCTCTGATTACCTCATTCATACAAATATTTACCTGTCGAGTGTCAGGTTCTGGGAACAGAGCAGTCAACAAAATGTTTGCTTTCATAAAGCTTACATCTAGGCAATCTTGTCTCTCTCTCAGCACTTTAAGACATCATCTCCTGGGACATCATCTTCTAGCTCTTTCTAATTCAGAGATGTGATTATCTACAGTCTAACACCTAATGAGAGAGGGCTCTGGAGTATGACTATTAGTGATGCCTCCTAATGAGACTAGGAGGTATCAATGTTAATAACAAAGGCAGGGAAAGGTAAATTGGGACGAATAAATTAGTATAAGTACTGAAATGCAGTCTTCTAATTAGCCTTCATTAAAAGAACATCTGTGACCATGAAGACAGGAAATGTTACCTTTTGGGATGAAGAAAATTGGTCAAAATGGTAAGATATATGCTTTTTTCCTACTTGAATATTTAATGTTAAGAAAATTTAAAACTGAATTAAGAAAAAAAAGGTGAGACTTCAGGCACATAACATGTGAGAAATATTTTCTCTATTCTAGAAACTTGCAGGACTGGGTAAGTCTACTGACCTTTAGAAAAAAAGCTGCCCTGTCTATTTCACTGTGTTGTAACCAAGTGACACTGGACATAAGACCTGCCTCATCTACACTAACAAGAGTTATTGGCTTAAAATGAATTCAAACTCAATCATTTCTAATTATCCTCAAATGAGACTACAACCCAGTTACCACAATCTTACATATTTTAATGGTCACCCAAAGAGTCTCCTCTCACCCAGTCCTGCCATCCTTCAGAAAACTTTAATCCTGTGAACATGCTGTTCTTCTACCCTTTTATCCATGATGCTCTACAGATTGAGTCTAAGTCTTGCTTCCTGAAAACCTGGACCAAACCACTGCTCTGAGGCCTCATCTGCCTTCGCCCCTGAAGAGCTAACCTTTCCTATTTATGCCCTATACGTACAGCAGCCATTATACCCTGTTTCCCCAAAAGTAAGACATCCCCCGAAAGTAAGACCTACTTCCAGTTTTGCCTCTCGCTGTAATATAAGGCATCTCCCCGAAAATAAGGCCTCCCCTGAAAATAAGGCCTCCCCTGAACATAAGGCCTCCGAAGCCACCGTAAGATGTCTGATTTAAAGAGACCTCACACTGCCTGAATAGCTCCGGCTGCACTGTGGCCAATCAGTGAGCTGGTTTGTGATGACAACTACTACTGTACCGTCTACAGGTAATAAATTTCCTTTTTTTGTTGTTCAATAATAAATGTGTACTATATTCTTCTTCATGGAAAAATAAGACATCCCCTGAAAATAAAACCTAGCGCATCTTTTGGAGCAAAAATGAATATAAGACACTGGCTTATTTTGGGGGAAACAGGTAGCTCTGGTATGGTCCTCAGACGTTTCTTCAAGTGATGAGAACAATTCACTTTTCTCATTTTATAGGCAAGGAAATTAATGGCCAGAATAAGTCATTTGCCTAGAAAGCCTGAACTGGAGGGTCAAGATCCTCATTAGGACTATCAATTATTATTATTAGGAATTAGGAACACTCACGTAATTGTCGTTCCCCGGCCTAGAGTGTTTCCTCTTGGGTCAGCAATTACAGAAAATTCATTGGAATCAGATTCCCAGATGTGCTGGGTATCGTTGTTGTGTTTCGATGTGACAATAACCTTATCTGCCACAAGGAAGGCAGAATAGAAACCGACACCAAACTGGCCAATCAATTCAGAAGTTGACTGGCCATCTTCTTGTGCCTCAGTCATTTTGTTTAAAAACTCGCTTGTCCCAGATTTGGCTATGGTACCAAGGTTTTTAACCAACTCTTCCCTGGTCATTCCTACACCAGTGTCTGTGACATGTAACAGGTTCTTCTCCTTGTCACACTAAAGGAAAGACAAAAACAAGATAATTATATTTGCTTAATACTAATGGGATGACAAATACTGAGCTATTATTGAAAAATTCTCAGCTTTGGGCAACATCAATTGCAATACAGAAAACCAAATTGAGGTATTTTCCTCCATACTCTTTTATGGGCTTTTCAGAAAATGCACATATTAAGCATAGCATCTTTCTTTATGGAGAATAATTTTAAGTTTAGTGTGTTTGAGAAAGTATCAATATAATGAGAGCAGAGACTGATCTAACTGTCAAAGGGCAGAGGCAGACGAAACAAAAGTTATTTTTGAAGAAAATATTAGAGAATAAAATTTTATGTTTTGCCTATTTCTTTGGTAGAAAATAAAAATCTAAAACTTGAATGGCTTCTGGGTTTAGAATCTGTGGTGAGCAATATTTTTATTGAATATTCCCGACTCTCTGCCTTCTAGAAACCTAACAGGAATATGTGTCCTCTATTTATGGCTGGGTGAGGCCATATGAGTACTTCTGGCCAATAAGTTGCAACTGAGAGTGTGGCTTTCAGTGTGGAGCCTTTAACTGATGCAAGACCCTCCAAGCTTTTACACCATGGCAACCAGCTACACTCCAGATGGTATGTCAGGGAAGGAAGATGATATAAAGCAAAGGCTACAGGCAGCTTGTGACTGATTTAAGCCAGAGGGTAGCAAACTTTTTTTATAAAAGGGCCACAGAATAAATATTTTAGCTTAATGGACCATATAATCTCTGTCACAACTACTACTGAAATCTATCATGCATCACAAAAGCAGTCACAGATAACGTACAAGCAGGCATGGAAATGTTCTGATATAACTTTATTTATAATAACGGGCAGCAGGTTGGACTTGGCCCATAGGCCATATTTTGCTGACCCCTGACTTAATTCCCTGAGATTTGGGGGAATATTCGTTACTGCAGCATAACCTAGTCTATCTTGACTGTTACAGATTCTCTGTCACCAAGGTTTCCTTTTATTTTAAAAGAAAATTGTTTTAAACTTACCTTAATTTTTACCGTTAGTTCCTCATTTCCAGAAAGAGCATTTTCATCTGTCAGTGATATTAGCCTTATCTTATCTAAAGCATCAGAAGCATTTGAAATCAGTTCTCTCAGGAAAATCTAAATGGAAGCCAGATTTAATACAGTTAGATTAGTCTCAAGATACACCAGACATTAGATTTAATGTCAAACTCATTTTATTTCTCCTCTGTACCCTAAAAAAGCACTGTATGTAAAGCAGTGGCTTTACTCCTTTGGTAAAAGGACTTACTGTTCTTTACATAAAAGACTGTAGCAACTAAAAGGTGTATCTGAATTGGTTAAGAGCAGTAACACCATTCTACAATTAGTGATCTTGAGGTACAAAACGCATGAAGCTTGGTTAGCAATGTTCCTTACTGACTCACAACTGTTTAGCAGGCCATGAAGATATTTGGAGGGGAAAGGAAAAAGAAGGAAAAATGCCTAACAACTTCCCATCCCCCTTAACATCCCACCTTCACCCCCACACACTGTTATCTAGTAGCAATTCTTGTATATATACTACAGGGAATTGAAATCTTACTACTTATTTGGAATCACTAAGTGCATTTACTATGAAAGTAAACAAGTGTGCTACCATACAGAGAAAAATAATTATCCTAGCCACATGTTGCTTACCTCCTTATTTTTATACAATGAATTGATGATAAGTTTCATCATTCTGTTTACTTCAGCTTGGAAGGCAAACTTTTCTGATTTCTCTCTAAGTTCTCTTATTTGGGATGCATTTAATCCATCCAACTGAATAGCTTCTTCTTCTCTAAAAAGTAAATTTGGCAAACAAATAAGCATTGCTTAGTTCCCTCCAACACTGTCTGATCTGTGCTGAGAGCACAGGAGTCTCTTAAGATGGTTAAAGGGTAAATTGCAGACCTTTATAAAATGTTACTTATCTGCCGTCTTGTTATTATTTTAGCAAAGTAGTAGGTTACCTTTAACACTGCATTGGAAATACTCAATTCTTAAAAATGTCAGAAAAATAAGCCCAACTTTCCTCTACTAAAAAGCAGTCATACTTATGTATGTTCCCTCCTTTGCCCAGGGAAGCTTTGGCTTCTCCAGGTCTACAAAACTAAGTCCTAGGAGGACATATTTCAAAACACGGTTCACCAGACAGAAATCCTCTTTTTAAAATTCCTAAGGACACTCTGAGGGCAAAATCAACGAAACGACTTTTCTAAATTCCTAGGGCTAGAGTGCTAGTATTCTGCAATATAGTTACCAAAATAATTTTCAAAGGCATTCATTCAAGTTGGACCATCCTCAGGGGCAGGTTAGGAGATACTCTATGCGTGCACACACTCGATACCTTTTCTCTGAGCACTTTTTAGCCAATTAAAATTTGGAAAATACAAACGGAGCCACAAGTCTTCCAGTGCTCAGAAGGGTTTAGACACGTAGTTATAAACGAACACAAACCTCTGTACTACTTCATCATCTGTCCTTGAGCCTTCCCTACTTTTACCCAGGTCCTCTTCTACGGTGCCATCCACATCGACTTCATCGTCAGCTCGGACTGACCCTGCAAGGAAGATTTAACATTAAAAAAAAAAAAAAACAACTCTTAAAACATCGATGCTGCGTGTACTTCTCAGAGGGAAAATAAGAAGGGCAAGGACAGGGCTTGCAAAATTCAGTTGTTGAATCCGGGGAGATGGGGATGGGAGAATAAATAGATCCACTGGTTTAAAAATCCAGTGTAAACCCAAGCCCGCACACATTGCTGACTTGAGTTCAGAGGCTGAGGCTCCCCGGTGGATCCTCAAACTCGGAGGCTGCCCCCTCCTCTAAGGAGCCACCCTGGGTCCTCTCCAACTTAGCACCTTGGACACCACGCTCCCTCCACACACTCACACGTGCTGCGCGCCGGCCAAGAACAAGGCCTCCTCCACCTGCCCCCGCCAAAGCCCGGGCCTGGGAAACCCCGGGTCAGAGTGCAAGCAGGACCGTGGGTGCAAACTCTGGCGGGGGGACTGAGATTGGGCCCGGGGGCCGGGGAAGGAGCACAAGTGACCCCCCCACATCGCCTCTGCGGCCATCCAGGACCTCCCGCGCCCCAGCCGAGACCTAAGAAAGGAAACGCGCGTTCGCGAGGAGTCGGATAACTTGTGGGGGGGGTGGAGGGGTGGGGGGGGGGTCCCAGGAGCTCAGTCCAAAGGTTGAGGCGTGGGCAAAAGTCCTCCCGACGGGGCCCCAGCACTGCGCTCGGGGGAGCTCGAGAGAGAGGACCCCCCCCCCCGGCCTCCCTGCGAGACGGCTGCGATCGGCAGGCCGCCACTAGGAGGTCAGCACGGGGGTTCAGTAACTCCGCTCTCTCCTCTCCTGTCCGGCGAAGCCAGAGTAAACGCAAGTCCCCAAGCCTCTTTCGAGGAAAGGCGATGGTCCCCGGGGTGCAGCGCAGACGCGGTTATCGGGTCCCCCCCCACCCCCCGCTCCCCGGCTCAACGCCCCAAGAATCTTCGAGAAGAGGCCGCGCCGGAGGCGGGGAGGGGGGGCGTCCCAGGGCGCCCGCTCCGCCGGGCTCACTCACCGAAGGTCAGCAGGACGCAGCAGAGGCCCAGCACCCACAGGGCCCTCATGGCGCGCGGCCGGGCAGAGTCTCAAGTCTCCTTTGATCGCAGGAGCCGCCTCCGCCCCGCCACCCCCAGGCTCGGATCCTCACACCTCACGCCGCGCGGTCCGCCCACTACCCCCCAGCGGGTCCGGCCGCTTTTCACCCCACTTCTCGAGGGCGGGGGACGGGAAACACGAACCCGCCAATCGTGCCGCACCACGCACTCCCTCTACCCAATGGGGACTCGCGGGGGGGACCGCAGTCCACCAATCGGAGCGGTCCAGGTGCGGTTCCCCCGGCCCGAAGCGTGGCTCCTTCCGATTGGTCACCCGTGGCCTCTTTTCTCCAATCAGATGGCTCCGCGGGTCCCCTCTCACGCGGGCCCGCCCCTTCGCCGGGGAAGCCTGGGCCTCTTTGGGAAACAGTCTGATCAACGTCAGGTCAGGACGCATCCCTCTTTTGCGGGGAGGTCGCGGAGGAACTACTTCCGGATCCTGGAGAGCGTTTATTTCGTGACCAGGGGAACGGTAGCCTTGGCAACGCGTCCTTCAGCTTTCCCCCATCTTCGCGTGGGGCCACGCTGGGAGGATTCCGGCGCGACTCTTCTCTGTCAGCTTTCTCTTTGGCAGTGCATCTCGAGAAAGAGAAACACCGGAGAGGCTGATAATCCCACGAGTGCTTTTAGATGGAGGGGATGGAGATGGGGGGGCGGTTGTGAGCCACTATAGTTCCCGGCATGCAACGTACTGGGGTACACTGCATTGAACTCTGGGAATCGTAGTCTTTGACCCGCAGCCTCGTTTGGCCGTTTCTTCTGCATTTTCCCAGCTTGCCTTTACGTGAAGTCTGCGCTGCGTGATTTAGAATTTAATTTTGTTCTGATTGCAGTTGCTGACAGCTTTAAGAAGCGGGAGCAAAGAGCCGCCCTGCGTGGGCTAAGGCCACCTTGTGGTAGTCAGCCTCTCTGGCTGGGTCTGCATTCCGCCTCTGACTCCCAGACGCACGTTTCCCCAAAGTGGCTTCTCGTGAGTCACTCGGGCAGCCTGAGTCTTCACTTCCTCTGCCTTTTTCGCTGCCAGAATTCTCCCTAATTTGGTTTCCAGAAGAGGGTAGTGGGGTGTGTGTGTGTGTGTGTGTGTGTGTGTGTTTAATGAAAATTGCGAGCTACTTTAATGCCCTGGACTTGCTCCTAAAATTAGCCCTAATCGGCTATAAATCAGAAGAATGGTCGCAAAGTCCGGTCTAGCACAGGAAAGAAAAGAAAAGAAAAGAAAAGAAAAGAAAAGAAAAGAAAAGAAAAGAAAAAAAACTCTTAGTTTAACAGTGGCAGGAGGATACACCTGCAGATATTTGAAAGCAAAACCCGTGGGCTGCAAATGAGAAACGGAGTGTAACTTTGTAACTTCACAGAAATACTCAGCGTCCAGAAGGACCTACAACACCAGGTGTCTTTCCTGTAAGGGAAGTCCCCTCGCACTCAGCTTGCGCCTTTGGACTTATTTTCCGTCTCTTTAACCTCGTCTTTGGGTACCCCTCACCCACCCCCTCTCTCTACCACTTCCGTTTCCAACAAAAACACTTCCTTTCTTATTGCTAGGAAAATTGAACTTCGAATCTGTTTTTAGATAATCATCCAAATTCCTGAAGATAAGCTTTTCAGTGATAGTCTATCATAATCTTTTATAACTTCCCTTATTTAGCTTTGCCAGTCTTACCTCTGTGGTTGGTGTTCACACATTGTGGTGGTGCCTTATTTACATCTGCCCAAATTACCTACATTTATTATTAGTAAGCAAAAGGTAGTTTACAAAGCTTTTTAAAATGCCTGTGTGCTTGCATCTTTTTTTTTTTAAAGAGAATACTAGGGTGTGAATTACATTCAGAAATCTCAGAATTGCATTTTTGTATGTTTAACTCTTGTTTATTTTTACATTTTTTGGAAGGTTTAATTGGCTTTATTAAGCAATTCGTGAATTGGGCAGCATCTCATCTTGCAATTCACAGGGGCTCCGTCTTGTCTACTTTTTGTATTTTGGAAAAAGATTAGTTTCCTTCACTTTTCTACATTTCACAGCTCAACTTCTTTACATTTTTCTCTAGCTCCGAACAAGCAAGCAACCAGTTCTGAAACTGCAGATTCCATTGTAACGTTCAGTGGTGGGCAGTTTGCGTTGCACCTGAAGGGAACTGAGAATGAGACGTGCCCTCCAAATAAATCCATTGTTTGAAGCTATACTTCTCTGCAGGGGATGGTGGGAATTTATGATGCAGACAACACAAGACAGTAGGCTGGCAGAAGAAGATGGCCAGCTGTTGTCTGGCTCAGCTCTGCCCCTTTAAGACAGGATCCCTAGCTGAACATCCTGTAAAAGAAATGGGCAGCTTACTCAGGTCCCAGCCTTCCTGTTTCTCACCTATTCTCTCTACCACAGTGGTACCTCGAGATACAAGTTTAATTGGTTCCATAACCTTGAGGCGTGGGAAACTATGAGATGCTCGAGTCGAGGTAAACTGGTGGGTTGTGTGCAGCCGGCCGATCTGCGCGATTGATTACTCCTATCTCAAATGTTGCTCGTATTTCAAAGCAAAAATAGCTTGCTCGACGGCTCGTATCTCAAAAATCTTGTATGTTAGGGCACTCGTATCTTGAGATACCACTGCACTTCAGACTCTTTATTTTATTGTCAGTTCCTATCCCTTTAAAAAAAAATGTATTTGTACTGATTTTAGAGAGGAAGGGGGAGAGAGAGATAGAAACATCAGTGATGAGAATCGCTGATCCGCTGCCTCCTGCACAGGCCACACTGGGGATTGAGCCCATAACCAGGCCATGTGCTTTGACTGGGATTTGGACCGTGATCTCCTGGTTCACAGATTGACGCTCAACCACTGAGCCACACTGGCCATGCTCGTCACTTCCCATCCTTGCATCGTTTCTTCAGAACTTACATTCCAAGTTGAATATTAAAATTGAATACCTTTAGATCTGATTCTCTTGCTTCCTAATTTTAATTTGTCCCTTTGTCACTATATCTCCATAGACATTACTGGAGACAGCTACCTCTATTGTTTTGCTGTTATTAAGCTTCTTGGAAGCAAAAACCAGATAGGCAAAGGGGTGCCATTAGGGATGGTGGGTGGTTCACCTGGTGCACAGGTGTAATCGGCAGTGAGGAGTCAGGGACAATGCAGGAGATTATGGCAGGAAAGAAGTTGGTATCAGAGCATGAAGGAATGGGGCTGAGCACCAGGGTGAGTTTGTTGATTAGTTGATTGGTTCATTCATTCATTCACTCATTCATTCATTAGCTCAGTATATGTAGGAGATCTGGTATGTGCCAGCTATTATGCAAGGTGCTGGCAGTGTAGGGGTAAGGGATATGGATATGGTCTCTATTCATACAGAGCTTAAACAAATATTAGCAGTGGAATTGCATCATAGGTGCATGTATCTTATTTAAACTAAAGCAAAGATATAAAAGAATGATTGCAAAAGAGTATGAAGGAACTTTTTTGGGGTGATGGAAATGCTCTTGATCTTGATGTTGGTGGTTAAAACTCATCAAACTGTACCTGTGAATTTTCTGATATGTAAATTATGCCTCAGGCAAGCACAACAACAAAAATCCAAACTAAAAGTAACTTTCCTTCTAAACAACAAAACACTAAAACCCATATTAGTAGGAATCAGGAACCAGAAATGCTTGCTGTTGTCAGGATTGTTCCATACTGCTTAAGAGTGTCTAACAGTATGACAAGAAAATGAAGTGATTCTAGAAAAGCTGAAGTCTTTTATTTTGAAATTTCTTCTTACTGGTGAGATTGTAGTTAGAAACACACACACACACACACACACAGTATAAATACGAGAACCTGTAAATTATTGATATGATAAATATATAAACATCGAGCCTTGCTCTAATCTTGCAAAAACACATAAGTAGAACTTTAAATAAGTTTCATTCATATTAGAGACAAAACCTATAAAATACTTATGAATAAACTTGACAAGAAAGATAGCTCCTATATGAAAATAGTGATAAAAATCTTATTAAAGAATATAAAACAGCCCTGGCTGAGTGAATCAATTGTTTGGGGCATCATCCCCTACCCCCAAAAGGTTGTGGATTCAATTTCTGATCAGAGCACACATTAGGTTGCGGGTTTGATCCTCGATTGGAGTACATACAGGAGGCAACCGACTGATGTTTCTCTCTCACATCGATGTGTCTGTCTCTCTCCCTTCCTCTCCAAAAATCAATAAACATATCCTCAGATGAGGATTAAAAAATATTAAAAAGGATATAAAACAAATGGAGAACTTGGGGGGTCAAGTACCATACCCTACGTATTATCTATTGCTGTGTAACAAATTACTCCAAAACTATGCAGGTTCAACAAGAAACATTCATTACCTCACACAGTATATGTAGGTCAGGAATCCAGGAGCACTTCACTGAGTGGTTCTGGCTCAGGGGTCAAGAGGCCACAGTCATCCAAGGCTTGACTGGGCTGGAGCATGTGCTTCCATCATGGCCACTCAGATAGTATTGGCAGGAAGTCCCAGGTCCTTGGCACATGGCCCCCTCCATAGGGCCGCTTGAGAGAATGGCAGTTGGCTTTCCCCAGAGTGAGTGCTGATCCGAGTCCGACACAAGGCGGGAGCTGTAGTAACTCATGACCCATCTTAGAAATCATAAAACCATCATTTCTGCCATAACCCTACTCAGTGAGAGAAGGGATTACACAAGCATGTGAGTACCAGCCATCAGAGCTCATGGGCCTTTTTAGAAGCTGACTGTTGCTCATACCCTTGTTTTATTTTATCTTATTTTTGAAATATATTTTTATTGATTTTTACAGAGAGGAAGGGAGAAGGATAGAGTTAGAAACATCAATGAGAGAAACACCATCAGCTGCCTTCTGCATGCCTTCTACTGGGAATCCAGCCTGCAACCAAGGTACATGCCCTTGACCGGAATAGAACCCGGGACCCTTCACTCCAGAGGCCAGTGGTCTATCCACTGAGCCAAACCAGTTAGGGTCAGACCTTCATTTTATTCAGAGAAAAGCTCTGACATTTTCAGCTTCTTTCATGAAGGATCGGCTCATAAGTTGGGGATAAGAATCATAAGGTGGGGATTTCCCCAAATCCAGGAAGGGGATTCAGATGCTTGCAGAGTCAAGAATAATAAATGTCCACTTTGTTTGAATAAGAGATCAGTACAACCCAAGAACGATTCAGAAATAGTTTCAATTTAATACGTGATAAAAGAGACATTTAGAAGGGAAAGGATAGTTTGCTTCATAAACAGTTTGCTGGCTTTGACTACCCATCTCTAGAAAAATAAAGTTGACTCCTGTCTTATACCATATAGAAATAAAACCAGCTTAGAAGAAAGTAAAAGAGTCTGTGAGTACACGCTAGGGGTTAGAGCAGTGGTTCTCAACCTTCCTAATGCCGCGACCCTTTAATACAGCTCCCCATGTGGTGGTGACCCCCAACCATAAAATGATTTCCGTTGCTACTTCATAACTGTAATTTTGCTACTGTTATGTAAATATATGATATGCAGGATGTATTTTCATTGTTACAAATTGAACATAATTAAAGCATAGTGATTAATCACAGAAACAATATGTAATTATATATTGTGAAATATTTATTTCTAATTACAAAGAAATGAAATTTTGTCTTGAATCGTGGTGTAGCATGGGCAACAGTCCTCATATAACAACAGTAAACTACATTGCTACATTTTGCTACACCGAGGAGCGTTGTGTTGGTTCCTAAGACCATGGGAAATAGGTGTTTTCTGATGGTCTTAGGGGACCCCTGTGAAAGGGTCGTTTGACCTCCAAAGGGGTCGCGACCCACAGGTTGAGAACCGCTGGGTTAGAGAGATCTTCTTAACCAAGATTCAGCATCCAGAAAATACAGTGGACAGCCTAGGTTTGCCAGGCCTCCTCCTCGATGGGCCTTGAACTCCAATTTTGTATTTTGGACCCCAGCATTATGAGGCTGCTGAGCTTTGTCAGCTTATCAGCCTGCCACCCTCTTCTAAGATCATGGGTTCTTTGTAGCACAAGAATCAGTAAGTCCTGGGAGGCAAAAAGCAACAGAGAATGTAGAGCTCACTGATCTGATGTTCCCTTCTCTCTGGAATCTTGTTTCCTCAATGCATGTTGCCTAGGTCTCCTCAACTGTCTGATGCCTTTAAATACATTCTCAAGTATCTTATCCAGTTTCTCTAGTTATTTTGACAGGAGGGTTAGTGTGCTTCAAATTGTCCATCATCGTACAGTTGATCTTTGAACAGCATGGCGTTGGGGCACTAATCCCCTGCACAGTTAAAAACCTGTCCAGCCCTGACCAGTTTGGCTCAGCGGAGAGACAGTGAGCTTTTGGACTCAAAGGTCCCGGTTCGATTCCGGTCAAGGGCATGTACCTTGGTTGCAGGCACATCCCTAGTAGGAGGTGTGCAAGAGGCAGCTGATTGATGTTTCTCTCTATCCATGTTTCTAGCTCTTTATCCCTCCCCCTTCCTCTCTGTAAAAGAACCAATGAAATGTATTTTAAAAAAAGAAAGATTCTAACCTGTGAAGAAATTAAAAAAATTAAAAAATAAAATAAAAATCTGTCTATACTTTTTGATTCCCCCAAAACTTAACTACTTAGAGCGTTTGCTGACCAGAAGTCTTACCAATAACACAGTCTATGAACACATTTTGTATGTTGTATGTAGTACATACTGTATTCTTACAATAAAGTAAGCTAGAGAAAACGTTATTAAGAAAATCTGATGCGGGAGAAATTAATGGGCCAGACTTCCCAGACATGAGTGGGAGTGAGGCTAAAAGGAGCATCTCAGAAGCCCCAGGGGAGGATGGGAGGTGGAAGAGGCTCCATTGCCACAGTTACATTTCTCAGGTGGCCATGTCCCGTTTCCCCCAAAAGCCAGCCTGAAAGGGGCAGCTGGGAGTTCAGCAGAGCCAGAGCGAGGGCGGCGCCCAGAGCTCCCATGCCACGCTGCGGCTGGCGTGGGTCAGCATCCAGCTAGTCACAGCCCATGAGCCCAGGTGTGCAGCTCCAGGCAGTGTGCTCTGGGGCCCAGGGAGCATAGCCCGGGTCCATGTCCGTGTGTGTGTGTGTGTGTGTGTGTGTGTGTGTGTGTGTGTGAGAGACGGGGGAGCATAGCCCGGGTCCATGTCCGTGCTTGCGCGCGCGCGCGCGCGCGAGAGAGA
>JAAGEH010000311.1:42446572-42499856 GCA_011751065.1 Lasiurus cinereus | reverse complement strand
TTTGTTTAGAACAGCGGTTCTCAACCTGTGGGTCGCGACCCCTTTGGGGGTCGAACGACCCTTTCACAGGGGTCGCCTAAGACTACTGGAAAACACCTATTTACCATGGTCTTAGGAACCAACACACCGTTCCTCAGTGTAGCAAAATGTAGCAATGTAGTTTACTGTTGTCATATGAAGACTGTTACCCATGCTACTCCACGATTCAAGACAAAAATTCATTTCTTTGTAATTAGAAAGAAATATTTCACACTATATAAGTACATATTGTTTTTGTGATTAATCACTATGCTTTAATTATGTTCAATTTTTAACAATGAAAATACATCCTGCATATCAGATATTTACATTACAGTTCATAACAGTAGCAAAATTACAGTTATGAAGTAGCAATGGAAATCATTTTATGGTTGGGGGTCACCACAACATGAGGAACTGTATTAAAGGGTCGCGGCATTAGGAAGGTTGAGAACCACTGGTTTAGAAGTTTAAATAGTTAAGTTTCGCGCTTGCAGTGGCCACACCCATCCTGGCCAATTACCTGTTTCCAGGTGTGATTGACAGTCAAATATTTCCCTACGTCACTCAGACCTTACTGGGCATGAGTCTAAGCGTCTAAATTGCCTTTGTCAAGTCCCTTCCCCCATCAATCAGCGGGAAATAAACTCGGAGAATGTTAAAAGCAGCTTTTTGGCAAAACTGTGTAAATGGTACGCCTATATCTAGTCTTTCCTCGCCTCCTTTTCTGTTAAGTAATAACCAGGTTATCACAACGGTGTCATATCAAAGGAAGAGGAAATGTATTCACAGCAATGGACATATTTACTGGAAAAATAAATAAATCTGCATATAAGTGGACCCATGCAATCAGCGGTTCTCAACCTGTGGGTCGAGACCCTTTTGGGAGTCGAACAACACTTTCACAGGGGTCGCCTAAGACCATCGGCAAATGCAGATATTTACATCACGATGCATAACAGTAGCAAAATTTCATGGTTGGGGGTCACCACCACATGAGGAACTGTATGCAAGAGTAGCGGCCTTAGGAAGATTGAGAACCACTGCATGCAGTTCAAACCTGTGTTGTTTAAGGGTCAACTGAAGAATGTAGATCTACATAATAATAGGAGCTCTTGGTCCTGTTTTAATGCTTCAAAACTATGAAGATTTCAGCCAAGACTTTAAACAACCACAATTATTTTCTCATGTTAACTTTTTGGTGGCTTTTCACCAAGCAATTTATATGATGTTTAATGTTTCCATCTATAAGACTTATATTATTTTTTATTAGAAAATAAAAAATGTGTTTCTAGATATTTAATGTCACTGTAGTTATCGTTTACACATAACTTCTTTTTGACTAGTTTTATCAGCAATTTTGGACTCTTTGTGATCTTCTTATCTGTTGCCAACTCACACCACTTTTTCCTGACTGAGAATCCTCAAGGTAAGAAACACTCAAACCCGTAAAGAACTTTCCTGAGTTTATTTGAGTCAAACTGTCCACCGTGGCAGTTTTGCACCTTATTTTATATATTACAATCAAAAGAGAAGCCGGTTACCTGAAATTCATCAAAGATACATTAGGAAAGTGGCAGAAAGCAAACCTCTGGGATGGGATAGAAAGTAAAATGATAGACGGGTACATTTTTTACATTGATGGGTACAGCATAGTTAATAGTCTACAATTCACACAATAAAGAAATAACGAGAGGATTTGTAGTCTTTGTTCTGGTGCCTTGGTTATGCCCTGAGGGGTCTGGAAAAGGCAAATTACCCAGAGATTCCAAAAGTGTTATCTTAGATGCAAAAGACAACAGGCAGGCTCAGTCAAGGTAGAACTTTGTCCCGGAAGAAGGTTCTAGCCTAGGACCTGACTAGTGGCCCTACACTACTTTGAGTTAAGAAGTTTTAATTGCAGACCATCCTTTGTGGTTATTTCCGGTCTCTGAGTTTGTGATGCTGCCACACAGGCCTCTCTGAGCTGGTCAGGTTAGCCTGTGGCCCCTTTTTGGTTACCCGCTTTTGCTAATAAAATCCCCAGGTGCTGTGATTCTCTTACACGTAGTCAGAACTTTAGACCTGTTATAAATTAAATTCACTCCCAGTCTTGTGGTTTACATTTTATTTTCTGTTAATTAAAAACAAATCTCTCGCCCTAACTTTTTTGGCTCAGTGTATAGAGCTTTGGCCTGTGGACTGAAGGGTCCCAGGTTCCATTCTGGTCAAGGGCATGTACCTTGGTTTCAGGCACATCGCCAGTGGGGTATGTGTGTGTGTGTGTGTGCGCGCGTGCGCGCACGCGCGTGCGTGCAGGAGGCAGCTGATCGATGTTTCTCTCTCATCATTGTTCCTAACTCTCTCTCTCCTTTCTTCTGTAAAAATCAATAAAATATATTAAACAAAACAAAACAAAACATCTCCCTAGAATCTGCTTTAATTGAATCCTATATAATAAAAGCCTAAAATGCAAATTGACTGAACAGCAGAACGATGGGTGGAATGACCGTTCGCTATGACGCGCACTGACCATCAGGGTCAGATGCTCAATGCAGGAGCTGCCTGCAGGCTCCAGGCCAGCTAAGGTGGTGCCAATGGAGCCCCTTGATTGCCCTGCCAGTCACCCCGCAGAGGGAGGTGACCTGTGGCAGCGGGCGGGACGGCACTAGGCCAGCCAGGGTGGGTGCCAGTGGGAGCCCCCAATTGCCCTGTGGGTGCCCCACAGATTGGCCCTGATCTTTGGCCAGGCCCAGGGACCCTATCTGTGCCCAAATTTTGTGCATCAGGCCTCTAGTTTCAGATAAGGGATTTGTTAAATTTTAAATGGTGGAGATAAATTTGCTATTTTGTATGATCAAATCAGCCATGTTAATGATAACTGACAATAGGGACTTAACAGTATTTTAGAGCTGGAAGGAATCTTAGAAATCATGTAGTTCCACAATGCTCCCTTTTGGTTTTAAGTTATAAAACCAATATATTTTTCTGGTTAAAAAATAAATTATTATTATTTTTAAAAGTGTCAGGTTCTCCTCAACCCATTTTTTTAGAGGTTGCTATTGGTAGAGAGTCCTTATGCTTCCTTCTAGAAGTGTGTGTGTGTGTGTGTGTAATAAAATAAAAAATGAAATGCTTATTTTTGAAAAGATGAATGGAACAGTACTCTGCATATTGGCTCATTCCATTGAATGCACCTTGGATGTCTCATTCCCTTTCATCTACTTCCCTATGTGGCAGGCATTTGTCTTGTTCTCAGTTTGTTGCTAGTACAGTCAGTGCCTCAGGGAATATTTTAATATGCACAAGTTGTTCTGTTTGTGCAAATTTATCTGGAGGATAAATTTTCAGTTTGGGGATAATTAGGTCAAAGAATATGTGTGAAAGGTGAAGGTAGGTGGTGCGTGGGCAGGCCAAATAGCCATCTCAGATGAGGCATTAAATAAAAACTTGAATTTACTTAAGGGAAAAGGGGTTGGGGGATGGGGATAGCCAAAGGGTATGGGTCCATGATGGCAGCAAAAATACGCCCTGGAGAAGGGGCACCAGGAGAGAGCATGCGGTCTGCTTTGGCTCACCCAGAAGTTAGAGAAAAGGGGGGCTTGGAAACAGGTTCAGGGGGAAGCCCAGGACAAGCTGCAGCTGCCCATTGCTCCCCTGGTTGCAAGTCTCCTGGGATCCCTTCGAGCCGTGGTCACTAACCTTTCAGACCTCACGGACCACCATTGGTCTATGGGCCACCAGTTGGCAACCGCTGCCTTAGAGGTTGGGGAATAGGTGCCTGTGGGGGGATGGCCAGGCATGCTCCTTGGAGGAGAGCTCGGCCTGGGTTCTTTGTCCTGAGCTATTTAGCTTTTTCTTGCAGGTGGAAATCTTAGGGGAAGTCTCAGGGGAGGGTCTTAATAGAACACTCATCAGCTTTCCAGCTGTGTTCTTTCAGGGTGTGCTCTCCATGGTTGGTCCATGCCAGGGCAGGGGGTCATTAGTCAACCTAGCTGGTCCTGAGGCAACCAGGTGTCACTTGTCTGGTTTTGCTGCTTTTCTGGGCCTGGAGCTGAAACACCACTGAGGCCTAGATGTTATCTTTAGGGAGGAAAAGGTCAGGGGGTCTACACTGCCGGAGGGTGGGTTACCCTGGGGGTGTGGTTCTTATTACCCCAGTTTTGCCCCTTGCTAAGCATCCGGGACTTTCTGCCCCGGTGAGTTTCTGTACCTGACCCATGATCCGTGCTCTGGGGTCTAACAATGTGCATTCAAAGTTCCATGGATGTTGAACAATTCCTCTACAAAAAAGGCTCTACCAATTTATCCTCCCATCATAAGCCTCCCCAGCCACCCTTTCAAAAAAAAAAAATTAAATAAAAAGCTTAGGAAAATAAATTTTAAAAAAAGCTTAGGAAATTTGAGGTCCAGAGAAATTAGATGAGGTCCCAGCATTAGGTAATGGCAGAACAAAGTGGAACTCATATTTTAAAAATGTCTTATGTTGTTCTAGCCACCACATGCCTCTTGACTACTTGAAAGAGTTTTAGGGCTTTTTTTTTTTAAATAAGAAAATTTTTAACAAAGAAATGTTACCTTTTTATGATTTTAGAAGACATAGATATATATTAGTAAAAATTTAAAATTAAAAAAGGTCAAGGAAGAAATGAAAATAACCCGTATTCCTTTATTAGCTATATCACTATTAGCATCTTGGTGCCTTTATTGATATTTAACATATATTTTTAAATTAAATTAGGATTTCAAAATAATGTTGTTTATAATTATTTTTTTCTTTTTTTAAAAAAATATATTTTGTTGATTTTTTACAAAAAGGAAGGGAGAAAGATAGTGCCCGCAACCAAGGCACATGCTCTTGATTGGAATCCAACCCTGGACCTTTCAGTCCGCAGGCTGATGCTCTATCCACTGAGCCAAACCGGTTTCAGCAATTATCTTTTTCATTTGCCAATATATGGTAAACATTATTAGAAATAAATATTTTTATCAAGTATCTCTTAATGAGTGTGCACTAATTCATGTCATGACTGTGTCATCATTATTCAGTTTAGTTTGTTACCTATTTTTATTTTATTATTTTTAAAAATATATATATTTTATTGACATTTTACAGAGAGGAAGGGAGAGGGATGGAGAGTTAGAAACATTGATGAGAGAAAAACATCGATCAGCTGTCTCCTGCCCACCCCCTGTTGGGGATGTGCCCACAACCAAGGTACATGCCCTTGATCGGAATCGAACCTGGGACCTTTCAGTCCATATGCTGATGCTCTATCCACTGAGCCAAACCGGTTTTGGCTTGTTACCTATTTTTAAACCATTATAAATATTGCTGCAATGAAAATTCTCAGAGATAAATTCTTATATTCAAATAGAATAAATTCCTAAAATTAGAATGCTTGGCAAAAATGTATGACTAGTTTGAAAAGGCTTTTTTAAAAAATATATTTTTTTATTGAATTCAGAGAGGAAAAGAGAGAGAGGCAGAGAGAGATAAAACATCAATGATGAGAGAGAATCATTAATCGGCTGTCTCCTGCACCCCTGATCAAGAATTGAACAGTGACTACCTGGTTCCTAAGTTGACACTTAACCATTGAGTCAACCCTGCTGGGTGTTTGAAAAGGCTTTTGATATATCTTCACAAATTACCCTCAGGGAAAGTTGTACCAATTTCCATCCCCACTGATTTACATTTTAAGCATAAAAAGGTTTAAAAAAAGGAAAAGAAAAAAGTACAGTTTTGGAATGTCAGTAAAAATCACTCAAGTTAGATGCTGTGGTCATTGGGGCTAGGGGTGGAAGGTGTGGCAATTGAATATAGAAATTTCTAAGCCTTAAAATATTGAGATAAATTTCTGAAAAAGTTCAGAGGAACATTTGACCAATTAATAGATATTCTCATAACTTTTAGTTAAAAAGTTCAGTAATAAATACAGTGATATCACGGAGGCTGCACACATTTGCAGCAGAGGTAATATTAACATTGATGATAATAGTAGGGATAGCAAACATTTACTGAGGGCTTAGAATGTACCTTGCAGATTCTGAAATAGAAATTACACAGGGATAACTTGCTTAAGAAATCTGCTGGGAATGATATTTCTTGATGAGAAGTCACCTTAGCAGTATTAAAAGAAAACACATTTTTATTTAATACGTTTATGAGGAGCCTATTATGCAAAGTTTCATTAAGTCCTGCCACATGGGTGCAGTCATTATTTCTAGCTTTCCAGCTGCAGGAAGTGTCAGACCTTGAGTCGGGGGTCATATGACTCCAAAGCGAGGCTCAGCAGCTGGGAATGTAACCAAAATGTGGGAGGTGCCTCTGGGATGCTACCTGCTGCCATCAGGGGGGCCAGGGAACAGACTTTAATGACCTTGATTCCCTTGTGGGATGTTGGATCCTTTCAGTTCTGTTTTAATCTTTCTAATTATGCCAAGAGAAAGTCAGTCTGGTACAAGTTTGTCTTAAATGTCTCTCTAATAAGTACATGTCAATCCGTTTTTAATAAGAGAGCGGTATCTAATGAGAATTTATTCACACTATTTGCTTTCTCAGGCAGTTATTTTTATGACACCATCTATTTGTGGCATATGAGAAGGGTTTGCCACTTATGGTAATAATGAAAAGTTTCTAGTTAATTTTTTGACTTAACTTGTTTTAAGAAAAACAAAACACTTTTCTGTATTTTCTTTCCTCTCAAAAACAACTCCTTCTTCCATTTAGGTCTGCTATGTTTTCTGATTTTGTTTTTGCCACAGTTAATCCTCTCTTTCTTCAAATGCTAGAAGGTTCTTTTTTTTCAAATAATTTATTTTTATTTTTAAAAAATATATTTTATTGATTTTTTACAGAGAGGAAGGGAGAGAGGTAGAAAGTCAGAAACATCGAAGAGAGAGAGACATTGATCAGCCGCCTCCTGCACGCCCCACGGTGGAGATGTGTCTGTAAGCAAGGTACATGCCCCCAAATGGAATCCAACGCGGGACCCTTCAGTCCGCAAGCCGATGCTCTATCCACTGAGCCAAACCGGTCTCGGCTAGAAGGTTCTTTATGCACTGTTGTGGAGCAAGGTATGGCAGTTATTTTTTAATTTAAACATTTAATTATAAAATAATGTAGCTATCATTTACAGTCACTTTGAAAAACAGAGGTGCCATAATCTCATCACTCTAACACAGCTACTATATATCGTTTTTCTCTTCTGTTTTTTTCCTCATGTGCATTTGTTCTAATCATGATGGTCAACATTCATTGAATGTTTAATAGACACTGTTCTTAGGGTTTTGCATCTAATAACTTATTTAAACTCATTAACTATTTTATTATATAGATACTCTTATCTCTGTTTTGCAGATGAAGAAACTGAGGCACTGTGAATGTAAGAAACTTATTGTAAGGACTTGAATCTTCTGAGCTGGTACTTTTCACCTGTATACTGTGCTGTTTCCCATATTTAGCTGTTTTAATAACATTATTGTTATTATGGCCTATATGTATTTCTAATTTTTTGAAGAGGGTAGGCAACCCTTTTGTAATAGATGTACAATCTGCCACCAGAGATGGTACTTTTAATCTCTTAGTGATTCCCTTAGTGAAGGCTGGTTTGCTTTCTTTCTTTTACTATTTTTTCTATTGTACAGAATGCAATGAATATCTTGGCTGTAACTTTTCACTATTTTGACTGGAGTGATTCCCAGAAAGTAGGATTGTTGAGTCAAAAATCATAAACACTCCAATATATTTTGAAGTATATCGCTATTTAGTTTCCAAATATACCTTCCAATAGCTTTCCAAAATTATCTGAGATATGTTTCACCAATATTTAGATAGCTCTACTTGAAAAAAATCTATAACATTGCTTATTTTTAAACTAGAGGCCCGGTTCACGAAATTCATGCGCTTAGGGAGGTCCCTCAGCCCAGCCTGCGTCCTCTCGCAGGGGAGTGGACCGAAGCCAGCAGTCGGACATCCTCAGCACTGCTGTGGAGGCGGGAGAAACTCCCAGAGGTGAGCCTGGTTTCTGTGGGAGCACACTGTCCACCAGGGGGCAGCTCCTACATTTAGCGTCTGCCCCCTGGTATTCAGTGCATGTCATAGTGACCGGTTGTGTGCCGTTCAGCTGATTTGCATATTAGCCTTTTATTATATAAGATTTCTTTGAATTGCAGAAATGTTAAATATGCTTTAAAATTTTTTTACTTTAGAGAGAGAGGGAAAAAGAAGAAGGAGAGAGAGAAACATTGAAGTGAGAGTGAAATATTGATCGATTGCCTCCTGCTTGCGCTCATGACCAGGGAATGTGTCCTGACCAGGAATCGAACCCATGACCTTTTTTGGTGTATGGGACGATGCTCCAACCAACTGAGCCACCCCAGCCAGGACAATGAATATGCTTTTACATGTATTCTTGTATTATTTTTCTCTATATGTATATTTTGCTTATTAGTATACTAGGATGTCAGTATTTTTCTTAGAATAAAGATAAATTTATTGGTGGCAAATATTTTTTTAAAGCCTGTTTGCCTTTTAAAGTTTTTTAAAAATGCAATTATATCTGTCCATCTTTTCTTTTGTGATTTCTTCTACAGCTTGTGAATTTTGAAAGTCCTCTCCAGGTCTGATAAATATTTAATAATGCTTTTCTAATTTAAAAATTATATTATAATTTTTCATTCAGCAAATGAACGAGATTATGGATGTTTTTATTATTTCTTCTTCTTCTTCTTCACTGAGCCAGAAAGAGAGGCAGGGAGTGGGAGACCGCTGAGGGAAACAGAAACTCCCTTTCATTAGCTGGACTGGCAGAGGAGGACCGCAAAGCAGGAAGAGAGTTTGTGTCACCTCAGCAGCCAGAGGAGGAAGCCACTGGGGACCCTGGCAGGCGGGGCCCAGGGCCCCTGAGCACAGCTGCCTCGGCAGGGAAACTGGGTGAGGTGGATGTGGCAGTAGAAAAGGCACTGCTGCTGAGAACACAGCTGGGCCTGAGAAGCCACATACTTGGAGGTCATCAGCTGCCTTGCAGAGAGCGTTTTCTCGCGGCTCCCCCCAGCAGAATCCAGGGCACCCCAGTAGAGAGCTCATATTTTGCTCCTTAGTCCTCACCCCTGCTTGGGTAAGGGGATCTTGCAGATGGGGGCTGCCTGGAGCCAGCATTCACCACTCCCATGCGCCTCACCTGCCTTGGGGACAGCTGGTTTCCCTTTGGCAACCGGCTTCACAGAAGGTCCTTAGAACAACTGATTTTGATGTTTCCTCACCCTGTGACCCCCATACCCCGGTAGCAGCCCTGAAGAATGACTTTCACTTCCGGAACTGACTTTCTGCCGCCAGGTGACGTGCCAAGGGTTTATCATCATGTCATGTAAGGCTCTCAACGCCCAGCACCACAGACCCAGGTTTGGAGATGGGTCACACACCTACACATGGGCAGAGCAGCAAGTTTCAGCTCAGGTCTTTGCTGGGCCTGGTCCTCATTACTACACTGACTTGCCTCCGCTGCCTCTTCTGGAGGTTTTCCATCAGGTCCTCTTCCACCACTGGCTCTCTGGAGAGATGGCACTTAGTGATGTGCAATGGGCAGAAATACTAGCGGGAATTCTTGGCAGGGTTGGGCCAGGCTGACTTCTCTAGTGTTTCCCTCCTTTTGCTCCACGGCTCTGGTCTCAACTTCCATGCTCCATATCTGTCCACTGAGTTCCCTTCTGGATTGCTCTTCTGTTTTCTCAGATCCCTTAAGGCCCTAGTTAAAGGTCACACTCTCCATAAGAGGAGCTGATGGATGCCTCTCTCCCTCACCCCCAACTTTGACCAGGGGCAAGGATAGAGCCAGTCCCATGGTATTCTAGCTTTTAGGGGTGTCTCCCTCAAATACTGTGAGCTTGCCTGCCTGGTCCCTCAGGTGAGTCACACATGGTCCTGTCATGCGCTTTATTGTCTCCCTCTCGAGAAACCATGTCTATATGATTGGCCATTGTCATACTCAATGCCTAGTATAGAAGATTCTTAATAAGTCTGTGTTGATCAGAGACAACACTGCCAAAAAGAGAAAAAGTTGGTCAATCATAAGTCATTTTATTACAAAGTATCATGGAATGAGATCAATTGACTGTTTTCCTCTCCCCGTACATTTACCTGTCCCAACTGGGTGTTTAGACGTTACCGTTGTAATTAGGTAATAGGTCATTCAGTAGAGACAGTTGGTCCTGCCAGAATGAAGAGAAATGTTTGAGCTCCTTTTCCAATACTAATAATGCTGACCTTATCATCAACATAATTTTGAGGAAAAATGATTCTAATCACCAACATAATGATTTTAGAAATATTGAACATATGTTTTCCAAGATATAAACCCACCAGCATCATCCTTGAGTACAGTATTTTTTTTTTTTTGGCTCAGGTTTATTTTTTGATGATGATTATTAGTGAAATTGTGCTTTAGGATTGTTAGGCACATTTTTGAGGTTCATTCACATTCGTTTTGCCACTTAACCTCTACACCAGCTGCGGGAAAGCTGAGCAACCCATGCCTCCCAGATGTGACTGCTGACGAACCAACAACACCAAGACACATGGGACACACGCAGCTCAAAATGCACTCTTTCAATGATTACCTGTCGCTGGAAGAAAAACTACTAGAAAATAGGTGTCTTGAAGCTCTTATCTGTGTGCTCGAGTCCTTTCACCTCTCTAGGCCTCAGTTTCCTTCTACAAAATGAGGGCTTTGGACTAGACTAGCTGATGTCCAAGAATCCCTTCTGCTCTAGAATTCTGTCATTGAAGGCCTGAAATTTTGGCATTGCCCATATTTTAAAGATTAAAAAAACCCAAAAAACTCTAAGGATGGCCCTGCCAGCATGGCTCAGTGGTTGAGCATCGACCTATGAACCAGGAGGTTATGGTTCAATTTTCAGTCAGGGCACCAGTGTGGCATGTGCAGGAGGTAGCCTATCAGTGATTCTCTCTCATCACTGATCTCTCTCTCCCTCTCCCTCTCTGAAATCAATAAAAATATATTGAAAAAAACAAAAAACAAAACCTCAAAGCATCAGGTTTAATTTTTTTCTTCTTGAAACATAGTTTTTATTGTGTTGCAGAACCTCAAACTATTTTTTTAATGTTTTTTATTGATTTTTTACAGAGAGGAAAGGAGAGAGATAGAAAGTCAGAAACATCGATGAGAGAGAGAGACATCGATCAGCCGCCTCCTGCATGCCCCACAGTGGAGATATGCCCGCAAGCAAGGTACATGCCCCCAACCGGAATCGAACCTGGGACCTTTCAGTACACAAGCCAACGCTCTATCCACTGAGCCAAACTGGTCTCAGCCTCAAACTATTTTTTGATACTTTCTTCTCCTTTATGTCTCACATTTATATATAACTTTCAAGACATTGATTTTATGTCATTTTATGATATAAAATATCTATAAAAGTCAATACAGCCCTCTATTGTAACATAAAAGATGAGCTAGAGAAAGTAATTGGTGAAAAAATAGTATGTATGTCAACATGTAAATGCTAGACTTGATTTCAATGGAAGGCACAGTGAAGTGGGCAGGTGCCTGCCTCTATATGGAAAACAGCCATGAAAGTGATAGCTGTAAGTGTGTGCTGATGTGGGGGTGATGTATCCAAGGCTCAACCGTCATGCGCAATACCGCTATCAGGGTTGTGATCTTAAGAAACGGTGAAGAAATCTTGGGATCATTTAAGATTAAATACAATATAATCTATCATTTTAATTGGCAGTTGCATTCCTAGAAAATTCAGTGTGTTTTAAACCCATTAAAAAAATATGTTCACATGTAAAATAGAGTTGGTGTCTAGGCTAGGTAATTATAAAGTACGCCCCCACCCCCAATTCTGTGACTTTGAAAATCAGGTAGATAGGGACAGAGCTTCATTGTGTGGGACTCTTCTGTGTTGTAGGATGTCTAGAGCCCTTGGAACATCCCTGGTGAGTCCCACCACCAACAGCTTCCTGTTTTCTGAATGTTCCTGTACTTCCCTACCTCCAGCCCTTCACCCACGCCTTCTCCAGCTTGAGAGAGCCTTGTTCTCATTTCTGCCTGTGCTCATTTCTTCCTCAAAGCTCAGCTCAAGTGTCCTCTGTATGAAGCTCTTCATTATGCTGGTTCTACATTCAACTCCAGGCTCCTATTCAACCTTGAAAAGTGGTTATTTGTCTATGGGACCCATTTCCACTTCTCTTAACTCCTTGACTTTATATTATGGATAATTTTCTCTTCTCTACCTCCTAATCATCTAGCACAGAATGCCGGGAACCAATTCCAGCATGTAATAATTACAAGAGTTTCACCAAAAGGTTGGTGAAGTTTGGGGGCACAATAAGGGTGAGCCACATATGTAATTTACCTATTGGAAACAGCTAAACGGCACTTCCCCCAAACCTAAATAGGATTGTTAACTGCCAGACAGCTCAGGGCATTTTATTGCCTCCTATTGGCCAAACACCTGAACAGTTGTAGGCTATTCCCCAAACTGATAAGGCTTCTGTATTCTACCCTTAGAAATCTCACCCTTTAAAGTGTATATTTCCACCTTGCCTTAGGACAAATTGTGTGGAATAAAAGCACTGGGTCCTTGGTCAAGGAAGAGTCTTTAGTTCCTTCAGCTGAAGATCCTCTGACCCCCAATGCCTTTCAAATTATCTTTCATCTCCAAACTCTTTCATCATCTATGTGCAGTCCTTTTTTCCAGAATGCTGAACCCTTTGTAAGGCTGGGAAAAGAACCCCGGCAACACAACCTTTCACATAATAGGCAACCAGTAAATATTTGTCAAATGTAATTGCTCCAAGTGACTCTTAACAGAATCTTAATGCATTTGAGAGACTTAATCCATTAAAGCTTCTTTGGATAAGTTGGTTTCTTAGATTCTAATATGCCCAAGTTTCTACAGAGAATATTGCTTTTGAAACATAAAAAGCAGATGGAGTTGTGTGCAGTAAAATGCTCTCAGAATATTAGGCAGTTGGTGAGAAGGTTGGGTTGCTGCTGTCACTTCATCACAGTTTGAAAGTTGGTCTTCTCAAATCACTTCCTGGACCTATGGCTGGCTCATAACTTAATTCTCCCCGTGACTTTCAGAATCCAAGAGCTGGGGTCCAATATTGTGGGCAGAGGAGTTTCGGATTGGTTATGTTAGGCTAGGACCAAGGAGACTAAGCAGTGGGTGAGAGATGCCATATGTATGCACTGCTGGGCCATCTGGAGTGGTGACTGTGACCTTTAAAGAGGCACCCAGTGTGAACGACTGCAGACACTTCACAGATCATAATAGCCTGACTTCTCCCCATCCAACTCTTTGTAACATGATTTTTGCATTTTGGAAAGTGAGAGTAATATGTTGGATCATACAAAATATTTTTGTATATAACGAAAATGTATAGGAGACATCTGGTGGTAAATATCATTACCTCTTTGGGGTGAATATTTGGAGTCTGCTAATTAACACATATACATCCATCTGCCAGCTGTACAACTGTGATTATTAGCACCCATTGTCCCCAACCCCTTCTGCTTCCCCATCCCATTTACGTATTCTGGCAAATGATGGGATCATTTCCACCTAATGAAGGCGCATTTCTAGGCTGTAGGTACTCAGCTTGAAACTGACATCCTTAATGAAGACTCACATGTCTTGGTCTTTGCGCTTTGGTACAAGTGTTCATTGCTTCCGTCAGTTTAAAGCCATGTGCACTTGGACTGGATGGAACACAAGAAGTGGTTGGCATTTATGGGCTTTCAGGCCCTAAGGTAATCTCTTTTTTAAAAAGAATGCCTATTTTGTAAGAAGAAAACCCGGTGATCTAGAATGCACATACACCGTTGCATTATTTTGCATATCTACCAGGATAGCTGTACCCAGCACCGCTTGCAGTTACTGCTGTCTATGTTATGGAACGAATACTTATATGTATAGCACTTACCATGGGCCAGACACAATTCTAAGAACTTGTGAAATCTGAACACATTTACTTCTCGCAATAACCCTATGGAAGAAAGACTGTGACCCAGAGGGGACTGCGCACGGGACGTAAGGTGACTGTCAAAGGCGTAAGGTCATGGTGGACTTGGAATCCAGACCCGGGACATCTGGTTCTGGAAACAGTGGCCGTTGCTCCTGTCGGGTGCTGCCCCCTGTTTTATACGTAGGTCAGGCATTTATTTGGTCCCTGTTGTGTTTTTTTATGTTGTATATTTTGGTCTGCCTCATCCACACTGATTTTGCACTTACCAAATCCCATTGGTTAGTTACTATCTGTAGTTTTTCCCGTTTGAAGTAATCTTGGGTTAGTGGAACCTCTAATACTTTTTAGGATCAATCATTACTTTGTGAAGCATTTTCTCTAAAGCTTTAAAATATATATAGTTATCAATTATGTAAGTAATACATGTTTCTCATAGAAAATATGTAAAGAAGAAGAAAATAGGAAATTAAATGTGCTCACAGTCTTAGCACTGTTAAACTTGTACAGCCCTCTTTTTCCTATGGATGCACACACACATATTCTTTTATTAGATAGGATACACACACACACACACACACACACTAGAGGCCCAGTGCATAAAATTTGTGCACAGGATTGTGTGTCCCTCAGCCCAGCCTGCACCCTCTCCAATCTGGGACCCCCCTGAGGGATGTCCGACTGCCTGTTTAGGCCCGATCCTATGGGCAGTTGGACATCCCTCTCACAATCCAGGACTTCTGGCTCCCAACCACTCGTCTGCCTGCCTTCCTGATTGCCCCTAATGGCTTCTGCCTGCCAGCCTGATCACCCCCTAACCACTCCCCTGCTAGCCTGATGGATGCCTAACTGCTCCCTGCCAGTCTGCCCCTAACTGCCCTCCCCTGAAGGCCTGGTCTCCCCAAAATGCTCTTCCCTGCAGGCCTGGGTCCCCCCCAACTGCCCTTCCCTACAGGCCTGGTCGCCCCCAACTTCCCTCCTCTACTGGCCTGGTCGCCCCTAACTACTCTCTCCTGCAGGCTTGATCACCCCCAACTGCCCTCCCTTGCAGACCTGGTCCCTCCCAACTGCCTTCCCCTGCTGGCCATCTTGTGGCAGCCATCTTATGTCTACATGGGGCAGCCATCTTTGACCACATGGGAGCAGCCACCTTGTGTGTTGGAGTGATGATCAATTTGCATATTACTCTTTTATTAGATAGGATACACACACACACACACACACACACACACACACATATATGCTTACGTGAATGACATTACATGCCACATTGTTTTGTAATTTGCTTATTAAAAAAAAATCTTCACCTAAGGATATGCTTATTGATTTCAGAGAGAGGGGAAGGAAGTGAGTTAGTGAGAAAGAGAGAAAGAGAGAACATCAACAGGAATCAAACACACATCCTTCCTGTGCGTGCGACGATGCTGTAACTGCAGTGCAGCACTGGCCAGGGCTATAATTTGCTTTATCATTTAATACATGGCAACCACCATACATTCAACCAATAATTGTTGACCACTTCCTATGGGAAAAGCACTATAAGCAGAGAGGGACATGGTCCCAGCAAAGCAATGGGGCTTTTGTTCTCAAAGGAAATGGCAGATATTAATGTCTTCACACACATAAGCATAAAATTGCAACTGACACAAGTGCTGCCAGAGATCAGTAACAACGTTGTGAGAGGCTCCATTGGAACCACTTCCCTTTGGAAATGAAGAGATAATCGTTTTGACTCCAACATTCAATTTGCTATTAGTTTGCTCAGCACCCATTGGCCTGTATGAGATCCAGGCAGTGGATTAACTTCTCCAAAATGCACACCCTCAAATAAGTGAAAGTGCTTATTTAAGCAGTAACCACGGTGTTTATTTAAAATTGAAAAGTAGGTCACAGATATTTCCTTAGAGGCGGAGAAGACAATATGAAAATCAGCATGCTCATATGCTTCTCAGATTCTATGTCAGGGATTATAACTGTAACTAATTTTTAAAAATATATTTTATTGATTTTTCACAGAGAGGAAGGGAGAGAGATAGAAAGTTAGAAACATCAGAGAGAGAGAGAGACATCGATCAGCTGCCTCCTGCACGCCCCCTACTGGGGATGCACCCGCAACCAATGTACATGCCCTTGACCGGAATCAAACCTGGGACCTTTCAGTCCGCAGGCTGACGCTCTATCTACTGAGCCAAACCGGTTTCGGCAACTGTAACTAATTCTTTAGCAAATTCAGACTGATTTGTAAGGAGATACATTTTAATATTTTAGTGTTTTTTTTTTAAACTACCTTGTTTTCTCTAATTATGGCCACAGAGCTGTTAATCTGTTTGCGATGACGTTTTCATTTACTAAAACGTCAGATGCATCTCTAATAATAAAAGCATAATATGAAAATCGACCGAATGGCCATCCAGATGTCCTTCCAGACTAAAGCCTGGGCTACAGCCGTGGGATCGAGGCAGTCGCGGTGGCTGCAGAGGCCTACTCTTGCACGAATTTCGTGCATCGGGCCTCTAGTGAGACTATAATTCATATTTCAAATAGGTGTGATCACCCCTGTCCGAGAAAGCAGTCCAGATGTCTTTCAGAATCCAGCGAATCATAAGAAAACACATTTTCAGCGAATGTTGGTCACAAGCTTCCAACAGCAACTCGCTTTCTGGACAGTGTATGAAGCTGCCCTGGCATTTCTAAATGAGCGGTTCCTGGGGCATTTGTAAAGCTTCCTCCCAAGTCCTAGGTAAGTTGCATCATTTTTATACCATGTTTGGCGTATCTAGCATTTAGTGACTCATAGTTTCCATTCACTCATTCATTCATTCATTCATTCGGAGGGATCATCCTAGGGTGGCAACACCAGTGGCTGATGGATCCCCAGGTTTGCTCCATTTGCTCACCTGGCTCTGCAGAATGTCCTGTTCCCTTTTTGACTACCCGTGGGTTCCTCTCAAAGTTCAGAGTATGCAGATGTTTTCAAATGTGGACCCAGTTGACTCTGATGTCAGAGCACGTGGTAATAAATGTCTTGTCTCTCTCTCTTTCTCTCTCTCTCTCTCTCTCTCTCTCTCTCACACACACACACAAGGCATTCTGGAGAGAGGAGGGCTTGTAGTTGGGCAGGGATACAGGATTGGCCGTGTTCTCCTGCTAGACCCTCCTCCCTTCCTGCCTCCCCTTCCTTTCTCCACCTCATCTCCTCATTTCCGCTCCTGTCCCCTCCCTTCTCCCCTCCCCTTAATTTTGCTTCCTTCCCGTCCCCTCCCCATCCCTTTCCTTTCTCCATCTCATCTCTGCCCCTGTCCCCTCCTTCCCTTCTCTTCCTTTCCCTTCCCTTCCCCTTCCTTCTTGTCCTCTTATGCATTCCTTCTGCAAGCATCTATCACTACTCTCCCCCCTCCCCCCCGTGTCTCCCACGCTGCGGTAGGCCCTGGGGGATGCATGAGTGACTGGGACACAGCCCCAAGTCCTTAGGTGCTTTCCACGCACACAGTGGGGGAAGGTGTGCAGCCAGAGAACTGCTCCACGCGAGGGAACTGCAGGTGCGGCCTGGCCAGGGCAACCCCCAGAGCTGAGCAAGCTGGGAAGAGGGCGGAGCTGACTGCCTGATGCTTCTGGTTCCTTTGGGGAGCCCTCTCAGAGGAGGGGCCCCGGGGCAGATGAGTGGCCTTGGTCTGACTGCTGAAGTGACAGGCTCCTATTTCCCCGTGGCCCGCCCAAGTCCTAATATGAGTTAAGAGCTTGATGTCTAGGCTTACGGAATGTAAATGGAAGGCTAGCTCCCTTCCATGCATGAAATACTCAAATGGCTCCATACAGTGTGTTCCCAGGGTCAGACTTTGCACCAGAGATCCGAGGTCCGAGCTTCCTTCCAGACAAGGCTGCCCCTCCTTCGCTCGGGGAATGTATTATCCGCGGGGCACGTGTTATCCACGGCTGGGGAGGACCCTGCGGGGCCCACTTGTGCTCCGTGGCCAAGAGTCAAGAAAGCAAGTGCTGGGTGGAAACTCTCTCTGATAGCCCCCCATTTTTAAAAAATATATATATCTTATTGCTTTTTCACAGAGAGGAAGGAAGAGGGACAGAGAGTTAGAAACATCCAAGAGAGAGAGACATCGATCAGCCGCTTCCTGCACACCCCCTACTGGGGATGTGCCTGCAACCAAGGTACATGCCCTTGACCGGAATCGAACCTGAGACCTTTCAGTCCGCAGGCCTACGCTCTATCCACTGGGCCAAACCGGTTTCGGCGATACCCCCACGTTTTTAGTAAAAGCCTGCTACACATTGATGGGGGGCATGAGGAAGAGCCCACAATTGTTGCACCTGTAAGGAAGGCAGCGGGGCTCAGAGCGGGAAGTCAGCCCTGGAAGCGCCGGGCCCGGTGGGCGGAGGGGCCCGGTGTGAGCAGGGGCGAGGGTGCCCAGGCGCCTGGCCCAGCGGAGCCAGGCATCACCGGGGCAGGGCTGGCCGGCCTGCAGGGAGATCGATGGGGCAGATTCCCTTCCCCATCTCCGCCGGCGGGAGGAGGAGGCCGGAGGACGCGGGCCAGCCTGTCCGGAGGACAGCAGAGCATCCTCCCACCACCGTGCCGGCCTCCCTCCCCGCACCGGGGATGAGTTGGAATTCCCTTTCCCAGGCTCACTCTTCCTTCTCTCCGTTTTGCTCCGAGAGGTGAAGAGGCCATTTGCACTTTTGACCCCCGCCTGCTTCTGGGAAGGCGGTGAGTTTCCAGGGTGGCCCGGCTGTTCCGTTTGATTGGGGGTTGGGGGGGGGGGGGGGATGTGGCTCCGGGGGCAGGCGGCTGCAGGTACCGCAGGGAGCGCCCGCCCCGTTTCCTGGCTCCTCCCTGCGGACCGTGTTATTTGGCGCCCCCTGGTGGCTGCAAGGAGAACAAGCCGCTTAACTTGCTACCTTTTTCCTCTTTGCACACAAATTGCCTGATCCTCACCGCTTCCAACTGCACGGTAACATTGAGTCTAGGGCAGTGGTTCTCAACCTTCCTAATGCCGTGACCCTTTAAGACAGCTCCTCATGTGGTGGTGACCCCCAATCATAAAATGATATTCGTTGCTACTTCATAACTGTAATTTTGCTACTGTTATGAACTGTAATGTAAATATCTGATATGCAGGATATATTTTCATTATTACAAATTGAACATAATTAAAGCATAGTGATTAATCACAAAAACTATGTAATTATATATTGTGAAATATTTATTTCTAATTACAAATAAATGAAATTTTGTCTTGAATCGTGGTGTAGTATGGGCAACAGTCTTCATATGACAACAGTAAACTACATGGCTACACTTTGCTACACCGAGGAGCGGTGTGTTGGTTCCTAAGACCATGGGAAATAGGTGTTTTCTGATGGTCTTAGGCGACCTCTGTGAAAGGGTCGTTTGACCCCCAAAGGAGTCGCGACCCACATGTTGAGAACCGCTGGTCTAGGGTGACGGAAAGACGCAAAGTTCAGAACCTAAAACTCGCTTCTTCCGGCTGCTTGTTGGCGCCTGAGCTTGCCCCTCCTGCCTGATGGCCCTGGGGAAGCGGCAGCTCTGATTGATGGCCAGTCGAGAGGTCTTAGACAGAGCCTCAAGGACACCTCCTAAGGTCGAGTCAGCTTTTATGGATGATCGGAGACGTGATACTCTTGTTTGGGGCTGGAGCCCCGAGCCACATAAACGTGAAGAAAACCCATTTCTGGCTGCAGCCACATTTTGTGGACAATGTTAACAATGAGATGAGAGAGAATACAAGTAGATGTGGCAGAAAGATGGGTCCCCAGCGTGGATCCATCTGTGACAGGTGGCTGGCGGATGTGGCGGGATAGGGAAAATCGTCTTGTCTTTGAGGGGCAGACTTTCTCATCAGGGCAAAGGGTAAATGCTGGAAGGATGTGGTAAATGGGACACGAGCAGCTTTTCATGATAATGTACTTTACAAATATTTTCTCTTAGTCTGTTTTCTTTTTCATTCTAACAGCGACTTTCACAAGGCAGAAGTTTTTAATTTTAAATAAGTCTAACTTAATATTTTCTTTCATCGATTATGCTTTTGATGTTTTATTTAACAAGTCATTGCCCAATCAAAGGTCACATAGATTTTCTTCTGTGCTTCTTCTAAAAGTTTTTAGTATTTCATTTTATATTTGGATATAGGTTTCATTTTGAGGAATTTTTGAGTGGAAGGTATAATATCTGTGTCTAGATTATTTTTATTTTGCATAGGGATGTCTAATTGTTACAGGACTATCTCCATTGAATTGTCTTTGTTGTTTTCTCAAAGATCAACTGGACGTCTACAGAAGATTTTTACTGAGATTGCATTGAATCTGTAGGCCAAAAGTCTTAACAATGTGGAGTTTTCCAACCCATCAACATGGAACATTTCTCTCTTTATTTAAATCTTCTTTGATATCTTCCACCACGGTTTTGTAGATTTTGCATATAGGCCATATTATTATATTCATACCTGAGTATTTCATTTTTAAAGTGCTATGATAAATGATGTTATGTTTTAAAAGTCTAATTCTCATATGCATTGCTGATACATAGAGCAAATGGCTTTTGTGTATTAACCTTGTATCCTTTAACCTCATTGATTTTTTTGGGTTTTCTACATAGACAATCATATCATTTGTCAAAAAAGACGGTTGTATTTTTTTCTTTCCCAGTATATCTTTTTAAAAAGTATTTTTATTGACTTCAGAGAGGAAGGAAGTGGGAGAGAGAGATAGGAACATCAATGATGAGAGAGAATCATTGATCGGCTGCCTCCTGCACACCTCTTACTAGGAATTGATCCCATAACTTGGGGCATGTTTCCTGACCAGAAATCAAATCATGACTTGCTGGTTGATAGCTGAATGCTACACCACTGACGCACACTGGCTGGATCTAATATAACTTTATTTCCTTTTCCTATCTTATTGCGGTAGCTAGGATTCCTAGCAGGATGATGAATAAGAGTGGTGAGAGGGGACATCCTGACTTTAGCTTTTCACTCTAGTGAGCCCAAGCCTCTAAACGGGTCTTGCTACTTTCCTTTCTTTCCCTATAAAGCCTATTGTTTGCTCAATAGCCAGGATAAGCTTTTAAGAATGTAAACCAGATCATGTCACTTCCCAGATTAAGACCACCCCAGTGGCTTTGCTATTACATTTATTCTAAAATCCCAATTCCTCAGTTTAGCCTACAGTGCCTTACCTGACATCTGCATCATTTTGTCAGATTTTTCCTCTTGACCTCTCTAGGTCAGCTACCCCGTCTACTTTCTGTTCTTCAAGTACATTCTTCCCTGTGCCTTCGACACCAGCCGCTCCCTCTGCCAGGAAGGCTCCTCCTCCTCATTTATCAGATCTAGCTCTTTCTGGTCCCACATCGAGATCTCAGCCGACCTGTCGCTTTCTTAGCGTGGCCTCTCCAGCTCTGCTATACCCAGTCATTCTAGATCTTGTTGGCACGTTTTAGCTCTTTGCGTAGCTTTTGCTGCTACCTGACTTTGTCTTCTCTCTTTTCCTTTCCTTACCTTTCCTTTCCTTTCCTTTCCTTTCCTTTCCTTTCCTTTTAATTATCTATCTTGCTCCTCTCATCCCTGCCCACTGCTCTCCCAGCCACTGCAATGTAATCTGCTTGAGAGAAGGATGCTGCCCCTCATGTTCACACCATGCCTGGAGCAGCGCCAGGCATGGTGTGGGTGCCCAGTGGCTCCTTCTTGTGTCTCCATCCTGACCTTGAACCAAACGCCTTGCTCTCTCTGCTCTTCGGTCCCCACCGTCCAGTTCTCTAAGTGCCAGGCTTCTTCCTGCCCTACCGCCTCCAGAGGTGTTTTTACTTTGCCCAGTATGTCCCACACCCTCCCTCCCTCATTTGCCTTTTATGCTTTTTTTTTTTTAAAACTATCAGATCAATTTCTAATACATGGAAAACTTTCTCCAGTTCACATCACCATCTCTTTCATGGTTCTTTCCATAGTTTGAGTTCATACTCCCTTGTATGATCATGTGGTGGTCAGCACCTCCCCCATCCCCCCCCCTTGCTTCTGACAGCCAAGCTGCGGGGCCCAGGTCTGTCTGAGTTCATCCTTTACTGCACCCAGGACAGTGCCTGGCCCATAGCAGGTGCTCACGGTGCTCAGTGAATGGTGTTGGAAGAATGAATTCACTAAAGAATAAATACTGGATTTCACTGGTTGTAAGAAGCAGGCTTTCTTGAAACTCAACATTGCTGAAATAGGGATGCATGTAGGTTTAATGGCATTTAGAATTGAATATATAATTTAAAAAATTATGTTTTTATTGATTTCAGAGAGAAAGGGAGAAGGAGAAATAGAAACATCAATGATGGGAGAGAATCATTGATTGGCTGCTTTCTGCATGTCACACACTGGGGATCAAGCCTGCAGCCCGGGTATGTGCCCTTGACCGGAATTGAACCCGGGATCCTTCAGTCTGCAAGCCGATGCGCTATCCACTGAGTCAAACTGGCTAGGGCAAGCTGCTATATTTTTAAATCGTTAATAAAGACAATATTCTGTTTCACTAGTAATCAAAGAAATGCAAATTAAGACAAGTTGCTATTTTTCAGATATCAAACAATGATTTTTTTGTATAATGAATTTTAAAAACAACAATAATAATATTGGTAAACGTGTGAGGAAATATGTAGTTTCCATGCTACAGGGAGAGTTTATATTGGGACAGTCATTCTGGACAGCAATTTGGCTTGTATCCAAAGCCTTACACATATAAATATTTCTAACAGTTGCTTTAAGAAAGTACTCAGCGAGGTTTAAAAAGACTTCTGCTGCCCAGGCAGCATGGCTCAGTGGTTGAATGTTGACCTATGAACCAGGAGGTCACGATTCAATTCCTGGTCAGGGCACATGCCTGGGTTGTGGGCTTGATCCCCAGAGTGGGGCATGCAGGAGTCAGCTGATCAGTGATTCTCATCATTGATGTTTCTATCTCTCTCCCTCTTCCTTCCTCTCTGAAATCAATGAAAGTATATTTTTAAAAAGATTTCTGCCAATAATTCTCACTAGATGACATTTTAAAATACTGAAACATTGACTAATGCTAATTTGTAAAATAGAATATAATTCAGTCATAAATCTGAGTGTTCCCAAACAATTTTTAAGGTTATGAAAAAAATATTTACAATATAATATGTTTTCCTAATAGCTTATAAGTTACATGAGGGCAAGAACCATGGATATTATGTTCAATATAGTATATTTACCATCGAGCATAGTACTGACTTATCGATAGTTGTTCAATATGGAAGTAAAAAGTGAGGCATTAAACATTATACATAGAATGATCTCAACTTTAATTTTTAAAAATGAGTGTGGGTACATACAAGAGATAAAAATACATATAGCAGTTACATTGACAGAGATTACTAGGATCCTTGAACGGTGCCGTTATGAGGGGTTTTTCTTAAACTTTTCTATATTTTTCAATTTTCTATAATGTACACATAATTAGCTTTTAAAATATGTGGTTTTATTGTGTGCTTTTTTTAGAGAGAGAGAGGAAGGAAGAGGGAATAGAGAGATGAGAAGGAGACATTAATTGCTGCCTTCTGCACACCCCCGATTAGGGTTCAAGCCCTCAACCCGGGCGTGTGCCCCAACTGGGAATCGAAGGACCTCTTGGTTCATAGGTCAGCCGCTGAGCCACACCAGGGGGGCCACATATTAGTTTTATAATGAGGAAAATCACTTGCTTATCTGTTCCAACCACATGTTGGTGCTAAGTGATTGAACATGAGGATGTGGTCAGTGGGAGGCAGGCTTCCTGAAGGCATATTTCTTTGAGCACATCGATTGCTGAATTGAGTATTAAACAGAGCGGTGGACATTGTCCATTCCAACCCGAGCCCTTGACAGGGACCTGGACCCAAACATCCTCCTGGAATGGGCAAAATCCCTCGGCTGTTTGTCTAGCCTACCCTTGTCTACCTGCTCTGAGCAGCTGCTTATGGTTATTAGGGCCCCTGTCCCTTAGGGTCCCTGTCACTCCCACCTCAGGCCCCTTTGCTCGGACAGTCACAGCAGACAAACGTCTCGGACCCTCAGTGCTCTGTCTCCCTCGGCTCCGATTTCATTCTTGCTCTCCAGCTCTGGTTCAAGGCCTCCCTGCAAGCTGAGGGCTGCGGCCTCATCTGCTACCCTGATAGCCTGGGATGCTGCCTCACACACAGATGCTCAGTAAATATTTACTCTGTGCCGGAATGGATCCACAGCAATGCTGGCAGACAGAAAGCAGGAGGGTCCTCAGGTCTGAGTAGCCTACAGCATGTGAAAGGCGCGGATGAGGAACAAGGGACATATTTGTGTCAAACACATTCAGTGCAATGATTTGAAGTGCAACAGGTGGAAAAACGTAGACGTTTAGATACTGGAACATTTGAAAGGAGAAACTCTGAAACTGATGAGTTTGGGGGTGCCATGTATTAAATAGGGTCCTCCGTTAAAAATCCGATGTGTTTTCATTTGTGTGGAGTAGAATGCAATCATACACACGTGCACATACACACATTTACACACGGTGTGCTCCTTATTTTGTTTTGTAGCATCTGTTCTTTCCGTTAAAGCCAGTAATTCAAGATATTTGCAACAGAGGGCAGGATTGTGCAAGAAATTGAAACACTTTTTTTTTTCTTCTTGCCTGAAAGCCGGCCCTTCCCACCTCTCCCCACCCCAAAATACAAATTACAGCAATATACAGATTGGACTATAGAATACTCTTCTTTGATCCTCTGGTTTTCAAAATGTATAGGTTATTTAAAGCCATGAGAGTTATTTATTTTTTTAAAAAATATATATTTTATTGATTTTTTTAGAGAGAGGGAGAGGGATAGAGAGTTAGAAACATCGATGAGAGAGACATCCATCAGCTGCCTCTTACACACCCCCTACTGGGGATGTGCCCGCAACCAAGGTATATGCCCTTGACCAGAATCGAATCTGGGACCCTTCAGTCCGCAGGCCAACACTCTATTTACCAAGCCAAACCGGTTTCAGCCAAAAGTTATTTTTTATGTCATTGTTTAAAATACTTGGTAATGTATGTAAATCTTAATAAAAGCAAAATGTTGATCCCTTGAGAGAGAAACACTAAAATATGGACAATGTACTTAACTCTGGTGTCAAGTTCAGGGACGGGGATTCTTCGTGCCTTTTCTAAGTCCGATTTAGATTATTTGCTCTTCTTTCCATTCTCGCGCTGGGATGCAGGCCTTTTGAGGTTACAGCCACCAACAAATGCTGGTTAATGTTCTTCATCGAGAGATTTTTGAAGCTTGTGGGCAAGACCGAAGAAGCAGAAGAGTTGTTCTGGAGTGCTGAGGACATACATGTTAGTGCAGGTAACGTGGGACAGAATTGGAAACCCTCAAGCATTCCTCCTTTCGTTACTTTGTGAGATGTTTTTAGATATTGTTCACCTCGGTTCCTTGACAATTTAGTCCAAAAATGGAGAAATGGATTAATTATGGTCATCAATGAGGAAGCAATGATTTTAATCCATGCCCCGAACTGTATATTAATGACAAGAAGCAGTTAATGCAGTGGTTCTCAACCTTCCTAATGCCGCGACCCTTTAATACAGTTCCTCATGTGGTGGTGATCCCCCAACCACAAAATTATTTTCGTTGCTACTTCATAACTGTAATTTTGCTACTGTTATGAATCATAATGTAAATATCTGTTTTCCGATGGTCTTAGGCGACCCCTGTGAAAGTGTCGTTTGACCCCCAAAGGGGTCACGACCCACAGGTTGAGAACCACTGGGTTAATGGATGGGAGTTAATACGGAATGACTGAATACTCATAGGTGTTATTTCTCGGAGGGGGGAGGAATGTTCATAAAGCAAAAAGGGAAGCTGAGTAATGGATTGAAGTGAACGAATAAAAGGCTGGTTACAGACTTAGTCATACTTTTCGTAAAGATGTCGGGGAAGGTTGTCTGTATTCATTTACTTCTGAAATACGAACTGTGGCTTTGTGGAATACAGTGAAAGTTTCACTCATAACATATAACTGTTAGCCAGGCTGAGGGTGCCATGTAACTGCCCTTTAAGAAAATTATGAACTTTCACTGACTTCAGTATAAGTCGTGGACCAAAGATAGTCCAACCCAAGACCAAGCTGTCTTTATTTTAAAGCAGACATCTTTCGATTTTCATAAAAGACTGCCTCTCACCCATTAACACACATCTCTATAGAAGGAATTCTATCTAAAGAGATTTTAAGATTCTTTTTAAAAATATATATTTCATTGATTTTTTTTTTTTACAGAAAGGAAGGGAGAGGGATAGAGAGTTAGAAACATCGATGAGAGAGAAACATGGATCAGCTGCCTCCTGCACACTCCCTACTGGGGATGCACCTGCAAGCAAGGTATATGCCCTTGACAGGAATCAAACCTGGGATCCTTAAGTCCACAGGCTGATGCTCTATCCACTGAGCCAAACCGGTTAGGGCAGATCTTTAAGATTCAACATTCCAAGTCCCTTTATGGCAGGGACCATTCTCATCCATCTATATCTGTATCCTCCATGGCACATACAACCTTTGGGGACTGAAGAAACATGGTAAGTGACTCAGTGCCTCAGTGTGCACCTGCTTTGTGTCCTTAGAAGGCAGCGCAGAGTAGTGAGCAGAGCGGGGGCTGTTTGCAGGCTGACCCAATGGAAAGTTCTGTGCCATTCACTGCTGTGACCTTGGCAAGAATGTTCACCTCTGACTCAGCGCCTTTGAGGATTCTCTCTGTCTCTTGAAGCTTAACAGACAGCGCACAACATGTGGCACATTATGAGATCGTCAGAACTGGTAACTATTTTGTTATTCCTGTCTATGGCTTACAAAGTCATTGAGGCCTCAGTTATAAATAATAGGAGTATTTGATTTAACCTATGTTTCCCGCTCTTGCATCTTTCAGAGTAGAGTCCAGTGTTTCTCTGCTGTCTTATTGTGATTGTGGGGTTTTATCCTGTACCAGGTGATTTTTTCCTGTGAGGTCCAGATTTCCATCACCGACGTGCCTGTCTGGAAAGCATGTTGTTTGTTAGGCAATCATTGGGTGTCTGGTGGAGCTCATTCATTTATTCATTCATTCATTCACTCATTCTCTCAGACGATGTTCCCTGAGGACTGTGCCAGGCCAGCACACTGTGCCAGGAGTTGGGGTAATAGCTGCGAGCCCACAGGCCTGGCTTCTGCCCTCGTGGGTCTCCCAGCCTCGCTGGCAGTCCCTGCCAACATGAATCAGTGTTGAACATGACCTGGGAAACACACTGGTTGTGAAGGGATGAGGCTGGCTTCCTGGGAGGCATGCCAAAGCTTAGACATTCAAAGAGAATGTTCCACTTCAGTCCTTCGTAATCAAGACTGCATTCAGCCCTAATCCGTTTGGCTCAGTGGATAGAGCATCGGCCTGCGGACTGAAAGGTTCCAGGTTCAATTCTGGTCAAGGGCATGTACCTTGGTTGCGGGCACATTCTCAGTAGGGAGTGTGCAGGAGGCAGCTGATTGATGTTTCTCTCTCATCGATGTTTCTGATGTTTCTAACTCTCTATCCCTCTCCCATCCTCTCTGTAAAAAAAAAAAATAAATAAAAAAAAATATATATAAAGACTAAATTCATAGGACAGAAAGCTAAATCTGCTTTCCCCGCCCCTACTAGCAATGCTGTAACAACACCTCTGAGAACATTATTATGGTTTTCAACCTCTTCTGAACAAAACATGGCTTCGAAAAATACTTCATACTCTTTAGAAGTCTGTGTTATTGTCAGAATATATAGCTCTCAATAAGGGAGCAAAATGTTGGGCCCCTGCAGAGGGACATTCTCAAGGTGCTGTGTGTCCAGGTAGATTGAATTTATGGGGCTTAGTCATGTGCCTGTTATTACAAGGCTGGACTCTTTATTGTTTCTTATTACACTGGCCTCCTCTTAGGACTCGTTATTACGTGATATCTCTGCTCTCACTCCGTGTCTGACTCATTCCTCTGTAAAGCACACCCAGAATTTGGTTCCCATCTATTTTCTTAGATCTGTGGCCCAATAATGGCCATGCACACACAAATACATTGTATGAAACCAAGCCCCACGCAGTGTGGGTCAGTCATTGACTTATTAAGAAAAAAAACACACAAACACAACTATTGGTTGTGATGAAGAAATGGTAATAAATATTCTGCCTATTGTCACCTGACTTCTTTTGTGGGAAAAGAAAACGGTAAGTATCACTTGTTGGCCAGAATTTCTTCCCTGCGGGCAGAGGCCTGAACAACCTGGCCACGTCAGCATCCGAGGAGGACTTTAAAGGAAGCCACAGCGTGGAATGTGCCACTGGAATGTCCAGCTTACTGGCCGGCCACCCCTGGGGCCAAGCTGCCATGAAATACTCCGCTGGTGTTCTGATGGAAATGTGTCTTTTCTTGACACATTTCGGTTTTCTGTACTAGCTTTTATTGTCAGGATTCATATGCTTCGCCCACACCCGTGAATCCATCCCTCACCTCTGATGATTGGGGTAAGAAATGCTGAACTTAAGTATTTCCATCCTCTAGTCCAGTGGTTCTCAACCAGGGCAATCTTGCTCCCTATGGGACCTTTGCCCATGTCTGGAGACATTTTTGGCTGTCATGTCTGGTGTGTGTGTGTGTGTGTATGTGTGTTATTGGCATGTAGTGGGTAGAGGCCACAGATGTCACTCAACATGCTACAATGCACAGGACAGTCCCCACAACAAATTATCCAGCCCCGAATGTCAGTAGTGCCGGGGTTGAGAATAGTGCCCTAGTTTCTTATAAAGATGCTCAAACGTCTTATAAATCACATGGAAGGCCTTGAAGCTCTGTGCTTATGAACAGCTCTGCTGTTTTGTATCTTCCTATACAACGTGCAGAATGTTGAGGAGAATTATTTTTGGAAGCACAACGAATGTAGCCAACGTTGATCATGCCCAGTAAATAACACACACGCGTGTTTTATTTTCAGATTTGCTGCTGGGAACAATTCTCTTGCAAACACAACATTTTGAATCTGCTTAAATATCAGGAGGAGTGTTTGGGGGAGAAAAACATCCTACTTGGAGAAGTTATGGGATTTTTAGCAGATTTACTGATTATCCATTCAGAGAGAGTAAAAGGTAAGTTTTTATGAAGTGTTTTAAGTAGTGTATCTCCTTCTCCTCCAAAAAAACCCCCACGAGGGCAGGGAGGTCTGGGGCCCTCCATCAGGGGTGACTCACCTCCCTGGCTCTGGCCTCGGAGGGACTCGCCGTATCTGAGAGTTCTGTCCCGACCACAACTTGCTTGCAAGGAGCTCTTAGCCCACAGACGTGCAGAGGTTTTGGCAGTGAGAAAAGTACAAAGGGACAAAGGAGTCCGATGTTTCCTGCCTCACTCACAGGCCTCGTGAGGACGATGTACCCACTCCAGCCCGTGGTCTACGGTACCCACAGCCCGCTGGTTTCTTCTGCAGGAGCGAGGCCAGGGCCTGCAGGATCTCTGGCCTTGCTTTCCTGTGACTTCTCCTGGCTGGGGGAGTCCTCTTGGCTTGCCTCCGCTCCCCACACAAGCATTGTTAAAGCTGCTAGAGACAAGATTATTCGTGACCCGTGTTTCAGAAAGGCAAGGCAGCCATTGTCCAAACCCTTCATAAAGGGGTTTTGCAGAGGGGGAGAGAAATTAGACTCAACTCGGAATACAAGGAAAAGTGGGGTGGGAAGAGGAAACATCAGGGTAAAGAGGGGGACCCTGGCTAAACCGATGAAGAGGGTTCTTGCTGAAGGCAGGCCAGGCTGCCTGACACGCAGGGCTGGGGAATGAGGAGCAGGACTCTGTGTGTGATGCGGATCAGATAGTGAGGATGGCTATGCTGACCCAGCAGGATTCTTCTCCTTCTCCTTCTTCTTCTCCTTCTTCCTCTTCCTCTTCCTCTCCTCCTCCTGATGGTTGGGGAACTGTATTAAAGGGTCGTGGCATTAGGAAGGTTGAGAACCAGTGCTCTAGCCTGACTGGTCTCCCTGCCTGTAGCCTTGCCTGCTTCAGTTTACCTCCATACATCCACCCAAAGGAATTTTCCAAAACACAAATCAGATTACGTCATTCTCTTCCTGAAAACGCTTCAATATTAAAGTCCCCAAACTTTAGGTGTGTACTCCGTGCTCTCCCTGAGTGGCCGGGCCTCTGTTTCACTCTCCAGTCTCTGCTCCTACCTGGGAAATTCCCTGAGGCAAGGATTAATTAGTCTTAGGTTTGCACTCTAGCCCTAGTGCCAGCATTCAGCGAACTTTTGTTTAATGAATGAATGATACAATGCTCCTTTGATGCAAAACTTTAATTAAATTTATCTTTTTTCAGACTCCAAAGGAAGAAAGCAACTGAATATTATAAACAAGTGATAAAAACAAAGGAAAAGGCAAGCACTCTGGCCAACTCTTCACGTGTCAGGAAGCAGCTGAGCACCAAACTACCCTGTTTCCCCAAAAGTAAGACATCCCCTGAAAATAAAACCTACTTCCAGTTTTGCCTCTTGCTGTAATATAAGGCACCCCCTTAAAATAAGACCTCCCCAATAATAAGGCCTCCCCCAAACATAAGGTCTCCCTGGAATATAAGGTCCCAGAAGCTACTGTAAGGCATGTGACTCCTGATTTAAAGAAACCTCGCACTGCCTGAACAGCTCTGGCTGCGCTGTGGCCGATCAGTGAGCTGGTTTGTGATGACAACTATGACCATACTGTATCGTATACAGGTAATAAATTTCCTTTTTTTTTGTTCAACAATAAATGTGTACCGTCTTCTTCTTCATGGAAAAATAAGACATCCCCTGAAAATAAGACGTAGCGTATCTTTGGGAGCAAAAATTAATATAAGACACTGTCTTATTTTCGGGGAAACAGGGTAGTGATGCCTATTGTAAATTAGGTGGTTGCTCTGATCTATCTCTGTCAGAAGCAGGTGACTTTCCCCGTTGTTTCACCTGCATACTTTGCTTATTTAAAGTATATCTTCAACCTGGCCTGAGTGGCTCAGTGGCTGAGCCTCGATCTATGAACCAGGAAGCCGCAGTTCGACCAAATGCCTCCTTTGTGGGCTTAATCCCCAGTGTAGGCCATGCAGGAGGCAGCCGATCAATGATTCTCTCTCATCATTGATGTTTCTTTCTTTTTTTATTTTTTAATATATTTTATTGAATATTTGCAAAGAGGAAGGGAGAGAGATAGAGAATTAGAAACATCGATCAGCTGCCTCCTGCACCGCCCCTGCCCCCCCACTGGGGATGTCCCCTCAACCAAGGTATATGCCCTTGACCGGAATCGAATCTGGGACCTTTCAGTCCGGAGACTGATGCTCTATCTACTGAGCCAAAACCGTTTCGGCTCATCATTGATGTTTCTATCTCTCTATCCCTCTTCCTTCCTCTTTGGAAAAAAAAAAAGTCTTCATTTTTGAAGTAAGCAACTGTTTCACATACTCTCAATCTTTTTTGCTACCTATTTACTTTCCCTCATTAGGAAAGTGTCTTCATTTGCTCAGGCTGCTTCAAGAGAACATCATTGATTGGGTGGCTTAAGAAACAGAAATTTATTTCTCACAGTTTTGTAGGCTGGGAAGTCCAAGATCAAGGCACCAGCAGATTCAGTGTCAGGTGGGAGCCCAGTTCCTGGTTCATAGATTGTTATTTTCTCGCTGTGTTCTCACATGGTGGAAGAAAGAGGCTGAAAACAATTTGGGGGTCTCTTTTATAAGTGCACTAATCCCATCCAGGGAGGTCCCACTCTCCCAATCTAATCACCTCCTAAAGGCCACACCTCCTATCATCATAGGTTAAGATTTCAACATAAGAATTTTAGGGGGGAACAAAGATGGTGGCATAGGTAAACACCTGAACTTGCTGCCACATACAACCACATCAAAACTACAACTAAAAGACAAAACAAATATCATCCAGAACCACGGGAAGGCTGGCTGAGTGGAAATTCTACAACTAGAAGAAAAAAGCACATTGAATCCAATAGGAGGTGTGAAGGTGTGAAAGTGTGGAGGTATAGAGATGCATGCGAAAGGGGCTGGCAACTGGGTATGCTGTTGTCTTTTTCAATCTGGAGGGAGATATAAGCTTCCGACTACTCTGAACTCCAGTTCCATGCTGGACTCTGGGGACCCAGGCTCATATGGAGAGAAATTGGGCTGTCTGGCATTGGGCTGGAATGCAAGGGTGGCTTTCTCTCAGAGGTACTTGCAGTGATCATTGTTCCTGCACAGTGCTTCAAGACACAGAGACCTGAGGGCCTCTTTAGGGCAGGGCTTATGGTCAGTCATTGCTGTTTGCTCCACCCTGGTGATTCCCTGGGACCCTGATCACACAATTTACAACCCCACCCAAGCTGTGCACAGAAGCTTTTGCATATGAATGGCCTGGCCTTTTGCAATCTAAAACCTAATAAACTGCAGCTGGGTCAGAGAGCCTCAGAGCTCCCAAAAGAAGGCCCAAGGCTCCACAGCAGCTTGTATTGCTTCACAACTGGGCCTCATCTGGGAACTTCCAAACCCCAAACAAAGAGGAGGAATCTGTAAATCTCTCTGTAGCTTCTGCTGGGTGGCCTCAGGCAGTGGCTGACTTTGCATCTCCTGGGAGATCCAAAAGCCAGTGTACCCAGTGGTCAGAGTAAGACCATCCAGATTACAACTCTTCACATCCATAAGAATAAGAGACACACTCAGGGGGTAGACTCAGTGGGTACCAAAGCCCCACTGAAGCAAGTCCTGCCTCATAAGGGTGTCTCCAGCACAGAAGTTCTCCCATAGTAGATACAATTAGTCCTCACAGCCAATTGGCCTAGAGGTCAATTCCTCCCAGTGATACGAACAACAATCAAGGCTTAGCTACAACAGGACTGTGGAAAACTACAAGTCACTGAAGAAAGAGATAGAGGAAGACATAAACAGATGGAAGAACATACAATGTTCATGGATTGGGAGAATCAACATTATCAAAATGTCTATACTACCCAAAGCAATCTATATATTCAATGCACTTCTCTTTAAAATACCAACAACATATTTCACAGACCTAGAAAGAACTTTCCAAAAATTCATCTGGAAAAAAAAAAGACCCTGAATAGCTACAGCAATCCTGAGAAAGAAGAACAATGTAAGGGGGATCTCAATACCAGATATCAAAATGTATTATAAAGCCACTGTTCTCAAAACTACATGGTACTGGCACAAGAACAGATGTATAGATCAATGGAATAGTTTTCCACATATAGGTCTTTTACCTCCTTAGTTAAGTTTATTCCTAGGTATCTTCATTTTTTTGGTGCAATGGTAAATGGGATTGCTTTTTTAGTCTCTCTTTCTATAAGTTCATTATTGGTGTATAGATATGCCATAGATTTCTTGGCATTAATTTTGTATCCTGCTGCCTTGACGAATTTATTTATTAAGTCTAGGAGTTTTTGGATGGAGTCTTTAGGGTTTTCTATGTACAGTATCATGTCATGTACAAATAAGGACTACTTTACTTCTTCTTTTCCAAATTGGATGCCTTTTACTTCTTCTTCTTGTCTGATTGCAATGCCTAATACTTCCAGTACTATGTTGAACAGGAGTGGTGAGAGTGGGCATCCCTGTCTTGTTCCTATTCTTAGGGAAAATGGTTTTAGTTTTTGCCCATTAGGTAAGATGTTAGCTGTGGGTTTGTCATATATGGTTTTTATTATGTTGAAGTATGATTCTTATATTCCTACCTTGCTGAGAGTTTTTGTCAAGAAAGGGTGTTGAATTTTGTCAAATGCTTTTTCTGCATCAATTGATATGACTATGCGATTTTTATCTCTCAATTTGTTTATGTGATGTTTCACGTTTATTGATTTGTGGATATTGTACCATCCTTGCATCCCTGGGATGAATCCTGTTTGTTCGTGGTATATGATATTTCTGATGTACTGCTGGATCTGATTTGCTAGTTTTGTTGAGGATTTTGGCATCTATGTTCATGAGGGATACTGGCCTGCAATTCTCTTTGTCTGAAGATGTCAGTTAAGTCCATCTAATGAGTCATTTAGAATTGCTGTTTCTTTGCTGATTTTTTGTCTAGAGGATTTAACCAGTGACGTCAGTGGTGTATTAAAGTCCCCTACTTTGATTGTATTGTTGTTGATCTGTCCCTTTATATCTTCCAGGAGTTTTTTTTATGTATTTGGGTGCTCCTGCATTGGGTGCATATATAATTATCAGAGTTATGTCTGCTTATTGTATCAATCCCTTTGTTATTATGAAGTGGCCTTTCTTATCTTTTGTTACGGTCTTTACTTTGAGGTCTATTTTGTCAGATGTAAGTACGGATACCCAGCTTTTTTTTTCATTTCCATTTGCCTGAAAGATGTGTTTCCATCCCTTCACTTTCAGTCTGTATGAATCCCCTTTTCTGAGGTGGATCTCTTGTAGACAGTATATATATGGATCGTGCCTTTTTTATCCATTCAGTCACTCAATGTCTTTTGATTGGAGCATTTAGTCCATTTACATTTAAAGTTATTATTGAAGGGTAGTTATTTGTAACCATTTTTGTTTTTGTGTCTTGGGACTTTCCTTAGTCTAGTATCATTACATTCGATCAACATGTTGAAAGCAGTGTAATCCTCCAAGGGGTATGAAAATAGTGGGCTTCCAGCAATGATAACTCAGATTTTAGTTACACTCATAACGTTTTTATGCATGAGATTATAGTAAGCACATGTTAAAATGATGGAATTGTGAGAGGGTGTTAAAACCTAAATTTTGTTTTTAATATGTGGGAACCTCTTTCCACGTCCTGCGTGGTTCAGGGTTCCTGGGTCAGGGTTCGGGTTCTGAAGGAGGCTGTACGCAAATGAAATGAGAGACTAGAAAACATTAATTTGGCAAAATTGGGGGGCCAGGAGGGAGCCTTCCTCTAGTGGAAAGGACTACCATTTGCTCTGGCATTTTCTCCCTTTTATTAAGGCTTTGGGACACACCTCTAGCCTTTAGGCAGGAAATAACAGAAATTAACATGATACAAACAGATAGTTTCAACTAAACAATGAGTAATCAGCTCTGACTTTTCAGAGCAATTAAGGTTGGCCAGCCTTCTGGCTTCCTGTTTACATCCATTTAGTGAGAACAATATTTGGTTTCCGACATTAATATATACACTAGAGGCCCAGTGCATTAAATCGTGCACTGGTAGGTTCCATAGTGGCTGCCGGCTGCTGTCTGGGTACTCCCTCTCTTCCCTGGCCAGGCCCGGCCCCCTGGTCGAACTCTCAGATGACTCCCATTTGCATACTATACTTTTATTATACTATAGGATATTGATTTCAGAGAGGAAGGGAGAGGGAGATAGGAGGGAGAGATAACCTTTGATTGGCTGCCTCTTTCACGCCCCATACTGGGATGGAGCCTGCAACCCTGGCACGTCCCCTGATTGGGAATCGAACCATGACCTCCTGATTCATAGGTCAACGCTCAATCACCGAGTCACACAAGCTGGGCTTGTTTCTTCTTCTGATCGCAGTTTTGTGATTCACTTATTCAAAAATGAAATCTTTTTGCTTAATAGATCCTTTATAGCTCATCTCATCTCCACTTCGATTTGGTTTCAAGAACAAATCTTAATAAAACTCTTAATGCTAGAGATTTCAGGACTAATCCTGACCATGAAAGAAGCTTCTGTGATTTATGTTCCAAGCTACCTCTGACACACAGAGGTCTTATTATGCTCCTTTTCTGATATTTGATTTAAATCTGCCTATTGAGAAACCATTTCAGTGGGAGGAAAAACGGGAACTGCGGGTTTCATATTCTATTACATCCAGCCCGGGGTTCTGTATTGAATTGTTTATTTTGGGTGAAGTATGGTAGGTGAACATTATGTGACTCCCCTCTCCCTGGGGTTCTTGTAAAAACAAAACAAAACAAAACAAAAAAACGCCAAGCATCTCAGTCAATGTAGAAGGAAGACATTAAACAAAGGCTTCAGTGGGTGACTTTTCACCCCCAAATCCTTGGCTCAGCCAGAGACCTCTGCTCTATGGCAGGAGGTCCCTTAATCCAAAAAGTCAGGTAAGTGATATAGACAAAAGTTGCATTTTAATTTTTTAAAATATTTTTATTGATTTTTTTACAGAGAGGAAGGGAGAGAGATAGAAAGTCAGAAACATCGATCAGCCACCTCCTGCACTGTGGAGATGTGCCCGCAAGCAAGGTACATGCCCCCAACCGGAATCGAACCCGGGACCTTTCAGTCCGCAAGCTGACGCTCTATCCACTGAGCCAAACCGGTCTTGGTGCATTTTAATTTTTTAAACTTAAACACATAAGTGTAGTTATTTCCTCCCAACTTTAAATTTAGAATCAGTCTTTTTTTTTTTTTAAATGGGTCCTCTGGTTGGCATTAAGTGTCATCTTTCTTAAAATGCCTTACCCACAATTTCTAATTCTGGCTTCTGTAGATTAAGAACTTATGCCCAAACCGGTGTCGCTCAGTGGATAGAGCGCCCGCCTGCAGACTGAAAGGTCCCGGGTTCGATTCCGGTCAAGGGCATGTGCCTTGGTTGCAGGCACATCCCCAGTGGGGGGGCATGCAGGAGGCAGCTGATCCATGATTCTCTCTCATCACTGATGTTTCTCTCTCTTCCTTACTCTCTGAAATCAATAAAAGCATCTATTGAAAAAAAAAAAAAAGAACTTAGACACATAAGAGTAGTTCTCTGACTTCACCCAGCCCTGCTCCACAGTGACCACAGTGACAGCTTGGGAAGTCCTCGCAGTGCCGCGGTTCCCCGTCCGGTCTTGGCTGGGCCGCACCAGCCGTTCCCGCAGGAGCCAAAATAGACTCAGGGCCACAGAAATGTCGCGTGGGGGCAGGTCCTGTTTATCTGGCTTTGGTGGAACCACGATACCCAGAACAGGCGGGCCTGAAAGGTCTAAGACAGGTGCACCGCGCAGGTGCATGTGGGTGTGGGCAGGAGCAGGACAGGGTGGCAGTGTCCGGAGGGCCCCCCTAGGGAGGCGGAAATCTCTGGTGGGGCAATGGCCGTCCAGGCTGGGCAGCGGGGAGTTTCCCTCACACACACCCGCCCAGGGGTGGGGCCTGGGCCAGCTGCCCGCTCCCGGGGGGGCAGCCTTGGAAGGATCCGGGGACCTTCTAGACTCACCCCCGCCATCCAGGGGAGATCCAGAACGCAGAGGCCACGCACGTGGACAGAGGTCACCTCCTGGAAGTGGGGGCCTGGGGCACCTGTCAGTGCAGCCAGAGAGAGGGGGGGCAGGCGCAGGCTACGCGAGGCAGATGCTGCGGAGCTGGACGGGCGGCGCCGGGGTCACCTTCAGTGGCGGAGGGTCGGCGAGAAGTCAGCCCTTTCCTTGTGACCCCGGTGTGACCCCGCGTCCGCCTAACTGCACAGCCACTCCGGGGCGCCGCCCGGGTCCAGCAGTGACTGCAGTCAGTACCTGGCGCTGCCCCGGCTGCCCAGGCCCCGCCCCCGCCCTCCTCCCGAGCCTGGACCAGGCCCCGCCCACCCCACACACCGCCCCGCCCCAGTCCCCGCCCCCTCACGCACCGACCCGCCCCCAGGCCCCGCCCCCGCCCTCCTCCCGAGCCTGGACCAGGCCCCGCCCACCCCCCGTACGGCCCCGCCCCCAGGCCCCGCCCCCACCACGGCCGCGGGGCCGGGCCGCGCCGCCACGTGCTCAGACGCAGGGTGCTGCCCGCCCGCGGGGCTGAGCGCGGGCGGAGCTCCAGTCCCGCGGTGCCCGTCGTAGCCCAGCGGCTGCAAGCATGGCCACCGCGGCGGCGGCGGCGGCGGCAGGGGTGGTGGCCCGCGGGGCCCGGACGAGGACGGCGGCAGCAGCCGCCTTGCGGAGCGTTTGCAGGACCGCGGCCCGGGGGCGGCTGCGCGCGGGCCACGCGCGGCCCTTGTGCACGGCACCGGGAACCGCTCCCGACCAGAAGCGCTACCTGTGGGAGCGCTACCGGGAGGCGAAGAGGAACACGGAGGGTGAGTGCGACCGCCCTCCCACCGCCGGAGCCTCTGTGGCGGCGGGGACCCTCCCCGCGGGGCCGGGGCGCCGGGTCTCCTCCCACCCGGTCAGCCGGGAGGCGTGCAGCCTCGGACCCGCTGCTGATCTCCGGGGTCCCCCCCACCCCCCAATCGTGACCCCCGGCCGCCCCCACCCGCGGGCCACCCCACCGCCTCCTGGCTCTTCAGGGAAACGCGGAGAAATGCGCCTCCAGAAACTTTACAACTCCTGCCTTCCTCCCCGGGGGAGAGAGCTCTGGGATCGGTTCTTGGGGTTTTTAAGTCGGAAATCTGCATCGGAAGCGCGTTGGGCTCTCCCGGGGGGGGCGTTTCGCCGCCGTGGCGGGGGACGCGGGCACCCCCACGCCCCGTTAGGCGTTGTTGTGCACAGACACTAAGAATAGCCGCGGCCACCGGGGAGCGCGCCTGCCGGGCAGGTGACGGGGCCGGGGCCAGTCTGGTTCCCGGCGTTGTCTGCGGGGACCGGCTGCGGCTGCTGTGCGGGAGGAGGAGGAGGAGGGGGTGCCGGTGCGCTGTGTGCCGGGCTCTCCCCTCACCTCGGCGAGGAGGGGGCGCCCGGGGAGGGACCGCGTTGCGGCCTCGGGAACTTGACATTAGCCTGGTTCTAAGGGAAATGGGGGGAGAGAGAAAGAGGAGGAGGAAATGCTAGTGCCAGCTACGTGGACCGTCTCCCTGCAGCTTTCCTTGCACCCAGCGGTTCTCAACCCGTGGGTCGCGACCCCTTTGGGGGGGTCGAACGACACTTTCACAGGGGTCGCCTAAGACCATCGGAAAGCACAGGTATTTACATTATAATTCATAACGATAGCAAAATTAACAGTGATGCAGTATGGTTGGGGGTCACCACCCCATGAGGAACTGTATTAAAGGGTCGCGGCATGAGGATGGTTGAGAACCACTGCTTGTACCTACCCACCCGAGGGAGGTGCCACATCCCCATTCTATAGACGGGAACGGTGAGACTCCCATGTAAGGACCCTGGCCAGCGGCACACCGGATGTGCCTCTGCCCCTAACCCACTCCACTGTCTTATACCCTGCGATGCTCTGCCTGGCGGGAGTAGCTGACCATTTGGGAACTGGTGCCCAGGGCCGGTGGTGATATTGGTGCTGCTTCTTTCAAGAGAGAGATGGGGAATCGAAAGTTGAAACCTTTCTTGAGGAGGGGAGTGGAAAGGGCACAGAGAGACGAGGAGAGATGATTGGGTAGGAGAGAACAGTTTGTAGAATCACATTTTCCACTTTTTTTTTTTTTTTTGGCTAGAAGTCAATTTAATGAAAGAAATCAATTGGGATGCTTTTCCGAGGGAACTCACAGTGCAGAATGCTACGTACCAGGGCACATTTCCTTGGTTTTCCTTCGCCCAGAGTTCATTTTGCATTGGTTTTGGAAGTGGTTGTGTGCTCTGGTGGGAAAGGGACTGGCTTTGGAGATACTGGACGTTGCAGCCTTTCAGAGAAAGAAATGTAGATCCTGTAGCCCCGCTTTGGGCCAGGGAAGACTTTCAAAGGGAAACTCTTAAGTGAAGGAATTGTATATTTACCATATACAGTGGTAAGCATGAATGCAGTGAGATCTGGCATCTCCTTTGCCTAGTTCCTCCCAATAGTAACATTTTGCAAAATAATAAATAGTACAGTATCACAACCAGTATATCGCTATTGGTACATTTCTCAGCTCTTGTTCAGAGTCCCCTAGTTTTACTCGTACTTATGTGTGTGTATTTAGTTCTATACAGTCTTAGCACGTGTAGTTTCTTATTTCTTGCACCACAGTCTAGATAAAGAACAGTGTACTACCAGCATCCCTCATATTATCTTTATAACTATGCCCACTCCTTCCTTATGCTCTCTCCAATTCCTGGGGCCTTCTCCATTTCTAAGGTTTTGTCATTTCAAAAATGTTCTATAGTTGGAATTATACAGTATGTAACCTTTTGGAATTGGCTCCCCCCCCACTAAGCATAATTCCACGGAGATTCATCCAAATTGTGTGGAGTTGCTGAGAAGCACACCCTAGTATGGATGTACCTCCGCTTAACCTTGCTTAACCACAGTCCACTCACTGAACAACATCTGGGTTGCTCCCAGTTTTTTTTTACTGTTACAGTAAAGCTGCTGTGAAATTTGGGTCCAAGTTTTTGTGTGAAAGAACACAGGTGTTCATTTCTCCAAATGCCATGTCATTGCTTGGTGGAATGGTAATTCTGTGTTTAGTTTTATAAGAAACTGGGCAAGAATTTTGTCTTCCTTATTTTGTGGGTGAGGTGTGCCACTTGCTTGTGGGTTGTGGGACCCTGGGGATGCTGGGGATGCTGAGTCTCCATTTCCCCACCTGCTACATGGGATGCTGGCAGTAGCACCAGCATCAGAAAGATGTGTCCAGGAATGAGTGAGTCCATCCATGAAAGGTGTGGAGAGCAGCGCCTGCAGGTGAGTGCTGGTCACATTGCAGAAGGCCCCTCATTTAGAATTTCTTTTTTTTTAAGCTCGAGATTTTTTAGAAGTGTGATATTTATGCACCCTGTATACAATTCAGCTCAAGAAAAGGTTCTTTGTATTTTTAGGAAAAGAAACATTGGTTTATATCCTTTAGCAAAAATTTCCTGTAGACCTATGGTTCCCAACCAGAGAGCATGGTTCCTGCATTTTGTTGCCTCCTTTCTACCCCACCCCCCACCCCAGACATTGAGCAATGTTTGGAGACCTTTTCTGGGAGAACAGGGAGGCTGCTGGCCTCTAGTGGGTGGAGGCCAAGGATGCCGCTATCCTGTCGCCTCCCACAGCAAAGATTACACAGCCCCAAATGTCAGTTGTACCAAGACTCAGAAAACCTGTTCTAACATGATGAATTCTGCGAAATCATGTGCAGTCATCATTTAAAGTATGGATGTCTTTGCACGTGGCCTGTTATTTCCTGTTAGGCTGCATGCTGTGTGCATCTTTCAGCCCACTCCCGGGCCTGCCCTGTGTGTGTTCACCTCATGGAATTTCTGGGACATTAACTGAGATAACAAATGACAAGTGTCCAGTGCGTGGCACATGGAAGGCACTGATATTTGTTTGTTCCTCTTCAATATCTTCTACACCTCGATGACGAGTGCTTGATCTTTTGATAGGGCTAACTTTCCTTTTTGTAAGTTTTCCTTTTGAGCAGTTAAGCTTTATTTATTTTACTACTTATTTTAGTTTAAAGTATTTTTATTGCCTTCAGAGAGGAAGGGAGAGGGAGAGAGAGATGGAAACATCAATGATGAGAATCATTGATCGGCTGCCTCTTGCACGTCCCCCACTGGGGATCCAGCCAGCAACTCGTGCGTGTGCCTTTGACCGAAATCAAACCCTGGCCCTTCTGGTCCATAGGCTGATGCTCTATCCACTTAGTCAAACAAGCTAGGGCAGGTTTTTTTTTAATTAAAAAAAATTTTTTTTTATTAGATGGCTATTCTTAAGATGACGTTATCATGAAACCATTACTATCTAGAATTTCATTTCAAATGTAGTTGCATGTAGTTTTATTTTTGGAACTTTGGGAAGCACAATGAATTTCCACAGAGCAGTCAATTACAGGTATTACTTACAGAGTAGTAAGAGGTATAATTTTAACTTTTGGTGGGAGTATAACTGTCATATGCATTATTCATTATTCAGATAAGTAATGCTTTTTGTCATGGATTGATTTCCCCTGGAGATGATGCAAAATATCTAATCTAGTGTAAAAAAAAGGCAGGCTTCTTTTTAGATGAATAAATGCAGTAATTATGGCTTTTGAATTACCACCTTCTCTGGGGGCACGCCCACCCCTGTGTTAGTTCCGCTTATTTCCACCTGTCAGAGTGCCATTTCCTGCTCTCTCACTGCCTGTGATGTTGCTCATTACATTTTGTGCTTTGCCATTATTTTTATTTTTATTTATAATCTCTGCACCGTGCCCCATCTAGTATCCGACACACAGTAGGTGTGCAGTAAGGCATATTGCAAAAATTCCTGAGAGTTTTAGTTTATCAAAATACTATATGCTGTATGGTTTCATTGATATAAAATCCTAGAAAAATGCAAATCTGATAAAATGAACCGCAGTTGCCTGGGGATGGGCAGGGGTGCAGGAGAGAGGGAGGGGTAGAATTCCAAGGGGTGCAAGGAAATGTTTGGGGACATTAGAAATGCTCATTATCTTTATTGGGATGATGGCTTCACTGGTGTGTACATATGTCAAACCTCATCTAAATTTATACTCCGTGTGTGATTTATTAGCATCATTGCTACCTCCATAAAGTTAATAAAGGAGAGACACAGAAATAATAGATGGATTCTGGTTTAGCCTGGGTTAAGGCAGTACCCAGGAGGTAGGACCCTAGGAGTAGTCCAGCATGAGGCACGTGTTCTGTTCTGGACCAAGGACTAGGGATGGAGGGGCAAAGTAGGGTCCCAGAAGAGCCCAGACTTTGTGTTTTTAGGGGTGGCAAAGGGTCATTTCTTGTCTAAGGGTTGGGGTGTGCTGGGCAGATGACCACATAGGTGTTCACCTTCATAGTGAAAAGGGCACCTTGGACATTGGACATGTATTATGGGACAACTGCAGAAGTAAAAGTGATTTGCAATTGAATGGCTGTTGGAGATGCCGGAGAAAACAGTTTCTGGCTATAAATAGGTGTATTTAAATCTCTAAGGTCTGGGGGATAAATGGTGATGGAAGGAAAATTAAATTGTGTGGGGGGGTGCTGAACACATAATACAGACGATGTATTGTGGAATTGTGCACTTGAAACCCATATAATTTTGTTAACCAATGCCACTCCAATAAATACAATAAAAAGAAAAAAAAAACCATGCAAAATCCCAAATAAATGTCTAAGGTCTTTTAGTAGCCCACTCTTAGGAGTTGTCTGTATCTCAAGTCACACTTTCTGCTCGTCTTGATTGCCCTTCCTGTAACTAACTAGTTATTAGCTGAAGGATATTAAATGGACACAACCATATCAAATAACATTGGTTGGCAGGAAACGTAACATTCTAAATATAGACGTGAAATTTGTGCTATGGTCAAACTGTTCCCTGACATATCAATTGCATGAGAACAAACTCACACTTTTCAGGCAAGTGGCAGTAGCAAAACTGGCCCTCGCCCAGGTCTTTCCTGACAGAAGGAGGTTGTGATGTGTGATGTTTTCTAAGAGAAAGTCACCTCAAGCGGGGTTGTCTTTTTCTTGGCAGTTACCGATGAGAAGTTGAAACGTTTCAAATTTGGATACTGAACCTTGAGTTTGTGTGTCACAGAGACAGCCATTGAAATGTAGACACTGCCGAAACCGGTTTGGCTCAGTGGATAGACCGTTGGTCTGTGGACTGAAAGGTCCCAGGTTAAATTCCGGTCAAGGACATGTATCTTGGTTTTGGGCACATCCCCAGTAGGGGGCGTGCAGGAGGCGGCTGATGGATGTCTCTCATCGATGTTTCTAAGTCTCTATCCCTTTCTCTTCCTCTCTATAAAAAAATCAATAAAATATATTTAAAAAAAAAGAAATGTAGATACTGCTTCATCTTAGCAACCAAAGTGCCTATATTTTTTCCCTCATATATTTTCAATCTGTTTACTTTTAAAAGAAATATTGAAATCTTATTTTCAATCTACATGTGGACTTTTAAAAGAGAATTTTAAGAATCTTTAATAAATATACACTAATTCATAATCTTTTTTGAATACTTATGAATGTGTCTCTGGGATTGTGGTTTGCCTTACCCAAAAAATTGAACTTCAGCCTGGTCTGCGAGGCTCAGTAGTTGAGTGTTGACCTATGAACCAGGAGGTCACAGTTTGATTCCTGGTTGGGGCACATGCCTGTGTTTTGGGCTTGATTCTCAGTAGGTTGTGTGCAAGAGGCAGCTGATGGATGGTTCTCTCTCATCATGGATGTTTCTGTCTCTCTCCCTTTGTCTCTGAAGTCAATAAAAATGTATTTTAAAAAATTACTAGATGATCCAGCAATTCCACTTTTGGGTATATACTCCGAAGAAGTGAAGGCAGGGGCTCAAAGAGATATGTGTACACATATGTGCATAGCAGCATCATGCACAGTAGCCAACAGGTAGAAATAACCCAAGTGTCCATCACTGATGGATGAATAAACAAACAAAAGATGGTATATACATACAATGGAATATCATTCAGCCTGCAAAGAAAAGAATTCTGACACATGCCATGACATGGGTTAACCTTGAGGACTGCATGCTAAATAAAATAGGCCAGAAAAAAATATATGATGATTCCCTTTCTTATGATGTATCTGGAACAAACTCGTAGAAAGTAGAGTGGTTGCCTGGGGCTGAAGTTGTGGGGGGATGGAGAGTTGTAACTTAATGGGTGTGGAGTTTTCAGTTTTGCAGGATGAAGAGAGTTCTCAGAGACCGGTGTGCTGATGGTTGCACAGCAACATGAATGAACTTAATTAAGGTCCGAACCGTATTCTTAAAATGGGTTATTTTATTTTATGTAATTTTATTACAATAAAAATGAGTAAACAACCCCTGCCCCAGACAGCTTATGTATTTTGCTATAGGTTGGTCACCACATTTCCCAGCATTCCACGGGAGGAGTGGATGAAAGACTGGAAGCTGATGGGAGTGTGCCAGCGGGTGTCCCACTTGCTACACTGTCCCCCGAAGGGCTCTCAGCTTCCAGCGCCGGGTGGCTGCATGGGAGCCGGCTCTGGCCAGAGCAACAGCTGTCTCGCCTCTGCTTCATGCCGTTGTATAGTCTTGCTGTCATCATCCATTAGGTGCAAAAGGAATTCACTTTCTAGATTCTTACCCACTCTCGTTTCCTCTTTGGGGAAGCGCATAACGGACTCGTCAGGAGCCTTGCTTGCTATTTTAGGGTCCGCAGTGCAGTCTCCCCGTTCTCTTGGTGAGTGATTGGCCCGCTTCTCTCTGGCCTTGTAAGCATTGGATTTATTCTTAGCATTTCTTTAGGGGGTGGCAGCGCTTGTTGCCCTCCCTTTCAGCCTCCTGATGTCCCGCTGTTTATTTTGAGTGCTGATAGATTAAACGTCCAAGTTCTCTGGGGATGATGTCCATGTGAGTAACACACGTTGAGGTCAGCGGGGCGGGGAGAGGGGGCAGGATTCCTGAGCAGCTTGGGATGTGCTGGCTATTAGTGATTTTCCACGGGGGTTGTGTTTCCTTGAGAGCTTCCCTATTCTCAGGCAGTAGAAAGGGAGAGGGGCTTCATTCTGAAATATAAGCTTGTTATTTAAACAGGCTGTTAGGCCTTCCCTTGGGAAGTTGATTTGCCAAGGCAGAGCTTTTAGGCACGCCGAAAGTGATCCCCGTTTTACTTACTTCGTGCGGGCAGGGTCACGTGGCCGTATTCAGAAAATAGCATCATCTGATTATGTAAGGCCAGAGGTCTTGGGTGTTAGATGCCCCAAGAGCGTGGGACTGCTGGCTTCTCCCTTCCTCAGGACTGATTCATGTCAACGGGCTACCCTCAGGTTTCTACAGTGTTACTGTTTCCTATCCTCACATTGGTTTTATTTGCCAAAGGAGAAAACCACACCAAGGTTATTGTCTCATTTGCTTCTTTATCAAAATTAATGAAGAAATGGAATTAGTTAATCTTGACCGGGTTTTCAGTAGAGTCAGCCACATCTAAATTATTAAGGGGCAATTCATTCACTCGTTCCTTCATTTGTTCATCTGTTCATTCATTCACTCACTCATTCATACACTTGTGCCTTCCTCAGCCTGGAAATTCTGTGTGGGGATGTAAAGGCTTGGTTTGAAGTTAGTGTAGTGTGGCAGCTTAATTGGAGACCGTGAATAGGCGTGAGGGGTCAATCTCTCTAAAATTTTCTGCAAAATCTGTGTGCATTTTTCTGGGGAGAAGATTCCATAGCTTCTGTTAGGTTTCCTAAGGGATCCAAGCCGCAAAGCTGCAAGGGGCCTTCTGAGATGCTCAGAATTGCTGCTGGACTGTCCCCAGTGGAGTGGTCACCCTGTTAGATTAGTACCTTTGGAGTATTTCAGGTGGCCCTTGGGACACAAGTGGGTAAGGTGGGCCATTCCTAGTCGGAAAGAAGTGAGCAGAAAGGAAAAGGGAAGCACTGTGGGCTCTAAAGCATTGAAATCATGAAGGCTTGAATTTATTTTGTTTTTGTTTGAAAAAAACAACAACAAAAAGGCACTGTTCTCCATTGCAAAGATGGTATCTTCAGACTTCTTGAAGATGATGTAATACTTTGGGCCATGCAGAGGAAACTGAAGGCTGATGTTATAATGGAATTTAATTCACTACTAGAGATCTGATGCACAAAATTCATGCACTGTGTGTGGGGTGGGGGGGTGATGGGGTGGGGGTGGGGCGAGCGGGGGAGGTCTTTCAGCCCAGCCTGCGCCTTCTTGGAGTCTAGGAGCCCTCAGGGGATGTCAGACTGATAGATGGCTTAGGCCTGCTCCTGGTGGGGTGATCCCCCTATGGGAGCACACTGACCACCAGGGGGAAGGCCTTGCGTTGAGTCTCTGCCCCCTGGTGGTCAGTGCGCGTCATAGCGACCCATCATTCTGCTATTCAGTCCATTTGCATATTAGGCTTTTATTATATAGGATTGTATCATCTCAGACAACCACTTGTCATTCTCCTTTCTTAATGTAGTCATTTTTAAAATCATAGGTGAGGGTAATCGATGGGTAATGATGAATAACTTATGCAGTGATAAAATAGTAAGATGTTTTAAGATTTTGGGAAAATAAGATCACTAAACATCCCATATTGCACTTTTGCTTTTTAAAAGGGTCTGGTGAACTCATGGAAATTGTAAAGTAAAATGATTTTTTGGAAAAGCTCCAAGAAAGTGTGAAAGTCATGAATACCCTTACTGAGGTAGAACTGCTCAAAAAATGAACTCTAAAGTATTGTTGGATGCAGGGGACCCTGGGGTTAATCACATTTCTAATTAGCTATATGAAGGAACTAATCTGAATGGTTAAGATTAACATATGAAGATACTTACTCCAGTGTTATTTTCTTAAAATAGAAAAAAACCTAAATGTGTAACATAGAATAATAGGTTGATTTGGCACAGTATACCTAAACCTTTTGTAATGATTTAATGTTGTATTCTCAGAAAGTCTGTAATATAGGAGAGTACAATTATGACAGAACATTAAATTTAGAGAGCAGAATACAGAGCTTTATCCACAGTGTGAAGTCAACTATGTAAAATATATACTTACAGCCATATTGGCAGCAGATACATAAGATGTTAACATTTTTTTTTGGGGGGTAATGACATGATTTGTGATATTTAAATTTAATTATCTGTATATCTTCTAAAATCTGTACCTGGCCTATATCTATACTAATAATAGAGAAATATGCAAATTGCCTGGGATGCTGTCATGTAATGACCAATCATGATGGGGGTGGGGCCATGGCGGAGAGCTCTCAGCGTGCCCGCACTGGGAGTCTGAAGTGCATGGAGAGGATGGGAGAGCAGATAGGCATTTAGGGGGATCAGGCCAGGAGAGAGGAGCAGATAGATTGGGGAATCAGGCCAGAAGGGAAGAGCAGAAAGGCAGTTAGGGGATCAGGTCAGGAAGGGAGCACAGATAGGTAGTTAGGGGGAATCAGGCCAGGAGGGGAGGGCAGTTAGGGGGATCAGGCCAGCAGGGGAGAGCAGTTAGGGAGATTAGGCTGGCAGAGGAGCAGTTAGGGGCAACAGGCAGGTGAACTGTTAGGAGCCAGTGGTTCTGTATTGCGAGAGGGATCACTCTGTTTGCTCATTTCACTTAGAAACTAACCCTTATTTACCACATGGCGTAATGCATTTCTTTTTTCTTTACTTCTAGAATTGGTGCCTTCAATCATGAGGAACTTGCTGAATCCGGATGCCATTTTCTCAAACAATGAGATGAGCCTGTCTGACATTGAGATCTATGGCTTTGATTATGACTACACCTTGGTGTTTTATTCAAAGCACCTCCACACACTGATATTCAATGCTGCTCGGGACCTTCTCATCAATGAACACCGGGTAAGAGCACGGGGACATGTCATTCTTCTTCTCCGGCCCTCAGCTGTGTGAAGAACAGCCGTGGCTGACCTGACTTGGTGCCCTTCACACAGGTGTCACTTAAAATATTGTGGCCAAATGAATAGATACTATTCTATTCCATTAATTACTTTATTGAGGTGTGATTGATGTATAAAAAAACTGTACATATTTAATGTATACATTTCCATGAGTTTGGGGATAAGTATACACCTGTGAAACCCACACCCCCATCAAGGCCATAAACTCCATCACCTCCCCAAGTTTCTTCCTGCCTCCTTTATTATTATTATTATTATTATTATTATTATTATTATTATTACTAGAGGCCCAGTGCACGAATTCGTGCACCAGTGGGGGTCCCTCGGCTTGGCCTGGGAGATTGGACTGAAACTGGCTGTCTGACATCCTCTGAAGGGTCCCAGATTTTGAGAGGGCGTAGGCCAGGTCAAGGGACCCCACCAGTGCACAATTGGGGCCAGGGAGAGACCGCAGGAGGGCTCCAGGGTGTGTCTGGCCCATCTCGCTCAGTCCTGGTCGGCTGGACCTCAGCAGCAAGCTTACCTATTGGTTGAAGCATCTGCCCCCAGGTGGTCAGTGCATGTCACAGTGACTGGTTAACAGGTCAGCTGTCTTTCCCCTGGTGGTCAGTGCACATCATAGTGAGCGGTTGAGTGGCCTTAGCATATCATTAGTATATTACACTTTGATTGGTAGGACAGCTGACCAGATGACTGGACACATAGCATATTAAGCTTTTATTATATAGGATTGATATTTGTGAGTGTGTGGTAGGGACACTTCACATAAGGTCTGCCTTCTTAGAACTTCTTGAGTATGTAGTACAGTATTGTTTGCTGTGGGTTCCATGCTGCATAGTAGATTTTTAGAACTTATCTTGCATAATGGAAACTTTGTATACTTAAACCTTTACATGTCTGTGATTGGAGACTCATCTCTAGATGTCTGAGTTCTCATTTCTCACAGAGCAGTGACATAGCTTCTCCTGAAGTCTGAGGATGTGGCAGCCTGCTGAGTTCTGGTTAGAAGGGATTCTTCAAAGGAGAGGACCAGTTTTGTTCTGGTCCCAGCCTATCCACAACCAGTGTTGTAACTGAACCAGCTTTATAGTTATTACTTGCAAGACACCCTTCAGCAATAGCCATTAGGAAACTCCTAAAAGATACAGTTTTAGTATTTACAGGACCTGGAAATTATACCACTCACCTGGGGTCCCATAGCGAGGCGGTGTCAGAGAGAGGGCCTGTGTGGATGGGCTTGGGTTCCGCTTTTATTTGGGTTGAGGTAGGGGGGCCTAGAGTGTCCTAGGCTCACTTTTTAGTGGTGAATCTAAAAGATAAGAGCCGATTTTAAAGCAGGAGATAAGAGAACACAAGCAAGTAACCCAATTGGTCATGTATTGAAATCAACCATGATCTCTAAAACGAAGGAACTGCTGTCAGGGGAGACAGCCTGGCTCTTGAGCCTGTGGCTGGTGGTGTGTTTACTCCAGATTTGAAGAGGATGCCTCTTTGAAATGGGTGACGTGGAAGTCAAACCTTAAGACAGGCACTTGCATTACAAAATAGAAAGAAAACTGTCAGGGCTTATACTACACAATTTTTTACCCTCATCACTGATTGAATTGTGTTCTTTTATAAAGAATTCTAGAGGCCCCGTGCATGAAAATTCATGCACTAGTGGTGGTGATGGTAGGGGGGTCCCTCACCCCAGCCTGCCCCCTTTCTCAGTCCGAGAACCCTCAGGGGTGAGAAGTGGCCCGACAATCAGGGGAAGGCAATGCCCCTATCACACCTCTGCTGCTATCACTGCTGGCAGTGCAAGCCTCAGCTGGTCCTGGTTACCTGAGCCTCAGGTGGCCCTGGGAGGCTGGGCAACCACCATGTGAGGCTTGCCTGCACCTTGGGCCGGCCCTAGGTGGCTGGGGGGCTGAGGGTGGGTCCAGCTGCATTGTGCGCCTGCTGTCCCCCAGCTGGGCTGAAAGGACTTGGGGACTTCGCAGGGCTGAGGGGACTGGGTACTGCCATCTTGTGGCTATGGGCGCCACCATATTTGCAATGGTGTGACAGTCAATTTGCATATCTTTTCTTTATTAGATAGGATTTTTAAAAAATATATTTTATTGAATTTTTACAGAGAGGAAGAGAGAGGGATAGAGTTAGAAACATGGATGAGAGAGGAACATCGATCAGCTGCCTCCTGCACACTCCCTACTGGAGAGGTGCCTGCAACCCAAGGTACATGCCCTTGACCAGAATAGAATCTGGAACCCTTCAGTCCACAGGCTGACGCTCTGTCCATTGAGCCAAACCAGTCAGGTCTTATTAGATAGGATTTGAATGTCTTCTGCTGCATAGTATTGTTGAGATACACACTCAAAACCTAGCATGCGTTTCTCTGGTCTAGTTTGAGTACACATTTCAGGAACCATGATGAGAAGCATCCTCAGAGGTCATCTGGGTTGGTGTCCTTGGAGAACCCCCATGGCATCCCATGAAGTACCACTCATGTCACTGTTACTCCGGGAGACAGTTCTGATTTGGGGGAGATTCTTCCATGGGTTCCTTTTATCACCTTGATCACCCTTCTTTGTGCTCTGCTTTATTTTTCTCAGATGTGAGGCCCTGAACTGGAGATGTTACTGCAGGTGGGGTCTGGTAGTGTGGAATAGAGGGAGACCATCAACTCCCTGATTCTGGATACCATAACTTTATGAATATTGCCAAAGTTTCTCTCAGCTTTGAATCCTCACCATTTGATGCAGTATATTCCCTTCAGCTTTTGGTTATCAGTGGATTTAAAAAGCAACTCATTTTGTCCTGTTTTAAAATGCAGAAATGGTATTTGCCAAAAATAACTTGACCTCTGCCACTAAGCCATCTTTCTTTAGTTATCACCACCTTACCAGATGTCAGCCTATCTAGCCACTTGCCATTCAGTAACATTTCTCCATTTGTTCAAGAAACTCTCTTTGGTGTAACCCATAGTCCTTTCTTTGGACTGCGAGGATGGAAGCTGAATGAGAACTATGTGGTCCTTGCTCTCCTGTCTGTCCCCCTACACCACCTCTCTGGTACCCCACTGGGAGAGTGAGCTGAAGGGGAGTGGCTGGGTGCTGGTGTTCTATTCCCAGGCCATATACTATGACTGATGTCACTCAAAACCTAGGTCATTACTAACAGCGCCGTCTGCTGCTTATCTGCTGGGTACTAGAACTTGACTGCTGTGGTTCAGATCCTGGCTTTATCACTTCTGATCTGCATGACAGCCCTGCATATAGATACTGTCTCTGTTTTACTGTTGAGGAAACTGAGGCTGATGGAGTGAAGCCAGTAGGTCAAGCCCATGAGTCCAGGGAGGGCAGAACTACGGTTTGGGTTTAGAGATCTGTCCATTTCCAAGGCGCAAATGCCCTCTCCTTTAGACCATGTTGCCCGTTGTGGGATTAATACCACCTCCATGGGTTTATTGTTCACAGGAAAATAAAAAATTCAGGAAGATGAAGAATTTAGGACAATAAAAAATTTATGACATTTTGGGGAAAAGGGAGTTGAAATAATGGGAAAAAATGTTGCAATGATTGTGATTAGAAAAGCTTCTAGATTGAAGATCATGAAATTTCACTCCTATTAAGTATGTTGCTTGGATAAAAGAAACATAACACTAATTATATCAGGCGTATTGATAGAGTCAGATATGCTTATACAGATTTTTGTTTTGCTTTGGATTTGAAAACGATGCTTCTTTAAGATGCTGTTGGAAGCTTTGGCTTTGGGTGCTGTTGTTCCTGCCAAAGACTGTGTGTGCTTGTCGAGTTGGAAAGACATCTGCACTTGAGTGCACAGTAATAGACAGGAAGTGGGCAATTTAGCATCTTCCCGAAAAGCTAATGTAAAAGTTTCAGCTCCTTAATTACCCTTTTTCTTTCTCTCTCTCTCTCCCCCTCCCTTCTCTCTCTTTCCCCCCTTCCTCCTCCTCTTACTCCTCCTCCTCCTTCTTTACAAAAAAAACTCCAAAAAACAACAACAAAAAAACAACAGCACAAAGATAGAAATAAAAAGATTGGGTAATAATTGTTATCTTCATTTCATATGTCCATGAGGGAGGGGTAGGAGGGGAGTGTCAGAAGAGTTCTTGATTTAATCTCCTAAATTTGCACCCTCATCTGTGTTTCTCAGTCAGTAATTGGCTCTGACGTTCACCCAGTTTTTCAGTCTAAAGTCTAACACTGGCCGTGACCCCTGGCATTCTGTATTTCACATCTGATTTTTGCAGCAAATGCTGCGGGTCGTCTCTCTCTCTCTCTTTCTCTCTCTCTCTCTCTCTCTCTCTCTCTCTCTCTCTCTCGTTTTTTAAAATAATCTTTTAATTTTAGAAGAGTTTTAGGTTTACAGAAAAGTTGCAAAGGTAATATAGAGAGCTCCTGACTATATACCCCATACCTGGTTTCCCTTAATATTAACGTGTTACATTTGTCACAAGCGAAGACCCAGTGTTAATAAATGATTATTATTAACCGAAGTCTCTACTTGACTCAGACTTCTTAGTTGTTCCCTGATGTCCTTCTGCTCTTAGAATCCCACCCCGGACCCCGCGTCGCAGTTAGTTCTCACGGCTCCTTAGGCTCCTCTTGGCGTTGCCAGCCGGGGTCTCCCTGTTTTTGGTGGCTTTCACAGAGTTGAAGAGTACTAGTTGGGTCATTTTCAGGATTCCCTTCTCTTGGGATTTATCTGATGCTTTTCTTGGGATTTGTCTGGTGTTTTTCTTGCGGCTAGATGGGGTTAGGGGTTTGGGGGAGGAAGACCACAGAGGTAAAGTGCCATTGTCATCACATCTTATCCAGGGTGCAGGCCACCAACATGACTTACCTGTGATGTTGACCTTGACCGCCTGACGGAGGTTGTGCTGCTATGTCTCTGCACTGTTCCCATCCTTCCCATCCTTCCCATCCTTCCCATCCTTCCCATCCTTCCCGTCCTCCCCGTCCTCCCCGTCCTCCCCGTCCTCCCCGTCCTCCCCATCCTCCCCGTCCGTCCTCCCCGTCCTCCCCGTCCTCCCCGTCCTCCCCGTCCTCCCCGTCCTTCCCATCCTCCCCATCCTCCCCATCCTCCCCATCCTCCCCATC
>JAAGEH010000311.1:42408611-42446472 GCA_011751065.1 Lasiurus cinereus | reverse complement strand
CCATCCTCCCCATCCTCCCCATCCTCCCCATCCTCCCCATCCTTCCCGTGCGCTCTGGGAGGCTGTCGCTCTGTGCAGCGGTGCGTTCTCTGTTCACTTGTTCAGAAGATACTCATCCAACGTGTGTCCTGACTGCACCCGCTTCTAACCTGTCCCCACGGTGCAGTGGCCTTCTGGCTGGTCTCCCTGCTTCTCTGTTCTTCTCCTTACACTGGTCTCCATTTGGGAGCAAGAATGAATTGTTAAATATTAACCACGTCATTCCTGGGCTCACCCCTCCCGCCCCCTTGGAATGACACAGAAGGCCTCCAGGGCTCCCGGCTTCCTCGGCCTCCTCGCCAGCCTCTCCTGCCATCTTCCCTCACTCCGCTCCAGTCACACCAGCCCGCTTGCTGCTCTCCGAACTCTCAGACACGTTCCTGCCTTGGGCCTTTGAACTTGCCGTTGCCTCTGCTGTGGAAGTCAGTCCTGGCCCAAGCAGCCTGAGCCCTTGCTTCTCATCTTTTTCTCTTCTCTTCTCTTCTCTTCTCTTCTCTTCTCTTCTCTTCTCTTCTCTTCTCTTCTCTTCTCTTCTCTTCTCTTCTCTTCTCTTCTCTTCTCTTCTCCTCTCACTTTCTTTTCAGATTTCTGAACCCTTGACCTGCATTTTCCTTGTAGTATTTATCTCCACCAGGCCCAGGATTGTGTATGTGTTTGCTTATTTGGAAACTTCTTGGTGGCAGAGACGGTGTTGGCTGGGTTCACGGCTGTATTCCCAGGCCCTGGCACAAAGTACGTGCTCAGTAAATAGTTGACGTCAGTGTGAAATTCCACAGTGATGCCAGAGTACCACACTTGGTGTGGAACTGCCCTTCTGCTGCAGGTCATTTGCCCTCGTCTGTTTTGTGTGGGTTTTGGAGAGCTTTGCTTTTGTGCCCCTCTGCCCTGCCTCTATAATTAGACTCAGAACGTAGCTCCTTTAAGAGCAAACTGAGACCTCCGAAAGGTGGGTGTACTTACAGACATTTGGCCCTCAGGAACTCACGGGCTGTGTTGTGCCGTGGAGGTCATGGCCGCAGCCAGAGCTCTGTGGTTAGCCAGGACGGGCACTTGGCCCAGCTGTAGATTAGTAGGAATGGCACATGCGGGCACTCCTGGGCCCTCCGCAGGGTTTTAGTCTCAACTTTCCTCAAAGCTGGAGGGGGCATTTCTGGAGCATTTTCAGGGGGGAACCTTGACCTTCCTCTTATCTGCACACACCAGCCTGCCCAGATTGCACCCGGAATTGGAACAAATCCAGGCACCGAAGGAAACCAGACCGGGCCTAAATAAGATGTTTTAATGAAAGTCCCAAGCGAAAGTCTTTTATCTTTTATTTTTCCTTCTGCTTTTAAGGATACCAGTAATCTTCATGACAGGTTCGGGAAGTCATGTGTTTCAGGATGATGGAAAGTTTCTAAACTAAAAAGTCCAGAAAATCTAGCCATAGGCCATTGGAGAGGATGCGACCTTCCAGCTCATGTGAGCGGCTTTGGCTTCCTTGACCGGATATTGCCGTGACCGGTTATTCCTAGAGATGCTGTGTGTGTGTGTGTGTGTGTGTGTATGTGCATGTGTGCATGTGTGTGAGAGAGTGTGTGTGTAGGGTGTGTGTTTATGTGCATGTGGGTGTGTCTGTGTGTGCATGTGTGTGTTAGAAAGAGGCCCATCATGGGGACATTTGGGACTTGGCTGCTTGTGTGAGGAATTACAGTTCAGGGGCAGGAGCGGAACTATCCAGTCCCACCGTTTCATTTTCCAAAGGAAGGAAAAGGCCTGGAGAGGGTAGGCCTCACGCAGAGTCCTCCAGGAGAGCTGCAGAGCTAGTGGAGTGGGTGGGCCTCAAAGCCCAGGCCTCCCGGTCCCCCATCCTGCGAAACAAGTCAGTTTTCTTGAGCGCTCACTGTGTGCGGGAGGGGGCTGTCCTGAACCCAACAGACAACTCTTGACTTAGACCTCTCTGCTTCAGTCTCTTCTTATCCTTACATTAGAAATGAGAAAGTCGAAGCTTAGAGACAGATGACCTTGCCCAAGGTCACACAGATAGCACATGGTAGGGCTAGAATTTGACCCCTGGTTCCTCAGCGCAGGGGCCTGTATTCTTCATCAGATGCTGTCCTGTCAGTTCTCCAGGCATTGACCGTGGCTCTGGACCATTTGGAAACCACGGTGCACCTATCAGCAGCAGCTCCCAGAACACAGCCAAAGTGACAGAGAGGCCCCGGTGAGTGAGTGACCGAGGGAGCCCAGCTCAGCCTGGTTTCAGAAAGAGGCCGCCAGGCTTTTGAGCAGTCCCTGTCCAGAGTATACACTCTCTGTCATTCACGCACCTCTCAGCTAAAACAGACAGCGCCCCCTCGTCACTGAGAGCCCTCTCAGCAAAATCACAGCGCCTCTGTCACCAGCATCTAGGGGTCGGTTCAGAACTGATTGTGAGGTAGTTGGCATGGACCTGGCTGACCTGTTTATCTGTGTGAGCCTGGGCAGGCTCATCAGATTATTCAACAGGAAAACGGACATGAGGTGCCCTTCATCCGGGCGAGTAAATAAAACCAGGTCGCAGAAAGCGTCTAGAACAGTGTGGCACATGGCTCAATAAGAGCCCCCCCTCTTAGTAACAAGCCAAGTACCTCCCTCCCGTCCCTGACTTGTCCCGCCCGCGTTAAAGGAAGACCGCAGCGGCGTGGTTCCCTGCTGCCTGTCTGGGGTTTAGCAGCACTGCGGGGTGTGTGCGGGGTGCCGGGTGTGTGTGTCTGAACTGTGCACAGTGTTCTGAGTTCTTGGGAGGGCCCAGGAGTGGAACGATCACGTAGAGATTTCTTGGCGCGCGTGGCAGGTGTTAGATAAATGAGCCTAAATGTGATACTCGAGTCAGCGCTTTGCGCAGCTTGAATTGAAAACTTGCTGCCTGTGGTTCAGCCTGGTCGGCCCGGGAACTGTTCTCAGGCCAACGTGACTTTGGCCCCGAAAAGCCAGCAGGGCAGCCTCGCAAAGAGGTCTCTTCATCACTGCCTCGTTTCTGCGTGTGTTTTGTTTGAGAGGCAACAAGCAGTTATTTGAGGAGGAAGGATTGCTATACGGGAAGCACTGATTCGGGCGGAAACCCAAACAGTGTTTCCATTGTGACGTGAGGGCAAGGGGATTTGTGAGAAGGGCAGGGAAATAATTGCATGAGTAGAGAAAGAAAATTCTATTGGTGATGAGAAGCTGTCATTCTTTGTTTTTGTCTTTATTTTTATTGTTGACTTTATTATAGATGTCCCCATCTTGCCCACTTTGCCCACCTCTACCCATTCTCTCCCCCCCTGCCTTTCCCTCTGCACCTCACCATACTGCTATGTGTCTATGGGTTATGCATATATATTGTTAATGGTTTCTTCTGTGCAGAAGCTTTATTTGTTTTTTAAATATATTTTGTACCAGAGGCCCAGTGCATGAAATTTGTGCAGGGGGCAGGGGCTGTCCCTCAGCCCAGCCTGCATCCTCTCCAATCTGGGACCCCTCTTGAGGAATGCCTGACTGCAGGTTTTGGCCTAATCCCTGTGGGTTTGGGCCTAAACAGGTATTCGGACATCCCTCTCACAGTCCGGGACTGCTGACTCCTAACCACTTACCTGCCTGCCTGCCTGATTGCCCCTAACCACTTCTGCCTGTCAGCCTGATTGTCCCCTGCTGGTCTGACTGACCTAACTGCTCCCCTGTGGGGTCCCTCCAGCCCATGGAAGGTGAGCACATGAAGTGACCTGCTGACCAGATGAGAGATGCAATGGGTGCTACATGGAGGGCCCCTCTGAAAAGTGTTCAGCTGGGGTCTCTTCATGAAACCTGGTAATGGGCTATCCAAGGCTGTGACAGGGAGGTGTTCCCACCTGAGTAGAATGGTTGACAGTATGTTAAGGGAGATAGAAGCAGATGTGTGTCTGGGGTCTCAGGGGTCTGGGAGTCTAGGGAAAGAGGGGAGGAGGGGAGGGGCAGTGAAGACGAGAGAAGTTGGAGGGATGAGACCCCACCTGTGGAAGGCTCTGGGGCCGGAAGTGCTGGGTCCAGAAGCAGAGGGATGGGTGCGATTCTTGCCCTCTGACCCTACCTTCCCACCAGAGTGCGTCAGCCTCCTCGGCCTTTGTACAAGGACCAAAATGGACACTACCTGGAACTCCCACTAGTGCCTTGTCAGCTAAAACTGGTTTCTTTCCTTTTTCTTAGTATCCCGCAGAAATCAGAAAGTACGAATACGACCCAAATTTTGCAATTCGTGGACTTCATTATGATGTGCAGCGGGTAGGTTTAAACCTCATGTTTTTTTTTCGTTTAACAGTGTTTGGATACAATGTACTCCTGGTGCTTTTTTGTTGCTCAACAGACATTGATTTTAAATTCATGTTCTTTGGGGCCACAGAATTGAATTCTTCAAAACGTCTTTGGATAAAGGCTTTTATTTATTGAAAATATATTTTATTGACTTTTTATAGAGAGGAAGGGAGAGGGATAGTTAGAAACATCGATGAGAGACATCTATCGGCTGCCTCTTGCACACCCCCTACTGGGGATGTGCCTGCAACCAAGGTACATGCCCTTGACCGGAATCGAACCCGGGACCTTTCAGTCTGCAGATCGACGCTCTATCCACTGAGCCAAACCAGTTTCGGCAGGATAAAGGCTTTTTAAAAGAGACCGTGCGTTAGAAAAGCAGGAATGCAGTCAGCAATTTGGGACAGGCCGCTTATTTCCAGTAGTCCTCGTTGGTGCGAGGAGGAGCCAGTTGTCATACCTTTCAGAGGCCATGTCTTTCTTTATAATACATTTATGGATTTCCGAGGGGAAGGGAGAGGGAGAGAGAGAAACATCAGTGATGAGAGAGAATCATTGATCGGCTGCCTCTTGCACTCCTCCTACTGGGGATTGAGCTCACAACCTGGGCATGTGCCCTGGCCAGGAGTCAGACCTTGATCTCCTCGTTCATAGGTCGACGTTCAACCACTGGGCCACACCAGCCGGGCTGGGCCATTTCTTTAATGAGTTGCACATGCTTTCAGACACAGGCAGCTGCTTCCTTTTGGTAACCGCTGAATGTCGATAGGATTTGTAATGACACCCGGCGTTCCCGTTCAGTGTGCAAACTGTGGCGCATTACTCACCTGTGTTTATGTGTTTGAAGGCGGTGCTGATGAAGATTGATGCTTTCCATTACATCCAGCTGGGCACTGTCTACAGGTAAGAGGAAGCTCCTTGCCTCCCACACTCAGTACTCCTTCTCCCCTGGGCTCTCGATTTTCCGCAGAGGCGTCCACCCTGGACATTGTCGCTTAACCTATGTACCCAAAGCACTTTCCTCCACCACCCCCTCCTCTCCCCTAAAATCCGGGAGGCTCCCCACACCTCTTAGGTTTTCTGTCGACCTCCAAACCCTTACTTAGCTCCTTTCCTTACTGGGTTGCTTAAGACTCTTACTGCAAGTGACTGGACCCCGATTCCCACGGGCTAAAACGAAAACACAGTCCTGGCTCACCAGTGGTGCGGCCGGCCCGTAGCAGGTGGGAACGGCTCCAGGGCCCAGACTGATGTTATCAGAGCTCTTCCCGTTCCTTGGCTCTCCTGCCCTCTGGGTAAGGTCTCTCTGGGCAGGCCCTCCCTGTGGGGACCCCTGGCATTACCAGCTTCCCTCCCCCCAGCTCGAGAGAAGGGCAGTTTCTCTCCCCTCCAGTTTCAGTGAGTCTAAGAGGGAGCAGATGCTGGGCAGGGACAAACAGCACGTGCATTCCTCTCCTCCCAGTTCTCGTGTCTCCCTGCAACATCTATTCATGCCGGCGGCCATCCTGCCAGGATAGCTTTCCTTCCTTTCTGCTCCTTGAAATCCCAGTCCGCCTTCAGGCCCCTCCTCACCCCTCAGCCTGAAATGGTCTTTTTTTTTAAATTTTTATTAATTTTTTATACATATCTCCCCATTGCCCCCCTTCCCTCCCAGGCATACCCCAACCCCCCAGTGTCTGTGTTCATTGGTTATGCTTATATGCATGCATACAAGTCCTTTGATTGATCTCTTATCTACCTCACCTAACTTTAATCTTCCTGCTGTAATTTCACAGTCTGTTTGAAGCTTTACTGTCTCTGTATCTATCCTTTTGTTCATCAGTTTATAATGTTCTTTATTATCCCCCAATGAGTGCGATCATGTGATGCTTCTCCTTCATTGACTGGCTTATTGAAATGGTCTTTTTCTTTGCTCTTGGCTTCTAATATTGTCTTGTTTCTTCCGTAGATAAATAAGCCATTGTGCCAGGGTGTATGGGTGGGGCCAGGCAGGAGTGTCCAGCTGTAGGTCCCGGGACAGTCTCTGTGGCCTTAGTGCTGGGCGGGGTGTGGCTGAACCAGCCAGGGGTGCCTGTGTGGGCTCTGGAGCCACACTTCCCGAGTGGGCACTCAGACCCCACCACGTAGGTGTGTGGCTCTGAGCAAGCTCTCGACGGTCTCAAACCTTGGTTTGCTCTTCTGTCAGGTGGGCCTGGTTCCAGTGCCCTCCTTCGCGGCGGCTTGTCAGGCAGACGAAAGCATGCTTGAATGGTGCCCAGAGCACGCTAGGCACAGACATTACTCCTCTTCCCTTTCTCCTCAAAAGGGGTCGTGAATGAGTGAGTGCTTCACCCTCAGCCTCGCTCGTTTCCGAGGCCTGAGGCCGGAGACCCGCCGAGGGGACCCGCAGTTGCTGCACCAGGTGCTGCGTCTGGTTAAACTCTGTGTCGTGGGCTGTGGGCATGCGTGCTGCCGGGCAGGGGAGCCACAGACTGCTCTCCACGGCAGCCCCCCTTTGCACCGAAGGTTTTGCTTCTTCACTGGAACCGTTGTGAAAAGCTAGGGTTGTTCCCATCGCAGTCCCTTCTCGGGTGCCAATCACTGCCCGTCTGCAGGAACTCACTGAGTCTTCTCAGTAACCCTAGGAGGTGGGCACTATTGTTTCCGGTTTTAAAATGACCCTGGGGCCCCAAGAGTTGAACCCCTTGTCTAGGTAATACCCCCGGTAGCTAATTAAAGGAGGTGGGAGTTGAACCCCAGGCAGACTGGTTCAGATCTGTGCTCCGACCCCTAGTATTTCTCATAACCACACGGGGGGTGTATCGTAGTTTTCGGTGCTGGTTTATACACCCTGTCGTAGGCCGATTCCTCGGCTGCTTTTGAGCTGGCATTCGGTTACCGGGGTTTAAGGGTGCAGCTTGTGTACCCAGGTTCCTGTGTCCGTGCTCAGAGGCTGAAATGGCTTCCAAAGGACTGGTTCGGGCCTTGTGTGGAGGCTGAGAACCCACCCGGCAGAATCCTTTTACTTTTTGTATATTTTCTTTCCAAGCGTTCATACCTTACACAGGTGTGCACACTTGACTGTTGCTACCTTAGCAAGCGCTGTTTTCCAAGGTCACTGTCTGGAGTGATCTGGCTTGGTACCAGCGTGTTATCTGATTTCTGGAGCCGGAAGTACATTGCGTCTTTTGTTTTCAAAGCAAACAGAAGTACATTGCCTCTTTTGTTTTCAAAGCTGGTTCTTGTAACAAGTTAATCAAGATCGGAGGCAAAATATCAATGAATCCACTCGGATATTTTTAGAAGTCATACGAGGGTGGAGAAAGAGGCTGAAATTAAAGTCTCTTGAAAGTCACATATCAAACATAAATTATCTTTGTACGTATTTTAATTTTGGCCAAGTGACCTGGCACTTTAAGCGACCTACTTGTGTCAGTAACTAGAATTCTCATGGGATCACGTGTCACCCCTGTTGCAGCGCAGTGTGGTGCTCCCAGCACGCGTTCTGTGGTCCCTCCTCACGGTGTCTGCTTCTCCAGCCCCTTCTCTTCGGGAGGAGGGGGTGGAGGAGTGACATTTCCCTCTGCTACTCTCTAGAGCGGGAGACTCCAGGTGAGGAAACTTGAGCCCACTGAGCCCTGAGTGCAGGCATCCGCTCCCGGCGCTGGTGGCAGCGGCAGGGCTGAAATGCAGCCGCTCTGGCTCCGGAACTTGCTTTTTCCTTCTCCCGCTGCTCTGGAGGCAGGCAGGCAGGCGGTGGGTGTTCCCGTGGCGTGTCCAGAGGCGCAAACCGGCCTTCGCTGTCACGTAGCCTTTGGGTCACCCCTCCTGGAGGCAGTGCCCAGGCGCCTGCCTGCCTTGTGTCACGGGGTTTAGTCCACGGAGCCTCGTGCACGCCTTTTTCCATCTCCACACTGACCTTAGGGTAGAGTCTCCGAGGGCACAGGGATGATGAGACAGAGCCAGCCTTTCTTTTTTTTTTAATATATATATTTTATTAATTTTTTACAGAGAGGAAGGGAAAGGAATAGAGAGTTAGAAACACTGATGAGAGAGAGAGAGAGAGACATCGATCAGCTGCCTCCTGCATGCCCCCCACTGGAGATGTGCCCGCAACCAAGGCACATACTTCTGACCGGAACTGAACCCAGGACCCTTCAGTCCACAGGCCAACGCTCTATCCACTGAGCCACACCGGTTTCGGCCAGAGCCAGCCTTTCTCTCCCAAATGCATTAAAAACGTTAAAAAAAAAAAAAAAAGGAAAACTCACCTCAAAGTCAGGCATTAGAAGGCCGTGGACCTGGTTGAGGGAGGCAGCGTGGCGTAGAGTTGAAGACCCACAGAGCCCTTGGACCCAGGACTGACCCCCCTCTTCCTGTCACTGACCTGGGGGAAGGCACAGGGCGGCAGAGATCTAAGTGAAGGCCTGGGTGGGACGCAGATCGGCGGAGAGGAGGTGCGTGTAAGATGACTCTGACCTCTCCGCTCCCGTTACCTGTAGCGCGGCGGCAGCGGTAACAGTAGTAGCACTTTGCCTGTCGTTCGCAGCAGTTACAGTGGCACCTCGTGCCTCCTGGTGATGCCCCGCACCTTTGCTTGAAATACCCCAGCCCTTGCCAGAAGCCTGACAGTCCTCGATCTCGCTGGCCACGCTCTCAACTGTGCTGCCCGTCTTTCCCCAGAGGCCTCAGTGTGGTCCCTGATGAAGAAGTCATCGAGATGTACGAGGGGTGCCACGTGCCTCTGGAGCAGATGAGCGACTTTTATGGCAAGGTAAGGAGAAGTCTGGGGGATGCGTGTGGTGCAGGCTCCACAGGTGAGACTTTGGGGGGATTTCCTTGTGCTTAGAGTGAGACACCAGCTCTGCCTGGATGAGAAGAACAAGGAGAACCTTTCTTAGGCTGTTTTGTTAGAGCAGCGGTTCTCAACCTGTGGGTCGCGACCCCTTTGGGGGTCGAACGACCCTTTCACAGGGGTCGCCTAAGACCATCGGAAAATGCAGATATTTACATCATGATGCATCACAGTAGCAAAATGTCATGGTTGGGGGTCACCGCCACATGAGGAACTGTATGCAAGCGTCGCGGCCTCAGGAAGGTTGAGAACCACTGTGTTAGAGTTTTGCTTTCCTCGTGGGGAGGGATCGGGTTGACCAGCACCCCCTCGGGAAAGGCGGGGTGTGGGCCTGGGCTTCTCACTGCGCTCCCTGCCCGCAGAGCTCCCACGGGAACACCATGAAGCAGTTCATGGACATCTTCTCGCTGCCCGAGATGAGCCTGCTGTCCTGCGTGAACGAGTACTTCCTGAAGAACAACATCGACTACGAGCCGGTCCACCTGTACAAAGACGTCAAGGTTGTGTGGGCAGGGGGAGGTCCCGAGTCCCCCCCTCCCCCCAAAACTCCCTCCCCCGGTGCTTTCCCACGGAACGAGCAGAATCCTGAGGCTCCTGCGTAGGTGAGGTGCCTGACATTGCCTTCGCCTGGCGAAGGTTTGTCCCTGAAAATTGTAAGATGTTTCGTTAGGAGAACTGGAAATCGGTCAGATTTATTGTTAAAAGAAGAAGGTGCTCGTCCTGTTACCTGGATTTCTTAATTCTCTCTGAGGCCAGAGGGGCGAGTGGTGATGAGGTCCAGCTGTACCGGGCTCATCCCTGAGCCTGGACAGCAGCTGGTGGCTCGACAGAGAGATGGGCGTTTGAGTCTCAGGCTGTGGCGCAGGGATGCAGCTGCCCACAGGAGGCGCCATTGTCTCTGGCACACAGGGGTGCCCTGCAGCTGTGGAAATCCTTTCAGAGGGGGAGAAAGAGCGACATAAGTATTTATATGCATGTTCACACCTCATTTATATAACTTCGTATTTATATATTTTAACTCGTAGTCTGAACTTTTTTCAGTACTTAAAAATGTTACTTAATATGTTTTTCTTACATATTTTTAAGGAGTGATAGAAATATATTTATAGAAAATATAATTTGTATATAATACATATTTATTGAAATATATGTATTTTTAAAAGATCCATATTCATTTCTACAATATTTTTTATTATGTGCTTACTAGAGGCCCGGTGCACGAAATTTGTGCACGGGTGTTTGTGTGTGGGGTGTCCCTCGGCCCAGCCTGCTGCACCCTCTCCAGTCCCTCTCACAATCCAGGACTGCTGGCTCCCAACTGCTCACCTGTCTGTCTTCCTGATTGCTCCTAACTGCTTCTGCCTGCTAGCCTGATTATCCCTAACTACTCCCCTGCCAATCTGATTGATGCCTAACTGCTCCCCTGCCAGCCTGTTTGCCCCTAACTGCCCTCCCCTGTGGGCCTTGTCACTCCTAATTGCCCTTCCATGCAGGCCTGGTCCCTCCCAACTGCCCTTCCCTGCTGGCCATCTTGTGGTGGTCATATTGTGTCCAAATGGGGGCAGGATCTTTGACCACATGGGGGCTACCATCTTGTTTGTTGGAGTGATGGTCAATCGGCATATTACTCTTTTATTAGATAGGATAGAGGCCTGGTGCATGGGTGGGAGCCAGCTGGTTTTCCCTGAAGGGTGTCCTGGATCAGGGTGGGGGTTCTCTGGGGGCGTGGGGAAGCCTGGGCAAGGGGCCAGTGGTGGTTTATAGGCTGGCCATGCCCCCCAGTGACCCAAGTGGAGGTCCTGGTATCAAGTGGAGGCCCTGGATTTATCTGTCTTTTACAATTGAAACTTTGTAGCCTAGAGTGGAGCCAAGCCTCCTATTCACTCCATGGCGGCAGCCATTTCTCCTGAGATTTATTTATCTTTTATAATGGAAACTTTGTAGTCTTAAGTGGAGGCCAAGCTTGGCTTCCTCCATCACCGGGGCAACCCTAGCCTCCTGCTCTCTTTAACTCCATAGCTGCCACCATTTTTGTTGGGATTTATTTATCTTCTATAATTGAAACTTTGTAGCCTTGAGTGGAGGCCTGGGCCCAACCAGGATGTGTGGAAAGCTTGACTTCCTCCATCGCCGGGGAAACTCAAGTCTCCCTCCTGCTCTCTCTGTGGCCATAGCCATCTTGGTTGGGGTTAATTTGCATACGTGCTCTTGATTGGCTTGTGGGCGTGGTTTGTGAGTGTAGCAGAGTGATGGTTAATTTGCATATTACTCTTTTATTAGATAAGATGACTAATTTAAAATTTTGACTGCCCTGAATCCTGGGTTTTAGGCAGATAAAAGCTGAATTATAGTTTCTCAATATCAATCTGGTGTTCTCTGAACGGAATTGAAGTATTTAGTTTCTAATCTCCTTTTCGTGCACACAAATACTTCATTTGTAAGAATCTTTAAGAATCTCTTATGGTTATATAACCTTTTGCACTTGTGAGGAGAGATGTTTATTTAAAAGTTCGTTTCAGATGACCATCAACAGTGAACACATATGCCGAGTTCTCTGTGTTCCAGGCACTGTTCTTTTTAGTGCTTTATGCATATTAACTAATTAAACCCTCACAATAATGCCTTGAAGTAGAAACTGTTATTGTCACCCTCATTTTATAGATAAATTGAGGCACAGAAAGGTTGAGTAACTTGCTCATGGTCACACAGCTAGTCAATAGCAGAGTCTAGATTTTAAACCGGGAAGTTTGGTTTTGGGCTGCTCTTAACCATTGCCTTCGGCCAATGTGATGTCAAAATACGCCTGAACTGGGAGGGCGTTGAATTTACAGTCCAGGGTGCGCACGCTTGATAGAAAGCTGCGATTTTCTAAGGCTTACGGCCCAGTTTGTCCCCAGTCCAGTCCCCTGTCACCGGCTCTGAGAGTGTCCAGGTGCCACCTGTGTGGAGGACCTCCTCAGTGCCCCCTGGGAGTGGGGCTGTGCTCGGACCCCTGCCAGGCCTCAGCCTGCCACACTCCTGGGCCTGCAAAGGGTTAGCTGCCTCCTCCTCCTCATGTCTGAGGCTGGACCACATCTCTGCCTGAGTCACCATCCCCACTGGCAGTTCTCCCTCATCGGTAGCACTGAAGAGAGGCAGGTCCATTCTCTTGTCTCTGCCTCTTTTTCTAGACGACTGAACCTGCTGTTGGGATCTAGGGGCAGGTGCAGTGATGAAAGGAACCATAATGCCCTTTGCCTGGATGGCCTGGAATCACTTGTTCACGATACTGCATATAGATAAATGATGGTTTATCATATGAGGCTTTCTTTTTTTTCTCCCAGAATTATCCACACAAATGATCTCCTCCCAGTGACCCTCTTGCATCTTGCATGGAGAACTGCCACTGTCACCATGGAAACTTAGGTTTTCCCCACAGGGGCCACCTCTGACAAATGGGCCGGAATTTAGGTTTCATTTAGCGCTTGGATTGCAGGCTCCTCACGGCAGAGTGCCATTCCACTTGTGTTGCTACTCGGGCCAGTACGCTCACTGATGGAAAACGTTATCTTTTGACAGGATGCAATTCGAGACGTGCACATCAAAGGAATCATGTACCGAGCCATCGAAGCAGACATTGGTACGTGTTTGGCATCGCCGCAGAGTCATTGCAGGCTGCCCCGTCCCCGAGGCCCCTTCCAGGCATCTTACTCTCATGGAAGGTGCTGAGCCGAGGCTATAGCGCCTTTCTGCCTGCTGGGCATGGGCCCTGCATCCCCCCCCTCCCCCATCAGCTGTCTCCCTCCCCTTTGCCTAGTCCAGAAGGACAGGCGCCGGCAGCTGCAGCCCCTTCGTTTTTCCCCTTTAGACTGAGGAGGCGGGGTCCTGGCTACTGTTGCACCAGACACTGATAGACCACCTTGACCCTTAAGCCCTCTTTCTCTTCCCCCACGTGCCCTGGACAGTGCTGGGCCCTGGCAGATGGGGTGGGCCTCGCGCTGAACCTGGGTGTGAATTTTTCTCTTGCTCTTAGACAAGTACATCTGCTACGCCGAGCAGACGCGCGCGGTGCTGGCCAAACTGGCGGATCACGGCAAGAAGATGTTCCTCATCACCAACAGCCCCAGCAGCTTTGTGTAAGTCCTGACTTTCCCGCTCGCTTCCTGGATTGCATGGCACAGAGGAAATGTGCGAGAAAAAGTGGCAAAAACGGTTAACCCCTTCAGCGCTCGACTAACCTGGCCGGCGTGTCGTTTAGGGACAAAGGGATGAGCTATATCGTGGGAAAGGACTGGCGGGACCTGTTTGACGTGGTCATTGTTCAGGCCGAGAAGCCGAGCTTCTTCAACGACAAGCGGAGGTGAGTGTCTGCCTCTCCGGGGGACTGGGTTTTCCTCATTGGCCACGGTGAATCCTTACGATGGAGCCGGGTCCTGGTGGAATCCGGTTGGAAATCACAAGCATCTGTCATCAAAGCCTTTGATTTATTAAAAAAATATATTTTATTGATTTTTTACAGAGAGGAAGGGAGAGGAATAGAGAGTTAGAAACATCGATGAGAGAGAGATATCCATCAGCTGCCTCCTGCACGCCCCCCTACTAGGGATGTGCCCGCAACCAAGGTACATGCCCATGATTAGAATGGAACCTGGACCTTTCAGTCCGCAGACCGACGCTCTATCCACTGAGCCAAACCAGTTTCGGCAAAAGCCTTTGATTTTGAAGTCCTCTAGCAAGTACTTGGAAGGAGAGTGAGATTTGTCCATAGCAGACACCTTACATGTATCAACGTAGATCTCAGTTCAACTCGGGCTGCTTCAGTGCTATTGGTCAGGCTTTGAGAAATCGATGGATAACAATGAAAAATGCAAACTCGCGCTCCCGCAGTACAGTAGATCTCTTGATGCAGATAGATGGTGAAGTATAACAGAACAGCGGCAGCCAGCCACCTGGTGGGCAGCTCTTTAAGGAGAGCTATAAATGGTACCTTTAAAATTGCAGCCGGGCCGAGACCGGTTTGGCTCAGTGGATGGAGCGTTGGCTTGCGGACTGAAAGGTCCCAGGTTCGATTCTGGTTGGGGGCATGTACCTTGCTTGCGGGCACATCCCCAGTAGCGGGCGTGCAGGAGGCGGCTGATCAATGTCTCTCTCTCATCGATGTTTCTGACTTTCTCTCTCTCTCCCTTCCTCTCTGTGAAGGATCAATAAAATATATTTAAAAAAAATTGCAGCTGGCTTTTGCAAAACTCTGCAACACAGGTTTTGCATCAGGTGGAGTAAATGTCTACCAAGACGTACAGAATGTCTTTCTGCCCCAGGAGCTTTGGGAAACGGGAGCCGTTGTAGGTCTGACCCCGGAGTTCTTTCTCTACTACAAGTCCTTGGACTCAGAGGTGGGGTGTGGGCGGAGGGGGTGGGGGTGGAGGGTGGGGCACAATTCGGAGACCTTGCCCCGGGAAGGGGGATGCTGCAGTTGTTTTCAGGTTCGGGCAGCCCCTTCTGTTCCAGGGGGTGAGCACGTGGCGTTTCGCACAGCAGACAGCCTGCACACTACCACCCTCATAACGCCTCCCGTTTCTGTTCTTAGACCTTTCCGAAAGGTGAATGAGAAAGGAGTCCTACTCTGGGATAAAATCCACAAGTTGCAGAAGGGCCAGATTTACAAGCAGGTACCTCGCGACCTTATCCCGTTGGCTGCTTTGCTGCGCGTGGTCAGTAATGATGACAGCTGACATTCACCGAGGCTCACTCGGGGCCGGCAGTGCCCAGTGCTCTGCCTGATGGGCTGTGCATGACTTGGTGGCAGAATTTAAGCTTAAGTCAATATCGAAATCAACTCAGAATTGAACAGTTTCTTGAAACGAAATGTACAGCATTACTTTTCTTATAAAAAATATATTTTACTGATTTATTTTAAATTTCATTTTATTGATTTTTAAAAAAGAGAGGAAGGGAGAGGGATAGAGAGTTAGAAACATTGATGAGAGAGAGACATCGATCAGCTGCCTTCTGCACGCCCCCTACTGGGGATGTGCCCGCAACCAAGGTACATGCCCTTGACCGGAATCGAACCTGGGACCCTTCAGTCCGCAGGCCGATGCTCCATCCACTGAGCCAAACCGGTTTTGGCAAGCATTACTTTTCATAGTAAATAACAAGATACCGGTAGCAAAGCTTGGAAATGTCTCCTTTAAGAAGCATTTGGCCACATGGCATATTACTAGTATTTGCCCAGATTAGTAATTGCTTCATGACAAGCTATGTCTCATTCTACAGTTTTGCTATGTTTTGGTATTATATAAGGCTTGCAAATGTTTGAATAAATGATTTGACTTGCTGACTATTACTGTGTTACTGAAGTAAGTTTTTTTTTTTTTTTAATGTATTGATACATTCCTGGGGGATTTAGAACAATCTTGGCATTAAGTGTATTTTGTAGGCCTTGAAAACTTAGCTTTAAAAAGCCATTCCACTTCTAGGAAGTTAGCCCAAGAAAATGATTAAGATGTAGCTAAAACCCTACTACTATAAGAATGAAGTTACTTACAAAATAAGTTATATTAAATTTAAAATAAGTTATAAAAGCAAAATAATTTTTTTGAAGTTAAAAAAAAAAGGCATTTTGGGCCATGGGTTATACAAGGGCTTCTGCCTATTACAGGTGATAATATCTTTATTTTGCTTATTGCAGGGCAATTTATATGAATTTTTGAAGCTTACTGGATGGAGAGGAAACAAAGTGTTGTATTTTGGTGACCACATATACAGTGACCTGGCGGTGAGAGAAGCCTTTTTTCTATTTCTTCACTGGGGGACAGAGGTGTTAATCCCACTTACTAAGGAATTTCTCTTTTGGTTAAAACCATTTTTATGCTTTCATAAAGCGAGGAGTAGGTCACATTTTTAATGTCTTATATTTTATAGAACAGGATGGACCAGTCATGAAATAGACAAGTTTTTTGGGAGTGAAATGATGGGAGTTAGCAGTTGACTCAGAGTTTAATCAGAAAATCTTTCCATTTAAGGAATGGTGAGAAATAAATGCCCGTGCTCTTTCCTTTTCAATTTATCAATGTGTCAGAAACACACCACTGCAGCATAAAGGCTTGAGACATCAGTCAGGGCTCCGTTGCCAGCCTGTCGCTTTGGATGCGTTAAAAACCCACCTTCCCTGGAAACAGGAAAGGGAAAGTGAGGCTCTTCATGCCATTGGAATGCCTCGAGGAGATTGCCTTGAATTGTGCTTGGACCTGTGGTTGGAACAATATGTAATGGGAGCTAGACTGGTTATCCCAGCGCCTGTGTGAAGTGAAATCTTTCCAGGTGACTCCTGCACACACCTGCGTAGTCCCATCTGTCTGTGGGTTGAGGTCTAGTGGAAGGAACCTTGGGCTCGGGTTAAAGACCGTCGTTTTTACCTCAGTTCTACTGTTTACTAGCTGTGTGACCTTGAACACTTCCCTCAAGGCCTGATGTCCTTTCACACTTTTTTGTAAAAAGTGTGAAAGAAGATCCTATCTAATAAAGAAGGAATATGCTAATTGACCGGCACACCCTCACAAAGATGGCCGTGCCCACAACCAATAAGGGGGGAGTATGCTAATTGACTGCCACGCCCTCAAAGATGGCGGCGCCCACAGCCACAAGATGACGGCGCCCAGTCCCCTCAGCCCTGCCAGGGCAGCAGGTGTGCAGCAAGGCCAGGCCCGCCCCGGCCCCTGGCAGGTCTGGCTGCTCCTCGGGCCTGCCTCCTGAGTCCCCCTAGCCCCTCAGTCCCCAGCTGCCCAGGGCTGGCCTGACGCATAGGCAAGCCTCGGATGGTGGCTGCCCGAGGTTTATAATGTATATAAAAGTGCTTAATAAACTAGAAATATAAATTGTTACTATCAGGCACTCCCAGAATGTCTAGCCATATGACATGACATCATCACGGGTGTTTGCCCTTGCTAGATGGGGTCTTTGGGCTCTGATGAGATACTGTGTACTGCCTTTAAATCACATGGGTACATGGCCCTGTGAAGTCACACACACACACACACACACACACACACACACACACACACACACACGTCCTAGGTGTGGTCTTATGGCATGAGTACCACTGGGGCATTGTAAGAAATGCAGATTCTCAGGCTTCACCCCAGATCTACTGAGTTAGCAACTCTGGGGGTGGTGCCTGGCCATCTGTTTTAACCAGCTTTCCACACTAAAATTTGGTATTGGTAGCGCTCACCTCAGAGTGAGTTAGGACGTGCCCCCTCCTCTTTGGGTGTGGGAAGAGTTTGAGAGGGACAATGTTAACTCATCTCTAAGTGTTTGGTAGGATTCACCAGGGAAGCAATGGTTTTGGGCTTGACTTGGTTGGAAGTGTTTGGATTACTAATCCAGTCTCCTTACTAGCTAGATGTCAGTCAGATTTCCCGTTTCTTAGTAATTCGGTCTTTGCAGGTGTGTGTTTTTAGGAATATCTGTTCATCTAGGTCCGTGGTCCGCAAACTGTGACTCTCGAGCCACATGCAGCTCTTTGGCCCCTTGAGTGTGGCTCAGCCACATGTGGCTCTTTGGGCCCTTGAGTGTGGCTCTTCCACAAAATACCATGGCCTGGGTAAGTCTATTTTGAAGAAGTGGCGCTAGAAGTTTAAGTTTAAAAAATTTGGCTCTCAAAAGAAATTTCAGTCATTGTCCTGTTGATATTCAGCTCTGTCGACTAATGAGTTTGCCAACCACTGACTAGGTTATCCAAAAGCTGTTGGCATACAGTAGCTCAGAGTACCTTTTCTACTCTTTCTGTAGAATTGGTAGTAATGGCACCACTTAAATTTCTGATTTTTTTTTACTAAGTTGAGTTTCCTCTCTTTTTTCTTAGTTATACTAAAGGTTTGTCAATTTTGTTGATCTTTTTGAAGAACCAACTCTTGGTTTTGTTGGTTTTTTTCCTTCCATTTTCTTTCTCTGATCTAATCTTTATTTTCTTCTTCTGCCAACTTTTAGTTTACTTCTTCTAGTTCCCTAAGGTATACAGTGAGGTGATCTGAGGCCTGCTTTAATGTCGGTGTTTATAGCTGTAGCTCTCACCCTCAGCCTGGCTTTTGCAACACCCATGGTCTGAGTGTGTTGTGTTTGCATCTTGATTTGCCTCGAGGTATTTTCTCCTCTCCCCTGTTTGACCCATCGATGAAGAGTGTTGTTTAATTTCCATATAGTTGTGAATTTTCCAGTTCTTTCTTCTGCTGTTGAGTTCTAGTTTCAATTCCTTCTGAGCAGAAAAGATGCTTTTTTTTTTTTTTAAACAATATCAGCTTTTCAGAATTTACGAGACCACTTGGCATTGTGCATTTACTTGCTTATTTGTCATTTGTGTTTCCCACCAGGGCAGGGAGGTGTCAGTTTCTGTTCATTGTTTTATCCTCAGTTTGTAGAACTGGGCCCGGCAAACAGTCCTTGATAAATATTTGCCAGATGAGAAAATGAATGACCTGTTAGCACAGTGCTTGCGTATCTGGGGTTTTCTGGGACGTCACTGACATCAGGTCGCTTGGCCTAGTGTCAGCTCACAGGGTTATAATATTTGAATGAAAAATGTGATCGTGGTGTGTGTGTATGTTGTGTGATCATTCCAAGTCTGATATGCCACGGTTCCCCATGACCCGCGAGGCCTGGCGCCCAGTGGGTGTTCCCCCGCCGTCTGTGGGTGAATAGTGTCGTGGCCCAGCCTCTTGGTGGCCCTGACCTAATTGTTTTACAGGCCGTGGATAACGACTCCAGACCCCGAGTGTCTGCCAGGGCTCTGACTTCCAGCAGTTATTTCCAGAACAGACATTTTCTTGGGGTGAAATGATCAAAGCCCCAGGCTAACCTGGGTCGAATGGCATGTAATTTGTTGAATTGGGCTTGGTTAATAACTAACGGTTACAATGAAAAAGTAATTCAGCGAGTGCCTGTTGTGTCTGGGACAGGGCAGGCAGTGACTTAAAGTCCATTGAGATGAGTGTTGACTCTCTGTGATCTCTGCGAGCAGGACCTGACCCTGAAGCATGGCTGGCGGACCGGCGCCATTATCCCAGAGTTACGCTCTGAGCTCCGAATCATGAACACGGAACAGTACATCCAGACCATGACCTGGCTGCAGACGCTGACCGGCTTACTGGAGCGAATGCAGGTTTGAGATTTCTTTCTCTCCTCCTCTTTCGGTAAGCCTGAAAGTTAGTGCACTGGCCAGTGTTTCTTTAGATATTCTCTAATTGTGGTTATAAAATATGAGGCATAAGCCATCCTGCAGAATAATTACCGGGTTTTTTTTTTGCCCCTAAGAGTTTTGCCAATTTTTCTGAAGAGACCTTTCTCAACGCCCCCAAAGCCATTTGCAGAAAAAGGCCTTCATTTATGTCCCTCTGTCTGGAATTCCAGTGGCTGCGTTGGGAGATGTGCTGTGGGGTGGATTCGCGAGCCTCTGCCTTCGTTTGGGTCTAGTCCGGCTTCTGCCATTTGCCATCTCCGCCTGGGCCTCAGTTTCCCCTTCTGTAAAATGAAGGGTCCTGTGGAGTGAACACTCAGGCTAGGCACCACAGCTTACTGGGATGCCTCCAAGCAAGAGTCAGGGTACCTGGGTGCAGTCTCCACTTGCTTTTGAAGATAATACCTACAGCTGGCCTGCTCACTAGGGAGCAGCGGTGGTTTGTTCTTCCCATAAGTCACATACTCAGTTTCGTTGTTTTTCGTGGTGATTTCCTGGCCTGTGGCAGCTGTGACCCCTTTTCCAAGCTCACGAGGCACCTTGCTTTCTCACTTGGTTCCGCTGGCCAGCCCTTCAGCCCTCTCAGCACGAGGTTCGACATTTTTCAGGATAAGAGGCACGGGTGCCCGCTCTCTTGGCTAACAGACCTGCGGACTGTGCCCACGGCCTGCCAGCCTGTTCTGGGTGTGGCCAGGGAACTGTCTTGCCTGGCCGAGCTGGCAGCCTGTGTGAGCTCAGGCAGAGCTGCGAGGGGTGGCAGGCCAGGCCCTCACTCCAGGGCGCCCCCATTGCAGAGCATGGCCCCACACTGCTCGGTCTTGCTTCCACATGCTCTGGCTCCATTGGGTCTTGACTCTTATCTGACAAGGACTCATTCTGTTTCCTGCCCGTGCTCGTCTGAGAGATGGTTTTCTAAAAATAAAAGGCATCGATTCTGGGTTACTGTAGCCTCAAGTCTGTGCAAAGGTCATACAGTAATATGCATGTGTATGTATACATGTGGGCATATATGCATGAGAGTACATGTGTATGTATACATGTATATATACATGCCTACACACACACACACATAAATAAATGTGACACTGGACAGATTTTTGATCTAGTCACGTACATTGTGGAGTTTAAATTCTATGGTGAGTAATGTGTTAATTAAAATGTCAAAGCTAATTAAAGCTACACTCTCAAAACCATCCACACCCCCAGAAGTGCCGGGCCAGCCTCCCGGTCTCCAGGGACACGGCCAGCGGTCATTCGGCGTAGCTGCTTCCTGCCGGTGTAGGCAGGGGTGTTGGGCAAGAAAGCCACATTGCCAGCTCAGGGTTTTGTCTGTGGCAGAGACCCGAGCGGGTGCCTGCTGGCCACGCTGGGGAGCTGGTCAACAGAAGGCCTTGGCTCCCATGTCAGAAGCAGATGGTTTGTTTGGTCTTTGCCTCCGGGCCCTGCGGCCGCCCCGTGACTGTGAAGGGCAGGGAGCCACCTGTCCCCTGCGGTCACACGCGCCTCTGATTCTGGCTGAGCGTTCCTGTTCGGCCACGGGCGCCTCGCAGGGAGACGTGTGAGATTCCATTGTTCGGTTGTGGGCCGCTGCCGGGTTCTTGGTGCCTTCGCTCCTGTTTCAGCCCAACCAGAGCATTCTCTGCTTTTCCATGTTGAGGCCCTTTTACAAAAACATTTTTTCCCCTTAAACATTTAAAAAATAATACAATGTTAAGGAAGACAGCCACGTAAAACAAATTATAATTCTACTATCCTTGTATCAATTAAAGGAAATATTTTATGTTAATTTTTTAATATATGCACATATTTTCAGGTGCTTCCAATTAGTGGGTGTACGTGTTATTTCCACTTACCTGCCATTTTTATGTTGATGTATATGTGTATGCATTATGTGATAGATAGTATGTATTAAGTATATGTTCATATAGGGAATACATATGTGTAATGGTTCTGGCTGGTTTTGGCTCAGTGTTTAGACCATCAACCTACAGACTGAAGGGTCATGGGTTCAATTCCCAGTCAAGAGCATGTATCTTGAATGCAGGCTGATCCCTGGCCCCAGATGGGATACTTGCAGCAAGCAACCAATTGATGTGTCTCACATTGATGTTTCTCTCTCTCTCCCACTCCTCCCTTCCCTCCACTTTCTAAAAAAAATAAAAGAAATAAATCCAAATTAATGGAAAAATCTCCTCTGGGAGTATTAAAAATCAACATGTGTAATGAATACATTACACATGTATACAGTATACACATGTATACAGCATACACATATATACAGTATACGCATAGGCTTTATGTAGTTACATACACATGTTTATACATAGCCTTTAACAATACTATCTACTTTAATAGAGGCTTTGTTTAATATCATCATAATATCCAGTTTCGTTTGTTAAACGAAAATGCTCAGCCAAAATAGTTCTGAATGTCCAACAACAGTAACATTGCCTGAGCTGGCAATGTTCCTGTTGTTGGACATTCAGAACTATTTTGGTAAAGAAGGGAGGGTTGCAACTGGGAAGTCTGAAAATGTATTATTTCATGCGAGTGCCCATCTCTCAGATTTGAGTAAAATTTGTCCACGAGGAAAGCTGCCCATTAAAAATCCTCATTACCTACTGAGTTTATTCGCATCCAGAACATTCTCAGTAATTGGCTTGTGCCCCGCAGGTGCACAGAGATGCGGAGTCCCAGCTGGTTTTGGAGGAGTGGAAAAAGGAGAGGAAGGAGATGAGGTAAGAGCACCCCATTCTGAACATAGGACGTCTACTACTCTGACACACCCACCCGGGGCTCAGGCAGGCTTCAGACGTCCCTTTTAGCTCCCAGGCATGAGTGACGGCCTGAGGCCAGAGCCACCCAGCCCTCCGCTGTCATGTGTGACCGCAGTGACCTCCCGCACGCCTCCTGCCCTTGCATTTGTTTGTTTCTTTTTTTAAACCGAACCAACGTGCTCTGACGTCTCTCACTGAACAGACATGCAGATCTTGACCCCACATTCCCTGCCCGGGGGGGCCCCCATGGGATGGGAAGGCCAGGGGAGGAGGAGCTTGGCCTTCCCCTGTGGGCAGCCGGGGGCCCCGTGTGGGTGATGCTGGCTGCACCGCGTGGCTCCCGGGACAGTGTTGGAGGCGGGCCCTGCACCACTGAATTCCTGGGGCCCGTCCAGCCCTGGCGCTCATCCGGAACCCGGCTGTTTCCGGAATGTGCCCGCACTCAGTGTGGTGTGTTGACTGGGTGAATGCCCGCCTGCTCCCGGAAAAGTGGCGGGTGTGCGTCCTCAGGGGGTGGTTATTCAGGAGGCCCCTGCACAGCTACGCGTCCCGGAGAGGATGTGCCGTGTGGACACTGGTCACAGGCTCACTCCTGCTCTGTGCGTGGCCGCCGCTGCCCTGGGCGCAGCTGTCCCTGAGGCTGGAAGGAGCAGTCCCTTCCGGGGCACGGGGAGGACGGAGCCCCTCCCTCGGGCTACAGAAGCCGGGGGTACTGACCCTCCCTCTCAGGGGCTTGGCGTATTCCAATTTAATCATCACTCTACATGGGGGCGGGGGGTGTTGAGTGAGAGGGTGATGGGCAAGTACTGTGATTTGATTCTGGGCCCCTCGTCCCCTGTTCTCCGGGGACCTGATGATTAAACAAAGGAACCATTTCATCCGCCAGAAATTGTTGCTTTGATTTCAAGTTTCTAACAACTTTACATCTCAATGAGATTTAAAAAATATATATATATTTTTATTGCTTTCAGAGAGGAAAGGAAAGGGAGAGAGAGAAAGAAACATCAGCGATAAGAGAGAATGATTGATGAGCTGCCTCCTGCAGGCCCCCTGCTGGAGCGTGCAACCCAGGCACGTGCCCTTGACTGGAATCGAGCCTGGGAACCTTCAGCCCACAGGCCGATGCTCTTCCTACTGAGCCATACTGGCGAGGGCTCAATGAGATTTTTTAAGTGAAAGTTTAAATATTGATGTCACTCCACCCACAGACCTAGTTGAGTTCTTTTAATTTTCTGTTTTTTTGGTTGTCAACCTCTGTCACCAGTTGAGGGCAGACTACTAAGACCAGCCAGTGGCCTTTATCATACCATTGTGTAAATGATTATATTTTTTGCTGTTTCTGCAACTGATTAGCAGTCAGATGGTATTTAGCCATTTTGCTGGAATATTCTGGGTCCAGGGGTCCCCGCCATCAGATATGCTTATTCTGTGGACGTGTGGTGGGTGTTGATTTACCCACACATGCACCTGTGTCCACCTGCAGGGGCTTAGAGCCAGGGGCGGGGTGAGCAACCTTGTAAAACACTTGTCACCTAGGCTTCCAGGGGGCAGTGAGGTGTTTGAAGCCGAGCAAGGGATGGAGGAACTTACTTACATCACTACAAAAGAATTCTTCATTTCCTAAGTATCCAAAGTACTTCCGAGTTTATAGTACACTTTTGTTTTTCTGTCTCGCTCTTTGTGTTTTAATCCTCACCCGAGGACATTTTTCCATCAATTTTTTTAGGGAGAGTGCAAGAGAGAGGGAAAGACAGAGAGAAACATTGATGTGAGAGAAACACATCAATTGGTTGCCTCCTGCATGAGCCCTGACCAGGTAAACGAGGTATGTGCCCTTGACCGGAATCAAACCTGGGACCCTTCGGTCCGCAGGCCAACGCTCTACCCACTGAGCCAAACCGGCTAGGGCTATTTTTCTTACTTTACTCAGTTTTTGCTGCAACCTTGTAAAAAAAAGGGGGTGGTGGTCTTGATTTCATTCTATAGATGAGGGAGTTTTGGAGACTAGACCATTCCACATCTCTCTGTGTAGCTTTAGAAGCTACATTTTTCTCCTGTCTGCGAGCTTGGTGTATAGGTGTAGGGGGGCAGACACATGAACACTGGAGCCTCAAACCGTGCTTTTGGGGGGTCCCAGCAGGAGGTATGGTCGTCATTTGGATGGACGGGTGGACAGACAGCTGTGAGTCCCAGGGAGCTAACTGATTTTGGCTTCCGTAACCTGAAACTCCTCGGAATAATGCCTGCCGCACCCCTCTTTTCTGGCTTCTTCAGAGAAATGAACAAAGGCTTCTTCAACGCCCACTTCGGAAGCCTGTTCCGCACAGACCAGAACCCCACCTACTTCCTGAGGCGCCTGTCGCGGTTCGCCGATATCTACATGGCGTCCCTGAGCTGCCTGCTCAACTACGACGTCAGCCATACCTTCTACCCCCGGAGGACTCCGCTGCAGCACGAGCTGCCCGCCTGGTCCGATGCCCCCGCCACCTGCAGGCTGCCCCTCCTGCAGGCGGCCCAGGCCAAGTGACCGGCCTCCTGGGGACGAGGCCAGACGCAGCCCCGGCCCAGACCCGGGGACAGCACGGGCTGGCCTTGTGTGGCTACGAGTGTTGCTTTGGGAAAAGGCACAGAATCGCCTCTTGATATTGATTTCGGACCTTCTGGAGGACACGCCCCAGGTGGTGGAGACGGAAGCCAGCGCGTCCCCGTCCCGCCTTCCTGCTCCCCCCGAGCTGAGCGGCAGGCTTCACGGGGACACGGTGATCAGCCCTCTCGTTGACCGAGGTGCTGTGACGGGTGTCGGTTTTCCTGGGCCAGGGGACGCTTCCTGATGCCCTCTCCGGATCCCAGCAGGAGAAACTCCCGGCCTCTTCCCTGGAAAGCAGGGAGCATTCAGGGTGCCTCGGGGACGGAGGGCGCCGTGGTGCGCGGCGACACTGCTCCCAGAAAGCGGATGGTGTCGTGGGCTCTGTAGCAGCATAAGTGGCAGAGATGATCCCAGACAGTGGGACCCCCTCACCCTTGGGGCTCTGGCGTTCCGGTGCATCAGTTGGGAGAAAAGAGAAAGGACCAGGGGAGGTGCATGTCCTTCCCCCTGGCTTGTCCTCAGCCTCCGCCTCCTGGGCCCCACCCCGTCCTGGGGAAGGACAGGTGCCACGGGTGATGGGGCGCTTGCTCCTTTCCCCGGAGAAGGAGAGAAGGGAGGCTGGTCACATGTCCGGCTGGCAGAACGGACTGGGAGAAGGCTGTGCACAGCAAGAAGCGCTCAGAGCCAACGCTTGGGGGTGGGTGCCCTGAAATGCCACCACCCCAGTGTTGCTTTGAGGTGCTCATCGGAGGACAGAAAAACGAAACAGAAAGAAAAAAAGTCCTGGCCGTGAAATGCCGGTCCCTCCCTGGGTTGTGTTGCTAAGATGTAGGCCTGATCGGAAACCATCCCTTTCTGGAGGCAAGAGACACGCCGCCTCCCCCTGGATGACCGGGGAGGGGGGGCTTCACCCAGCAGGGGAGGGGGCGGGGGCCTCACCACCTGGCTGGCTCCCACCCTCTGCTCCCCTTTCTTCCTTTCCTGCCGTGCGTGCATGCGTGCATACGTGGGCTGTTGTGGGACTTGGGTGTTTTTTTTTCGTTAGGTGTCTGTACTTAAGGTGGGGAGCATAAAGGGCATGAGACTAAGAGGAAAGGGGTGATAAATGGCTTAGGTAACGGAGTATCTCTCATGTCTTGGTAAGGACAGCGCCCGGGACATCCGTTTTAAACCTGATGCGGGGCAGGTGCGGGAGGGGCTGGCTGACTGAGGGCAGTGAACAGCAGTGAACAGCAGAGCCGGCGGTTGACCAAAGGCTGGCTTTTGTCAACAGCGGATTTGACCGTGGCATCGCCTTGTATTTAACGATGATAGCGATGGTGACCCCATAGACCCAGGAGGCCCCAGCAGCTGGGCCCCCTTTTTTTCCGGCTAAATTTCATTATAAACCCAGCGATCTGTTTCTTTTGGGGGGGCGGAGTAGGCCTTTGGTTTACTGTTTGTTCGCTCCCAGGTGCCTGGAGCACCCGAGTTGACTGGCATTTAGGGGGTGCAGGGGGAGGCCCAGAGCTGCTTAGTCTTGGGGCCTCCAAGGACACGCCGGTGCTGTCGGCTCCCCTCGGGGAAGCGGGGTGAGGAAGTAGTCACCACTGTGCTTAAAAACCTCTCAGTGTCTATCTGATCGGGTGTTGGTTGGCCGTCTCGGGGTGCCAGTTACAGGGTATTAGTTTATTCCAGGGTGAAGTAGGCCTGTTTTCAGTCCTGCTTCCGCGCATGTCTAGGCCGGGCGAGCCAAGCCTTGGGGGAGAAACGCATTTGCTGGGCACGAATGATATATTTCACAACTTATTACCAAGTACGGTTGCGGTCTGTGGGCCATCAAGCACGGCCGTGCTGAGATCTGCCACGTGCCAGAGGCCTGGCATCTGTCTGGGCGGGGCCCCCGGGCGTGTGCGCTCCCGGGCCCATAGCGGGGGTGGGGCAGCCTCCCGGGCTGCGCTCCGTTGGCATCATGACTCAGCCGGGCCTGGGCGCACCGCACGGGGCGTTCTGTTCTTTGCCTTTTTTTTTTTTAAATATACTTTATTCATTTTTCACAGAGAGGAAGGGAAAGGGATAGAAAGCCAGAAACATCAATGAGAGACATCGATCAGCTGCCTCCTGCACGCCCCCTACTGGGGATGTGCCCGCAACCAATGCACATGCCCTTGACCGGAATCAAACCTGGGACCCTTCAGTCTCCAGCCCGACGCTCTATCCACTGAGCCAAACCGGTTTCGGCCTGTTCTTTGCCTTTTGTTCTACGGGGCTCATCCTGGTGCAGGCCTGTCGGTCCAAGGGAAGTGGGTCGGGTTTCCAGCCTGCACAAGTAGCAGTTTGGAAAGCCAACGGGATGAAACCAGTTTTTGCACGTTTAAGAAATACTCTCACGTGCAGCCGGGGTTAGACTGACTTTCTAAGGATGAGGTGCCCCAAAGTTCAGAGTCCAGGGGCAGTCCATGCCAGCTGGACGCGGGGTGCAGGGGACCCGCCGCAGGTCGCTGTGGAGGGGACCTGCACCCGTTGCTTCTCCAGACTTGCTTCTCTAAGGAAACCTAGCTTTTGTGTTTAAACGCATTTTGAGTTGGGCTCAGAGCTCCCGCTTTCCTCCTAACAGGAGGGCGGGTCTGTCTGTCTCTCTCTCTCTCAGATGCTCTTCAGCTTCATTTCCTGCCGAGGCCATTAGTGCCGTAACAGAAACCACCTGTTACTGGCCGGGGCCGGCGCACAGTAAATTACCAGTTGCTCTGACGGCCTCGCCCTCTTCATTACTGCGGAGGAGAAATGGGCTGTAATCTTCCCTCCTCCTAATTGAGCTTTGGATGCACTAAATGGCTGTTCCTCCCTCTTCCTGCCCAAAGGCCCTTGACGCCGTCGAGAGCGGTGGCTCAAAATCGCATCGAGTTCCAAGATGCCCAGCGCTCGTTTGCTGCCAAAGACCCGCTGGGGGCCCTTGTCCAGAATGCTCTGAGCCTGAACGTGGCCCGAGGCAGCGTTCCCCGATTTTCCTGTTCAGCTGCCGGGGGGACCGTGTGCTTTGCCCTCTTAGCAAATTCCCGGGTACCAGTTTCCTTCTCTTTAATTTCCCTCAGCATCGGGGAGCCTAGCCCCAAGGCCAGCTAACCTCCAGCACCACAGTGGGTTAGGGGAAGGAAAGGGAGCGAAGATTCTTTAATGCGGGGTCAGCAAACGTATTTTCAGCGGGGCGGGCCATTTTCTGTTGCCACTGCGCTAGGAAGGGACCCGGCTCTGTCCCTGGTCTATAAAATCAGCCGCAGGCTGCCTCTGGCCCCCGGGCCGTCATTGGCAAGCCGTGCTGTAAGGAAGCGGGCAGACGAACAGCCTGAGAGTGGAGCCGGCAGCAGGAAAGTGCGGCCTGTACCCCAGGAGCTGGCTCTGGGCACCTGTGCTTCTGTGGCCAGGGGTGACATCCTGTGTTCCCAGCGCGTCATCGTGGTGTGCAACTGAGCGGCCGGGCTCAGGCACGAGCGCTAGTTGAATATGCCTCCTATTGGAGTGTTTTGTGACTTGCTCGTCTTAGGGCAGCGGTTCTCAACCTGTGGGTCGTGACCCTTTTGGGGGTCGAACGACCCTTTCACAGGGGTCGCCTAAGACCATCGGAAAACACCTATTTCCCATGGTCTTAGGAACCAACACAGTGCTCCTTGGTGTAGCAAAGTGTAGCCATGTAGTTTACTGTTGTCATGTGAAGATTGTTGCCCATGCTACACCACGATTCAAGACAAAATTTCATTTATTTGTAATTGGAAATAAATATTTCACAATATATAATTACATATTGTTTTTGTGATTAATCACTATGCTTTAATTATGTTCAATTTGTAACAATGAAAATACATCCTGCACATCAGATACTATTTACATTACAGTTCATAACAGTAGCAAAATTACAGTGATGAAGTAGCAACGGAAATCATTTTATGGTTGGGGGTCACCATCACATGAGGAGCTATCTTAAAGGGTCGCGGCATCAGGAAGGTTGAGAACCACTGTCTTAGGGGATGGCCTGGCTTCCCACATAACCTTCAGGACTGAGTCCCCCCACCCCTGGGTGTTCAGCGGTGGTGGGCCCTGCCGAGAAGCCCTGTCTCGGATGGGCGAGGCCACACCCCTCCTCTGAGCAGCTCCCTTCCCTCCCCGGGTGTGGACCCCAGAGCCCACCCTGTAAACGCCCCTGCACGCGCATCTCCGTCTCAGCACGTCTGCTTGCGGGGCAGCCCGCCCACAGCAGCCCTCTGCACTTTCCCGGCACCTCGGCCTGAATCTGACGGCGAAACTGTTTTCTAATCATGTAGCGGAGTGACTAATGGTGCCCGGATGATAGCAGGCACAGTAAACGCCAACTAGCTTCACCTCCTATTTATTCTGAATGTGAATTCGCTATTTATTCTGAATGTTGATTTTATGTGACCAGATACTGAATTTATTGCCAAATAAAAAGAATTGTACCATCCACTTTATTGCAGGTCATCGGTTTTTTTTTGTGTGTGTGTGTGCTTAAGTTAGTGGCAAAGCCATAACCAATTCTAATACTATAACCAAATGAGAATATCCCTGTGAGAAGGGAGGGTGAGAGATTTAGGGTTCATTTCTCACCACGCACTTCCCATCACGCCCAGCAAAGCATGCGTGTTTGTTTTCAGAGGTTGTAGACTGTGTATTGAGGCTGGGAAATTAGCTGTAGGTGGGCAGCAGGCAACCCGCCTGGAATTTCTTTTCTCCTACAGACAGTTCCTCCCTGAGAACAGGGAGAGGATGGTGACCCACGGTTTGTCTGCCATCAGATTACTGTGAAAGCTGGAGATTGGAAGCAGTGTTTTAAGGGAAGAAAACACTGAATAATCCTGAATTAGGAGTGAGCGCTACGAAGTCAAATCACTACTGATAAATTTAAAAATGTTGAAGAGTTTCTTTTTTTATTATCTGAAGTTTTACATTTGTCTCCTTTCCCTCCAACTGATCTCCTCTCTCCCCTTCCCCCCACAGCCATTCCCACCGAGGAAAGCCCCCACCACCCTGTGTCCGTGTCCATTGGTTGTGCTAATATGCATGCATACAAGTCCTTTGGTTGCTCTCTGCTCTCCGCACCCCTCCCCCAACCTCCACCTCTCTTACCATTTGTCTCTGGATCTATTCTTGTTCATCAAATTATGTTGATCATTATATGCCACATATGAGTGAGATCATGTGACATTTATCTTTCTCCAACTGGTGTATTTCACTTAGCATAATGCTCTCCAGATCCATCTATGCTGTTGCAAATGGTAAAAGTTCCTTCTTCTTTTTTTTAAATATATTTTATTGATTTTTTTACAGAGAGGAAGGGAGAGGGATAGAAAGTCAGAAACATCAATGAGAGAGAGACATCGATCAGCTGCCTCCTGCACGTCCCACACTGGAGATGTGCCCGCAAGCAAGGTACATGCCCCCAACCGGAATCGAACCTGGGACCTTTCAGTCCGAAGGCAAGACGCTCTATCCACTGAGCCTAACCGGTCTTGGCAAAAGTTCCTTCTTTATAGCAGCATAGTATTCCACTGTGTAGATGTACCACCATTTTTTAATCCACTCCTCTGCTGATGAGCACTCAAGTTGTTTCCAAATCTTAGCTATTGTAAATGGTCTTTTTTTTTTTTTAACCATAAGCATGAGTGTGAACACGTGTGTGTCTGTATTTAAACACCTTGAAATCCTTGATCCCTCATTGCGCCAGGGCCTTGATCTCATTCCCTTTCCCACTGATAGCTGTGTTTCTCTTTGGTCAGTGCCTGTAGGGACCTGTGATGGTGGGATTGGTGGACCCCTGTTCTTTCTGGGGAGCGATTTCCTCCCACCGTGGCGTGTCCTCCTAGAGAAGATGGTAAGCTGTTCTGTGTCTGAAACTGGACTTCTCCCCTTTCCTGGAGAAGTGAAAAGCTTTCAGAACTTTGGACTTGGCTCAGCAAAACCCCAAACATGTGGGGCAAAGTTATGTGGGCTGTGAGGGCAACAGAGAGGAAAGCCTGAGATCTCCACCCAGCCTTTCATTGCTCTGTCCGTAGAGGTCACACACTCAGCCAGTACTAATCAGGGATGATTTGCAAATGTGTGGTGGGGGGTTGGAGGGTGTCTGGTTGTCACAGTAGAGGGGGGCACCTCTGGCCTAGAGAGGGCAGGGACCTGGTGTGGTGGACCTTCTGCCTTGCACGGTCCACCTGCATATCTGCACTAAAATTTCAGAGAAAGGAGCCCCCCACCTCCCAGCAGTTAGTTCCATCCTCCCCTTCCCTAGGCCCAGAACCACTAATTACTTCCAACTTCTGAATGTGCCTCTTTGGGAAATTGCATACATATGACATTTTATAATATGTGGCCCTTCGTGTCTGCCTTCTTTCACTCAGCATGTGTCCAAGGTCCATCCATGCTGTTGCCTGCTTCAGTGCTTAGGCTCTTGTAGGGTGGAATGACATGTCATTATATGGAGATACCACAGCTTGATGGGCATTTGGGTGATTTCCATTTTGGGGCTAGCCTATCTAATAAAGACGGGATATGCAAATTGACCATCACTCCATGACAAAGATGGCAGTGCCCACAGCTAATAAGGAGGAAATATGCAAATTGATGCAACAAAGATGGCAGCAGCTGGGCCAGGAGGCTTGCATCATAACCATGGTGATGACATAGGCATTCTGCCCCACCCTGGCTGTTCTGGGCCTCTGAGCAGCCGAGGTGAAGCTGGACACCTGCTATGAGGGGGTGAGGTGGGTGGAGGGAGCTACAGGAGGGCAGCAGGGCCAGAGTGAAGGCCCCAGTCTCGGGTGCTGGACGGAAGCCAGTGCCGGCAGCCAGGGGAAGGAAGGCCTAATCTTGCGTGAATCTTTGTGCATCGGGCCTCTAGTTATGAATAATGTTCTCTGAACATGCACATGTACGTTTTTGTGTGGGCATGTTTTCATCTCTTGGGTATATGCCTGGAGTGAAGTTTCTGGTTCTATGGCAACTCAGTGTTTAACTTTTTGAGGATCTGCCAAACTTGTCCACCGTGGCTGCAACATTTTGCAGTCCCAGCAGCAATGTATGAGGTTTCTAATCTCTCCACGTCCTCGCCAGCACTTGCTATTATCAGCCTGTTGGGTTATAGCCATCCTAGTGACTGGGAAGTGATGTCTCATTGTGGTTATCACGTCTTCTTAATATATACACACAACACAATTAAGAAATAATTCTAGGCAGATGTTGGCTACTGGAAAGATGCTAGTTAGGTCTAATAAGTGGATTTTACCTTCAAAGCTTGACCCCTCCTGTGGCGAACAGTATTTATGGTTCTCAGAACACTAGATTGTTCTACTGACTCTATTTCTGTTCCATAAACATTTATTGAGCCCCTTTCACGTGCCAGACACTGTGCTACGTGCTCAGATACAAGACGAATGAGGCGAGGCCCTGCCTGTGGGAGCTTACAATCTAGGAGGAAAATAAGAGGAGGTCACAGTTCCTGTCGAGGTGGGTAGGATGTAGGAAGTGCCATCTAAGTACTAAAGGTGACACCCAGGAAGGACAGCCAAAGGTCAGAGGTGGGGGAAGCCCCCTGAGTCGATGGGTAGAATTCACATCATTCCTCACCCACGGAAACAGAATCGCCCAGATGAGCCAAGGAGATGAGGTATGACTTCATGCTTCGGACATACTTCCAAATGTTCAAGGACCTTACGTTCCCCAGAGGCAACTGGGGCCGAGGATTCACAGTTCGCAGCCATTGGGAGGAGGCTGAGGGCTCGCTGGCTGCAGCGGGTCCGGCCCTCACAGCGCCCCCAGCGGGTCACTGCCCTCCAGCAGCTGGTCCTCAGAGTCCTGGAAAAGAAGAGGTCTGTGAGCGCATGGAGAGAGCCAGCACCTGCCCCTTATCGAACCTCTCCAGATTGAGTGTTTCTTTTGGCCACTGGTCTGAGGTGTAGATGGGGTTCAGGACACATTACCCCAAAATATGACACGTTGGCATGTTACATATCTTAAGCTGAAGGAATAAAAAATCCCACAAAAAACCCGGCAGAAGTAGGAAGGTCACTCTTCTCTCCTCTCCCTTCCCATCTCCCCTGAAACAGGTGAAGGTCCCTCCCTGTAGCAGGAGGGAGGAAGACACTCATCAGCAGAGATGAGAAATTTGGGGCCAGGTAACCTGTACAAACCGGTTAAACTGACCTTATCGCCCCACTTACTTCTTTACCATTTACTCCCAGCCCAGACCTGTGTCTCGACAATTCTTCACACCTGTATCACTTCTTTGTCTAACGGTATAAGAGCTTCCTGTACTGGTTACTTCTTTGGTCTTCATTCTCCTGTGAAGCCTCCCATTGACATGTAAACATTCAATACCATGTACAGTGGTACCTCGAGATACGAGTGCCCTAACATACGAGATTTTTGAGATACGAGCCGTTGAGTGAGCGATTTTTGCTTTGAAATACGAGCAACAGTTGAGATAGGAGTCATCGCCGGATCAGCCGGCTGCACACGACCCACCAGTTTACCGTGACTCGAGCGTCTCATAGTTTCCCACGCCTCAAGGTTATGGAACGAATTAAACTCGTATCTCGAGGTACCACTGTATATGCTTTTCTCTCTTGTGAACTTGCCTTTGTGGGTTTGTCAGACCGGCCAGGGACCCTGAGAGGGTTGCTGAAAACTTTCCTCCCCTGCAGCCTGAAATACGATTCTTCCCTGAGTTCCCTGTGGACACACGTGGTGGGAACATTCCTGCACGTGGCCGTCTCCTGTCTCATGTTGAGAGGCAGGATGTGTGGTGGTTAGGGTCCCATTCTGGGGACAGTCTTGGCTGTTGGAAGCTTGTGTGCCCTGGACGAATCATGTAAGCTCTGCGGTAGTTTCCTCGTCTATAAAGAGTCCTAACAGGTGTGAGGATTAAATCAGCCACCATGTGAAGGAAGGTATAGGCACCCCACAGATGGTGGCTATTCATACGATGACCATAAAACTCCTCTTTGAGATGGAAAATTCATCGTCTGAGCCCTGGCCAGTTTAGCTCAGTAGTTAGAGCATCAGCCTGCAGGCTGGAGGGCCGAAGGATCCATTCTGGTCAAGGGCACATACCTCAGTTGTAGGCTCAATTCAGAACCAGGTCAGGGCCTATGAGGGAGGCAGCCCATCCATGTGTCTCAATCTCTACCCTCTCCTTCCACTTTCTCTAAATATCAATGGAAAAAATATCCTCGGGTGAGGATTAATAACGACAACAAAAAGATACCATTTGAGAGAGTCAATCAGAAGCCATACTCAAGAGACAGCCACCCCAAGCTTATGGCTGTCTCTAGCCCCGATCAGCACTCAAATTGTTAATTAGCATAATGGATATGTTCAAGATGTCTGGGTCACCTTCTCCCCGCCCAATATAAAAGGCATGAGATTCCAGCATGACATATTTAGGGCGGCACCCTTGGCTTAGGATTCCTGGCACTGGAACATTTTGCCCTCTGGCCTGTTGAGACGGGTGAGCTGAATCCTGTGTCTAGGATGCTCTCACCTGCCTCATGTGCATCTCAGGCACAGTGCTGAGAGAGCTCTCAGCTGAGAAGGCCTGGAGCACGATGAACAGGATTACCTTTTCCCTCTGCTTTTTAAATGAGGTTGATTTCAACATAATGTTAGCAGAAATCAAATATTAATAAATGCAACCTAGCTGTTACCCTTGCAGTTGGGACCAGGAATCCTTACATGGGTTTGATTAAAAAACAAAATAAAACCTGGTCAGTGTGGCTCAGTGGTTGGGTGTCCACCCATGGACCACAGTTCCATTCCTAGTCAGGGCACGTGCCCGAGGTGCTGACACAATCCCCAGAAGGGGGTGTGCAGGAGGCAGCTGATCAGTGATTCTCTCTCAGGGTATTTTTCAATCTATCGCAGCTACAGACATCTGCTGCCACAGGCACTCAGAACCACATGGCATTTACATTGGGTTCGCTGCAGAAGAAGAACATCTGTTGCACTGTACAAGCTTCAAATGGTACAATAAAATATTTTTGTAATGCTTCAGTGCAATTGACAAAAATTCAACAACAATCATAATATATATAATCTTGGGAGAAGAGACAGCATATGTCCATGCAAGAAACAATGACAGCAGCTGGCTTTGGTTATGACTGCAGGAGGCTTCTAGACCCACACATCAGCTCAGACTGCTGAGGTACAAAAGGCCATTCATTCAGCGGACAGCTGGCAGTTTTTCTTATCTTTATACTAGAGGCCCGGTGCATGGATTCTTGCAACGGTGGGGTCCCTTGGACCTGGCCTGTGCCCTCTCGCAATCTAGGACTCCTCGGGGGATGTCAGAGGCCTAGTGCATTGATTTGTCACGATACCTGCAGGCCATGCCAAGGGACCGCACCAGTGCACGAATCCATGCACTGGGCCTCTAGTAGGCTTGGGGAGATGGGTATCCCATAGCCCAGCCTGTACCCTCTCTAATCTAGGACCCCTTGAGGGATGTCCGACTGCTTGTTTAGGCCCGATTCTACCAGGATTGGGCCTAAACAAGCAGTCGACATCCCTTTCACAATCCAGGACTGCTGGCTCCCAACTGCTCGCCTGCCTGGCTTCCTGATTGTCCCTAATCGCTTCTGCCTGCCAGCTTGATCACCCCCTAATCACTCCCCTGCCATTTTGATTGATTTCTAACTGCTCCCCTGCCAGCCTGTTTGCCTTAACTGCCCTCTCCTGCAGGCCTGGTCACCCCTAATTGCCCTCCATTGCAGGCCTAGTCCCCTTAAACTGCTCTCTCCTGCAGACCTGGTCCCTTCCAAGTGCCCTCCCTTGCTGGCCCTCTTATGGTGGCCATATTATGTCCATATGGGGGCAGGATCTTTGACCACATGGGGGCAGCCATCTTGTGTGTTGGAGTGATGCTCAATCTACATATTACTCTCTTATTAGATAGGATAGAGGCCTGGTGCATGGGTGGAGGCCAGCTGGTTTGCCCTGAAGGGTGTCCTGAATCAAAGTGGGGGTTCCCTTGAGTATGGGGCTGCCTGGACAAGGGGCCAGTGGTGGTTTGCAGGCCAGCCACACCCCTGGTGACCCAAGCGGAGGCCCTGGTATCTGGGATTTATTTATCCTCTACAATTGAAACTTTGTAGTCTGGAATGGAGCCAAGCCTTCTGCTCACTCCATGGCCACAGCATTTCTGTTGGGATTTATTTATCTTCTATCATTGAAACTTGTAGCCTTAAGTGGAGGCCAAGGCAGGCCAGGGCTGTAGAAGCTTGGCTTCCTCCATTGCCAGGGGCAACCCTAGCCTCCTGCTCTCTCCAGCTCTGTGGCTGCCACCATTTTTGTTGGGATTTATTTATCTTCTATAATAGAAACTTTGTACCCTTGATTGGAGGCCTGGGCCAGCCAGGGTTTGCGGAAAGCTTGGCTTCCTCCATCACTGGGGAAACCCAAGCCTCCTTACTGCTCTCTCCATGGCCATAGCCATCTTGGTTGGGGTCCCTTGGGTTGAGGTTAGTGGAGGCCCCAGTGAGGTCAAGGATCGCCAACTCTAGGAACAAATGGAAACCCAGAACAGAGCAAGCTCCCCTGAATACAAAGGACCTCATCGAAGAAAGGAAGCCCCGAAAGCCAGAAGCAGCTCTGACAACAGGCAGAACAACAACATACACGCACACCTCTTAAAGGCTTTAACGCAGCGGTCGCCAACCGGTGGTCCTCGGACCACTGGTGGTCCATGAGGTCTGAAAGGTTGGCGACGGCTGCCTTAAAGGTTTTGTCTTATTTTGCAGCAGCAACCTCAGCAATGTCTGTGGCAGAACTAGCCCATTTCTTCCCCTTGTCACCTGATGGGGAGGCTGGTGTGGGCCAGCTCTGGTCTTCCCTTATTTCTGTTGGGGCTTCTGCAGTCCCCCCAGAGGCATCCCGGGACCCTGACCCCCACACGGTTTCCCTCCGCCCCCGAGGCCAGCTTTTAGGTCCGCTGCCCCAGATGTGCTATGGAGGCTAGCTTTTCTCCGTGGGAAGCGTTCCCCTGAGACTTGCTGAAAGATGTCATCCCCCCCGCTCCCCCGAGTGGAACCCATTCCTAGAGAAATCAGGCCAACTCACCAGGAAGGGGTCGTAGGAAGGTTCTGGGGGAGCCGAGATGGCGTTGTCATACATGGGGTTCGAGATATTCTCAGGCTGCTGCTTGCCAAGAGCTGTGACATCGAAATCCTCTTCACACTGCTCGGAGAGACCATTCCCGGGGTTAAAAGGCAGATGTCGGGGGCTGGAGGGCCTCCTCCCAGCTGGCAGGTGAAGCAAGCCCCCCCCCCCCACTCCCTCCACCACCTGCGGACCTTTTCCTTGTTCACGGTGTTTCCATAGACATCTGGTGCACACACGGTAACACGCACCAATCCGAAGTGTTCAGCTCACAGACTTCTTAATATCCCCATCCAGGTGGGACCACCCCCAAATCAGCACATAGGGCATTTCCATCCCCCCAGAAAGTGCTCTCGGGCCTCTCACTCCCCCATACCCCTAATACAACCCCCCACCCCTCAACCCTCAGCATAACTTATGTCCTGATCTCATCACCCTGGAGTGGTATTGTCTGCCCTTGAGCTGAATTTAAAAGGGTGCTCACAGTGTGTACACTTGTGCTAACTGTGATGTTTTTGAACTTTGGCCCGGAGTTCATACAGAGGCAGGTGATCTGCTAGAAGGAAGTGAACTGCCCGGGGATGCCATGCCATAGGCTGCACCTGGCACGTTTGGAGGAGGCAGTGGGGGAGGGGAGGTCAGGCCAGGAGGGAGAGGAAGCTCAGAAGGGAGGGTGCTCTGCTGCTGGGCTGCTGTGAACCCAGTCCCCAGAGTCACCCCCACGTCAGCCAAGATCCGCTGTCAAGTTAACATAGGGTGAAATGTGACTCAGTGTCGACTCATGAACCAGGAGATCACAGTTCGATTCCCGGTAAAATATATCTATATCTATATCTATATCTATATCTATATCTATATCTATATCTATATCTATATCTATATCTATATCTATATCTATATCTATATCTATATATCTATCTCTCTATATCTATCTATATATCTATCTATATATCTATATCTATATCTATATCTATCTATATCTATATATCTAT
>JAAGEH010000311.1:42300975-42408511 GCA_011751065.1 Lasiurus cinereus | reverse complement strand
TATATATATATATATATGTATATATATATACATATATTCAAATAGTTTTATTGATTTCAGAGAGGAAGGGAGAGGAAAAAGAATAAAAACATCAATGATGAGAGAGAATCATTGATTGGCTGACTCCTGTACACCCCACACTGGGGGTAGAGCCCACAACCTGGGCATGTGCCCAGACCGGGAATCAAACCATGACTTCTGGTTAATGGGTTGATGCTCAGCCATTGAGCTACGCCGATCAGGCTAAAAAAAAAACATATTAAAAAAAAATAGGGTGAAATGTGTTTCAGTGCCTGCAGTAAGAGGCCCCACCACGCAGGCCACTAGCCTTGTCTCCCCCCAGATTCAGCCTTGAAGCCCAAGCCAAGCCTGGTGGGTGCCCGTCTCATGAACCCTCCAGGGGAGTGTGCCTCCTGGGCCCTGGTGCATCTGCTTCCACGCCGGATCCCTGGCTAGAAGCTCGAGGTGTCTGCGTTCTTGGCGGCCCATTCCTCTCTCACCAACCCCGGTCTCAGCCAGGAGGAGAGGCTGGGAGCTCCCGCTGCTGCTGCTCTCAGGGGCAGACACCCCAGCCCGGCAGCAGGGAGTGCGTGCCAAGCACCCACCTGCTGGTGAGTTATGGGGAGCAGCCAGTCAGCTGAGGTAGCCCAGAGCCAGAGAGGACCCCAGGCCCGTGTTCCCGTTTTTCTCATTCTCACCTCGAAATGCTGGAAGCCAATTGTTCTCCGGTTTAGTCGGAGGTAAGCATAGGCAGCCAAAGCGATGGCTCCGAGGATCAGGGTGACGGCAAAGAATATCCCTGTTCCCAGGCCGGTGTGACCTGAAGTCTGAACACAGAAAGAGGGGGGGTGGTCGGGATGAAGTCTGGGGTCTTCCCCAAAGAGGCGTGTTCTGGAGCCCATCCCACTCCTGCTGGCCTGGGCGTCTTGGAGCAAGTTGGAATAGAATTAGTGGTAACATGGTTCACACGAATCTGCCCTTGCTGCTGCCAGAGTCTGTTCTAAGTCCTTTATGTGAGATAACCCATTTAAACGTATAGTAGCCCAGAGAAATAGAGGTAATCATTCTTGTTTCCATTTTTAAATAAGATTTTTATTTTTATTTTTTTGTTACTCCTCACCTGAGGATATTTTTTCCATTGATTTTTAGAGAGCGTGGAAGAGAGGGAGAGATAGAGAAAGAAACATCCATGTGAGAGAGACACATGGATTGCTTGCCTCCCATACGGGCCCCGACCAGGGCTGGGGATCGAGCCTGCAACTGAGGTACGTGCTCCTGATCAAAATCAAACCTGGGACCCTTCAGTTCGAGGGCTGATGCTCTATTCACTGAGCCAAACCATCTAGGACCTTGTTTCCATTTTCACTAGGGGGAACTGAGGCACAGAGAGGGTAAGTCCTTGCCCCTCATATCATACAGCCAGCGATTGGTAGTGTTATCTTTGTAATTAGCTAGTTTATTAATAAAGGCAAGCAAGCAAAGGGAAGTCAGACATGGTAAGCAAGGTCACCTGGGATGCTTCACCAGGAAGCTACAGCTCCTCCAAGGGGACTTAACCCTCTCCCTTCCCCCATCCGGTACTGGATTGTTGGGCGGGGGGGAAGGGGAGATAGAAGTTCTGGGGGGTGGGGAGGCAGGCTGGGGAGATGCTTGCCTGTCAGTCTAGCCTGGGGAACAATGGATTGGCTTGGGCAATGGTCGGCAAACTCATCAGTCAACAGAGACAAATATCAATAGTACAAGGATTGAAATTTCTTCTGAGAGCCAAATTTTTTAAACTTAAACTTCTTCAAACCCCACTTCTTCAAAATAGACTCACCCAGGCCGTGGTATTTTGTGGAAGAGCCACACTCAAGGGGCCAAAGAGCCGCATGTGGCTCGTGAGCCGCATGGGGCTAGCGGGGTGAACCCCATCAGAAGTGCACCAAATCACAAAAAGTTCATTGGTTAGTTTGTAGAAACTCCTGGTTAAAATCCCCAGAGTTCCTGCCTCTCTGGTTCTGGCACTCGAGTTTGCCTAGTCTCTCTCCATAGCCACATGGCCCATGGACATGCCGACTCCATAGCAGGATGCTGGACTGTACCTTATTTATTTATTTATTTATTTATTTATTTATTTACTTACTTACTTACTTACTTACTTACTTACTTATTTACTTTAATATGGAGCAGAAACTATGGGCGGTGGCCTTGATTCTGGCCCTGCTGAAGACAAGATTGGACTTCTTTCCATAGCGAGATGGACATAGATGGGTCCTTGGAGGGGAACCCCCTTAAAGTTGACATCATCAATAAAGCTTTCCATGAAACCCTAACCCCCCAGAGGGGCCTCAGGAATTCTTTTCCTCGAGGCCCCAAGAACTCCTCTTCCACTGAGAACAGCAGAGCTGGGATTTGGAGCTCACACACTGAACTCTGTGCTATGGAGCTTCCTCGCATCCAGCTGTCCTCACCCTCCCTCGCGCTTTTGAAGGAAGTTAGGATCCTAACCCAACCGCCAGACTGTTACATAATATGCACTATGTGACAGGGGCTAGCCTCGTCATTTCACATGAACTCAGAGTCCTCCCAAGAACCCAGGGAGGAAGGCGCTATAACGCCCATTTTGCAGGTGAGAAAAATGGGGTTCAGAGGGGTTCTGGGACTTGTCCGAGGCCACACAGCTATGAAGTGGAGGGGCTTAGGATTTCTCACTCTCCTCCCAGTAGTTTCTCCATTGGCCTATCCTGTCTCTTTCATTCAGCAAATATTAATGGTGACAATTATGTTTCTAATGCTCGGGAGTGGGGGTGGGATAAACGAGGAGGCCAGCTGCCATGATTAGGGGAGACTCCTCCAGTCTCCAGGGGAGCGGGACGTGTGGGCTTCCATCAACACTTTGTCTCTTGGAGAGTGGACATTGGGCTTCTCTTGGCCTCTCCCTAGGAACTCTGGGTACTCACCACTGGGGCAGGAGGTGCTTTTAAAGGCCTGGAAATGACATGAATGATCCCATTGGAGGCAAAGATGTCCCACTGCAGAATGGCTCTTCCGTCGACAAACCTGGTCTCCTAGGGGAATGAGAAGAGGGTCGATGGAGATCATAAGACTCTGCTCACCACCTGGCCAGCCCAGAACAATTAGCTGCCCTTGTGCAAACAGCTTGATCCAAGAGCTGCAGAGAGCCTGAGGGGTCATCTGCCTAGCCTACTTGTCTGATGGGTGAGGATGCAGGAGGAAAATGGTTTGTCCAAGATCACCCACTAGTAAGTGGCAAACCTCCTGCCTCTGGTCCCCAGATCCATTGCTCTGAGCATCACACCACACTGTGGAGAAGTAATGTTTAAGTGATCTTATCCCTGGCTGACCAAAGTATGTTCCTTTGGCTTGTGGTGTGGGCAATCACTCTAGAGCTCACTGGAAATGCAGAGGCTGAGGCCCACACTCCACCTGTTGGATTACACCCTGCATTTTGATAAACCTGCAGGTAGTTTAAATGCCCGTTAAAATGTGAGAAGCACTGGTCTAAACTACTAATCTTCGATAATAGAAATATTTTATTAGGTAAAAATTTAAAATCATACTTATTTCACATTTGCTACATGTCAGACACTATTCTCACCCATCACAAGCCTTGAATCACTGAATCCCCACAAAAGCCTATGATTTGACATCATGGGTATCCTGGTCATCATTACCACCATCACCATCATCATCATCATCATCATCATCATAGCCATCACCATTACCATTAATATCATCACTACTATCATCATCATCATCACCATCATCATCATCATAGCTATCACCATTACCATTAATATCATCATCACCACCATCATCAACATCAATACCATCACCTCAGCACCATCACCACTATCATCAGCACCATCACCATCATTGTATCATCATCATCATCATAGCCATCACCATTATCATTAATGTCATCACCACCACCATTATCATCATCAATACCACCACCTCAGCACTATCACCATGATCACTATTGACAAAATAATATCACCATCCCCATCCCCATCACCAACACATCCCATCATCTCCATTTTTCACATGAGGAGACTGGAACACAGAGCAGTTGGATGACTTGTCTAAGTTCCTACAGCTAGCAAGTGGCAGAAGTAGTTTTCACAGTAGGCTCTCATTTGACTTTAAGGCTCTCATTTGACTTGAATGCCTGGATGGGCTGACAATCTGACAGAAACAAAGGTGGTGCATCAGACAGCATTTAAAGTGGTTTCATTTATAGTTCCGCATTACCTGCTCCTGAGGCTACTGGTCACCATGGCTTATTTCCCAAGCGGTGGGGGGAGCTGACCAGTCAGTGTGGTGTGCTATGGTGTGCAGCTAATACTTTCACAGTAGAATAGTTGCCATCTATTAAGCACATACTATATGCTAGGAGCTTTGTATGTATCATCTCCAGTTCTTCTAATAAGCTGAGAAGACTTTTCATACCGGTTGGTGCTGGTCCTGGCTGGAGGTGATGAGCAGCTGGCTTCCCAGCTTCGTCCGCAGGAGGGTCCCGTTGACCAGGTCGTTGTAAAAAAGCATGCTGACATTGGCGAAGTGGTGCTCGATGTCCCGCCCCGACAGAGTCTGAGAGAAAGGAGAAATGCAAGAATGGTATTTAAAGGCCAAGCAATATTTTTTCTTTTTAATGAAAGATATATCACTTCCCATGGCCTTGGCTTTTCTGCCTCACATGGTGATCAGGAAAAGTTGTTTTTCACGGGCTTCGGTTGTCTGGGCTCTGCCAGAGGTTGCCCGCTAGCGAGGATGTGGCATTGAGAGCCATCTTTATAATCTAAGTGGAGCTTCCAATGGCATCCTGGGAATAGTGAGTCTTGAGTAGGCAGAGGTGTTGCCTCACTCAGCCCTGGGGGGTGGGAAGGGCCTGGGGCTGTCAGAGCCTGCAGGACAGCCAACTGCGGGAGGGCTGATGAACACTGCCAGCCCCTCTGTGTGTCATGGGGTGGTGGGTTGGTTGCATAAGTGGTCCTGCTTCTTCACCCTCCCTGTATCCTTGCTCTTCGTCGTGTAGATGTGAGGGCCTCCCTCTCTGACTTTGGGCTCAGCTGTGTGATTTAGTTGGGCCAGTGGCATGTTAGCAAAGTGATCAGACTGGGGCTTGCAAAGTGCTAACGGGACAGCCTTGCTCTCCTCATGTCCTGCTGTCTCCAGGAAAGCATGCCGAGCTAGTAGCTGGAGGGTGAGAGGCCTGAGCAACTGAGCCGCATCATTACCACCATCATCATCATCACCATCACCATTATCATCACCACCATCATCACCTAGATCACCCACCAGCCAGCCCATCTCAGACACAGGAGCAGGGCTCGCCCAGACCATGAACTGCCAGCTGATCTGCAGATGTGAGAGCTGAATAAATGTGTAGCTACTGAGTTTTGGGGTCATCTGTGCCTGGCTCTCTCGTGTGGGTGGAGACCTGATACTGTCTAGAAGAATTAGTCTACAGCACAGACACCGGGGACCCGACTCACCTCGTTTCCCGCCAGCCCGCTGTTCTGTGGCACGAAGAGGGTGCCGCGGATCGCCAGGTCAGTGAGGCGGTTCAGGAATGCCCGGCCTCGGGCCGAGCTGTTGGAGTAGGCCAGCACTTCCTGGGGAGGAGAAGGGAGCCATCAGAAGGAGAGGATCGCATCGCCATCTGGGCATATGCCCGTTGGGAGCCCAGCTCAGGCTGTCGCTTGCTCGGCTGCTGCATTGTTAGAGTTTCAGGAGTTTCCTTTTCTTCATTGAATGCTGTGCTCCTACATCACAGCCACACCAGTGACCATTCTCCACGTGGCGGACTGCACAGTCCCTGGAAGCGTCAAGTCCAATGTCGAGTCTTCTGTTGTCAAAACCATGCAATGGCCCTCACTTCACTTAGAGGAAAAGTCACAGTCCTTCCAATGACCCAGGAAGGCCAAACCTGGACACCGTGGCTCTTCGGACCCCATACCCAGCTTCCTCTAGCTCACCTGCTCCAACCACACTGGCTTTCCTGCTGCTTCAACTGCCTGGCATATTCCAGCTTTCATCCTGTGCCTGGCAGTTCATGCTTCATGAACCGGTCCCCCCCAAATCTGCATGTCTCAAATGTCACCTTCTCTCTAAGGCCTTCCCTCATCTCTCTATGCAAAATGGAAACCCTGTGGTTCCCCTCTCCACCCCACCTCCCTGCTCTGCTCCCTGCCCCCATATCACCTCTTAGCAGTCAATAGGATTGACTTGTTTGCTCTGTTTATTATGTTTGTGTATTTTCTTCACTAATACAGCTCAAGCACATAGTAAGTGCTCAATGAATTCTCACTGAACAAATTATGAGCAATCACACTCCCCAGTTCAATTTAGCCACTGTGCAGACGGGACTATTACTGCCCAGATAAATTAGTTTGCTGTAGGGCACATAGCCAGTGGGTTTTATTTTGACACTGTCTTTTCTCTGAAATTCGGTCATGGGCCAAGCTTCCAGGTAGCAGAAATGTTGGACTGGGTGATTATCTTAGAGTATTTACAGAAACCCTGATGTTTAGACCAGTTAGATAGATACCGTTGGTCTGTGGGCAAAGATTCATCATTTAGGGGTCCTTGGTTTAACTTCTGCCCTGATTCTGCAAGCCCCATATTTATGCATAGTCTGCTCTCCTTAGGCTGTGTCCATGACCTTGCTCAGCCTCAGTTTGTTTGTCTACAGAGTGGGAATAAGAGCAGAAGTAAGCTCATAAAGTTGCATGAAGATTTATTCCTTCTAACAAGGACTTATTGAACACCGGCTCCACGCAAGCTCCAAGGTAGAGAAAATCCTTCCGCTTACAGAGCTTACATTCTGCACAATTAGTGAAAGGGCTCAGTGCAGAGCAAATTCTCAGAAAATATTAGCTTTCTTGGTATTGTTGTTGTTGTTATTATTAGCTCAGGTTTTTGGTCAGTCAACCTCAAACCCTTCTCCAATGGGGGCTTCCTCTTCATTGGACATAATGTGTGGATTACTTTGAGTGCAATGCAAAATATAACAAAATATAACCATGTGGATGGTTTGGCTCACTCTGTGCTCAGAGGCAGGTTTAGTTCACAATGTCCCATCCTGTCCCTGAAGGTCAGATTCTCAAGATGGCTCCAGATGCACATAGAGAGAGTAATACCAGCTTACACCAAGACAGCACTTTCTATGTGATGGCCTCATGTCTAAGTGCTTTACCAATATGATCTCATTTAATTATCACATTGACCTTATGAAGTTGGTGCTATCATGATCTCCATTTCACAGACGGGAAAACTGAGGCCTGGAGAAGAAAGTAACTTTAAGGTAATGCAATAAGTGGCAAACCCAAGCTTCGAATTCAGGCAACGTGGTCCAGCGCCCACGCTCCTAACCATGACTGTGAGCCTTTGCCTCCTGCTTTGAGGCAACCCCTCCTTCCCTGAGTGAACACGAGCAGACACGCTACCTACCGTCAGGAAGTTTGTGAGTGAAGGGAAGGACATCAGGACCTGCAGTAGATTTCCACTGCACGAGAAGCCATCTCCCACGTAGCCCACCTTGCAGGTGCAGTTCACATCTGGAAGGCAGGGGCACATGGCAGGGGCCTCAGCTGCCAACCTCACTCCTGAAGATTGGCTGGCCAGGCTGAGGATGGCTCACCAGCTGTGTGGCCTAGAATCAGAAGTGCAGCTGGGAGAATTACCTTTCACCCGGTAGCAGAAGACATCCCACATTTCACTCTTGTTGTTTCTTGGTCCATAGTCCACTATCCCAACAACACCAGAGCCACAGTTCTGGGAGGCGTAAGCTGTGGGGTAGGCAACCCGCCCACTCTCAAGCCAGCCTGCAGAACAGATGTGGTAGTTGGCCTGTAGGGACACAGATGTGGCTATGTGTCAGTGGCAACTTCATATTTGTTGTGGAGTTAATGCCTGATCCTCTCCCCTCCCCCCGCCCGCCATCAGACTGTAAACTCTAGCGAGTCAGGGATCATGGCTCATTTTGCCTGTTGTACCCCTCTTCCTGTAATGTAGTAGATGCTCATTAAGTTTTTGTTGATTGTCCCATTGTATAGGCAAAAGTGGTGCCCTCTCTTTCTTGTAGGCACCTGAGACCTTCACACTCATTTTCCTTTTCTCTGCTCTTGAGAAAGGATTTGCTCTTAGCCATTTACTCCGAGTGAAGATTCTTCTGCTTATGGATTGGCAGAACTCTAACTGATCATCACAACCATCATTACTATCATCATCATCATCATCATCATCCTTACCATGTTCAACATCACCGTTATCACCTTCATCATCACCATCATTATCACCACCGTTACCATCACCAACACCATCATCATCATAATTATCACCATCATCATCATCATCATCATCATCATCATACAATGAGAGCTTATTCTGGGCCAGGTTCTGTTGCAAGGGCTTTTCATGCATCAGCACCTTTAACCTTCACATCAACCCTTTGAGAGAAGAACTTTAAAAATTTCCCTATATTTTCCAGCCAGTGTTGTTCAGTGCTTGAGCACTGGCCTATGAACCAGGAAGTCATGGTTTGATTTCCGGTCAGGGCACATTTCTGGGTTACGGGCAGAATCCCCATGTGGGCATGCAGGTGATCAGGAAGCAGCTCATCAATGATCCTCTTTCATCATTGATATTTCTATCTCGCTCCCTCTCCCTCCTTCTCTGAAATCAATAAAAAATATATATTTAAAAAGAGTTCCCTATCACATAACTGAAAAAAATGGAGGCAAATAGGAGTTAAGTGACTTGCTCCAAGTCCTACAGCCAGCAAATAACAGAGCTGAGATATACACTCCTCCAGAGCTCTTAGTTTTAAAAGCTGAGTTCTTCCTGTATGCCAGGCACTGTGCCATTTCACCTTTAATTCTTATACAAACATGCCAAGTAGGACAGAGGTTTCCATGGCTTGATCAAGGCCACACAACCAGCAAGCAGGAGAATAGAAATTCAGACCCTCCAAGATGCTGAATCCTGGCATCAAAGGCTTTGCCAGGTCTGAGGAAAGGCAGAGAGACTGGGTAGTGACGGAGGTTGGAGGAAGAGTTCTAATAGTATACCATGTAGGCAGTCACCTCCTTTGCTCCCACTGAGCAATCGCGAGGTAATTCCAAGGTGCTGGCCTTCCCAAAGGTGCAGGCTTCTGGTTTTGAAGGCCACGGCTCCACTTCCCACCTGGCTGTGGCTGAGAGTTAGACCATCCCCATTCACCCCCTTCTCAGTCCCTTCAGACACAGGGAAATCCAGCTAATCCAGAGAAACGGGACTGCTTTGTACATTCAGAAAGATTCCAGGCCTATGGTCATTGATGTTTTCCTGGGCTCCAGCTGTGAGGTATGCACTCCCAGTCTGTGCCTCTGCTGGGGCTGTTGAATGTCATGGTCAAGAACAGACTTTTGGGGTCAGGGCTACATCTGACCACTGGATCTTCCACTTCCTGGCTAGGTGACACTGGACACATTACTTAACCTTTCTGAACCTCACTTGCCCTACCTGTACCTACAGGCATGTTGTAAGGATGGACAGCAATGTCAATGAAGCACTTCTCACAGTGCCTGACACAGAGTAGAGCCCCAATGGCGATGACACACTGTTATTATGGCTCCTCCCCAGCAGACCCTGCCGGCATGGTACCCACCTACCGGGGACCCACCTTCTGAGCATAGGAGAGCTGGTTGTAGGTCGCCATTGTTGCAGCTTCATTGGCACAGGCCTCTTTGGCTTGGTCAAAGGTCAGCTTATACTGGCCCAGCGGGGAGCGGAGATGGAACACCCCAACGGTGGCATCTGGATAGGGAAGGAGAGGAACCGCCCAGGTCAGTATTTCCTGCAAAGAACTTCGAAGAACGTTCAAAGCAGAAGGTCAGCTACTGAGCCTCTGTCTGTGGAGTCATCCATTCGTCCTTTTGTGTCTGGCTTATTTCATGTAGCATGTTTTCAAGGTGTGATCATGTTGTAGCACGTATCAGAGTTCCATTCCTTTTCAGAGCTGCATACTCTCCCACTGTGGGGATAGACTACATTTTGTTTACCCATTCATTTGTGGAGGGGCATGTGGTTTGTTTACACCTTTTGGCTACTGTGAATAAAGCTGCTGTGCACATGGGTGGACAGATATCTGTTTGGGTCTCTGATTTCAATTTTTCTCTATTCTTCTCTTCATTTCAGTTGGATCATCAGCATGCAATAAATTACTGTTTCTATCTTATTAGTTTTGTTTTTTCTGGTCTTATGAATTAAAATGCGTTTTTTAAAAAAATTTTTTAGAAATTTTTGCATTTCTCACTTAGAATGTCCTTCTAAATAGACAATGTCATTATCTTATGTGTTTTCCCTGCTTACTGCACCCTCTAGCTCATGCATGCCCACATGATGTCATAGGATGGACAGTAATGTCAACAAAACACTCCTCATGCCGAAACCAGTTTGGCTCAGTGGATAGAGCGTTGGTCTGCTGACTGAAAGGTCCCAGGTTCAATTCCGGTCGGGGGCATGTACCTTGGTTGTGGGCACATCTCCAGTGTGGAGCGTGCAGGAGGCCGCTGATCGATGTCTCTCTCTCATTGATGTTTCTGACTCTCTATTCCTCTCCCTTCCTCTCTGTAAAAAATCAATAAAATATATTAAAAAAAAAACCACACACACCAAAACCAAAACCAAAACAAACAAAAAACAAAACAAAACACTCCTCACAGTGCCTGACACCTAGGAGACCCCCAGGGGGTCTTAGGGCTTAGTTTATGTTATGGACTGAATGTTTGTGTCCTCCTCAAATTCCTATGTGGAAATCTTAACCTCAATGAAATGCTATTAGAAGGTGGGGTCTTTGGGAGGTAAGTAGGTCCTGGGGGTGGAGCCCGCGTGAATGGGCAGAGCCTTTATGAGAAGGACCACAGAGAGCTTCATTGTCTTTTCCGCCTTGTGAGGACACAACGAGAAGTTGGCCATCTGCAGCCTGGAGAGAGTCCTTACTAGAACCTACTGTGCTGGCTGGCACCCTGACCTTGGACTTCCTCCTCTAGTACTGGGAGGAATCAATTTTTGTTGATATTGAGCCACCCCATCTATGGTACTTCGTTGTAGCAGCTCGAATGGACTAGGACAGTATGTAACAGGTCTTACATCAATAGTTATTATTGAGATGCTAAGAACTGCCTCACTAAAGCAAACAGAACCCGTCTGAGACGTCCGTTTCACTTTCTCAGACCGAGCCCTCTTTGCCCCTCCATAAAGGGCTCAGAACTCGTCTGCGGGCCCTTTATGGCTTCCCTCCATCATCAGGTTTCAAGATGCCCTGTCAGCTGCATCTTAGTGTTACGATCCCTGTGGGGTTATTAGAAGCCATCCACATCAGCCGTGGAAGTAGGTGAGCCTGTACCAATCCATGTGCTCGTTTCCTCATGACTGCGAAGAAATTGCTTCTGCTCCTGGCAGCCACTTCCTCTTTGTTATTTAAACCCTTAATTATGCTCCTTTCCAATTAAGGCTTGCACGGATTGCTAGGCAACTCGAGGAAAGCAAATATTAGGAAAACTCACGGTAGAGGACCTTTGAGCTCCCGTCTCGTTTTCAAGGCTCAGGGTACAATTCTGGGTTACTTGCTCCTCCCCTCAGGGCTATGTACAGGCTGTTTGGCCCCCGATTTTTTTTGTATCTTAAAAGATTCATTAATTTGCCAATTTTAAAAATCCTCCCCAGAGGATATTTTTTTTCTATTGATTTCCAGAGAGAGTAGAAGGGAAGGAAGGGCCCTAACTGGTTTGGCTCAGTGGATAGAGCATCGGCCTGTGGACTGAAGGGACCCGGGTTCGATTCTGGTCAAGGGCATGAACCTTGGTTGCGGGCACATCCCCTAGTAGGGGGCGTGCAAGAGGCAGCTGATCGATGTTTCTCTCCCATCAATGTTTCTAACTATCCCTCTTCCTTCCTCTATGTAACAAATCAATAAAATATATATTTAAAAAAAAAAAAAGAAGGGAAGGAAGGAGGGCGGGGGTGGGGAGGGGAGAGATATCAACAGGAGAGAAACACATCAACTGGGCTGCCTCTTGCACACACCTGGGGATGGAACCTGTAACCGAGGTATGTGCTCTTGATTGGGAATTGAACCTAAGACCCTTCTGTCAATGGGCTGACACTCCAACCACTGAGCCAAACCGGCCAGGGCAAGTTGCAGAATTTAACGCAATTAAAATTTTTACTTTTTAGAAGTTAAATTGTTTTTCTTTTCCTCTCCTCCCCCACTCCCATGCCTGAAGACCAGGTGCCCGCCACCCCTCGCCCCACTGACCCTGGAAGTGGAGGTCGGCACAGTGGGCATCGGCGTGGCACTGTCCGTTGTCCTGCAGGCAGCGGTCGATGGGCAGCTGCTCCGGCTCACAGTCCACCCCGTCTCCCACATAATGGCTTTTACACTCACACTTGTGCCTGCCCTGGGGGAGAACGGGAAGGTGAGAGAGCCCCCTGGCTACGACCCGGCACCCCCTGGCGCTCTGCGGCCCCCCACCCAGCACAGGAAATGTTCGGAAGGATGGAGAATACAGTGGTACCTTGAGATATGAGTGCCCTAACATACGAGATTTTTGAGATACGAGCCGTCGAGCGAGCGATTTCTGCTTTGAAATACGAGCAACATTTGAGATAGGAGTCATCGCGCGCATCGGCCGGCTGCACATGACCCACCAGTTTACCGCGACTGGAGCGTCTCATAGTTTCCCACGCCTCAAGGTTACGGAATGAATTAAACTCGTATCTCGAGGTACCACTGTATATGGCTCTCCTGTCCAGGGGGAAAGAAGTAACTGCCACATCGTGTTTGTCCAAGATCATGATGAAATGCTCTCCTTTACATCACAGCTCAGGGGAGCCTCCCTGACCCCTAAATAAGGCAGCTCCCCATCCCTCTGCCACACTGGCCAGGCCACGCTCTCCCTGACCCGGGGGCTCTCTGAGAGTGTCTTGTGCGTGAGTTCTGCGCTGAGCATCACACCTCCCTCTGCTCGAACACAAGGGCTTTGTTGCGAACTCCCTGGCACCTGCTACAGCACATAGTAGGTGCTTTTTTTTTTTTAAAAAAAAACACGATTCTTTTTCTTATTTGTTTTTAAAAAAATGTATTTTATTGATTTTTTTACAGAGATGAAGGAAGAGGGATAGAGAGTTAGAAACATCAATGAGAGCGAGACATTGATTAGCTGCCTCCTGCACGCCCCCGACTGGGGATGTGCCCGCAATCAAGGCACATGCCCGTGACCAGAATCGAACCTGGGACCTTTCAGTCCACAGGCCGACGCTCTATCCACTGAGCCAAATCGGTTTCAGCCATAGTAGGTGCTTGGTGACCATTGGTTGAATTGCTGAATGTTCTCATTTGATCCCACAATAATCCTATGAGATCTGCGTTATTATTAGGCCCACTTTGCAAATGAGGAAGAGGTTAAGTAGCCAGCCCCAGGCCACACAGAGTGTAAGTCCAGGAGCTGAGACTCAAAGGCTGTCTGACTCTGAGTTATAATCACTGTGGACATTATTTCCCATCATCTTCTCTTCTGACCCAATAAACAGGTTCCGGGTGCTGGTTCCATTATAAAAAGACTTGAGGGCCTGCCTGGTTCGGCTCAGTGGACAGAGCATCGGCCTTGGACCAAAGGTTCAATTCTGGTCAAGGTCACATGCCCGGATTGCAGACTCGATCCCTGATAGGGGGTGTGTAGGAGGCAGCCAATCAATGAGTCTCTTTCATCATTAATATTTCTATCTCTCTCTCCCTCTTCATTCCTCTCTGAAATCATAAAAATATATTTAAAAAGAGAGAGAAAAAAAGAGAAGGTGGCCTGTTGGTGCCTGTTGTTAAACAAACAAACAAACAAACAAACATACAAACAAATCCTATCTAATAAAGAGGGAATATGCTAATTGACCATCACTCTGTCACAAAGATGGCTGCACCCACAGCTGAGGCCAAGTTCCCATAAGGAAACTTAATGAGCAATCAGCAGGGACCTGAGGCTACTCCCTCCCCTGCCCCCATGTGGCTTGATAGGACCTCAGGCCGAGCCTCCCACCCTAGCGTCAGGTTGGGGGACCTCAGGCTGCACCCCCCGTCCCAGTGCCAGGCCAGGGGACCTGAGGTCACGGCCCCCGCTTGGCAGGACTTGACAGGGGACCTCAAGGTGCGCTTCCCGTCCTGGTGCTGGGATAGGGGACCTAAGGCTGCTCCCCCTGTCCCAGTGCCAGGCGGGGGGACCTCAGGCCATGACCCCCACCAGGTGGAGCTTGACAGGGAACCTCAGGCCACATCCCCTGCCCCAGCACTAGGCCAGGGAACCTGAGGCTGCAATCCTTTGCCTGGCTAGGCTTGACAGGGGACCTCAGGATGTGCCCTTCCACCCAGTGGGGCTTGATGGGGGACCTCAAGGTGCACCCCCAGTGCTAGGTTGGGGGAACTCAGGCCATGCCCACGTCCAGTGGAACTTGATGGGGTACCTGAGGCTGTGTCCCCCTCCCTGTGCTGGGCCGGGGGACCTGAGGCTGCAACCCCCACCTGGCAGGGCCTGACAGGGAACCTCAGGCTATGCCCCCCACCCAGCGGGGTTTGATAGGGCATCTCAGGCCATGTCCCCCACCTGGTGGAGCTTGATGGAGGACCTCAAGGCATGCCCCCCACCCCGGTCTGGGCTGGGGGACCTCAGGCCATGCCCCCTGTACTGCTGCCAGACCAGGAGACCTGAGGCTATGCCCCATGATTGGCAGGGCTTGACAAGGGTGGGACTGGTCAGGTCTAGATCTAGTTCAATGCGGGGGTGCAGCTGGGTCTAGGTCTCAGGCATGTGGGTGGGTGGGGACTTGACTCTGGGTCCCATGGTGTGCCCCAGACTCTGACAGGATGAAGGTTTTCATATACATTTTACTAATTTTCTTTCATCTCTGAAACTTCTATTATAGAGAAAGGGCAAATAGCAATATGAAATTATTTCCTCTAATCCTGTGCACAAATTTTGTGCACTGGGTCACTAGTAAATAAACAAAAAGGCTTGAGGGAGTGCCCGAACCTGCACTTTCCTGCCACCTCTTCCCAACTCTTTTTGTTTTAATAAACTTTTGAGTTTGGATAATTTTAGATGTACAGGAACATTGCGAAGATAGCAGTGAGAGTTCATCGCACCTGCCCTCTACCCAGTCTCCCTGTATGTTAACAGCTTACGTCACCATAGTACACGTCAAAGCTCAGAAATCAACGCTGGTCCATTGCTATGAACTAAGCAATAGCCTTTATGTGGAGTTCACCAGCTTTTCCACGAAGATCCTTTTCTGGCTTAGGATGCCCACCTTGCCCTTAGCTCACAAGAAGTAGACCAAGATGGGAAGCAGAGGGGAGAAGAGGCCAAGTGAGGCCCCAGAAGCTGATCTTGGGGAGACAGACTCACCGGGCCAGTCATCCTGCAGGTGGCATGCTCATGGCACCCCCCGTTGAGGCCGTCCGCACAGGGGTCTACCTCTGAGCAGCTGCGACCGTCCCCCCGGTAGCCCTTCAGGCAGCTGCAGGAGACCTTGGTGCCCTTCTGGGAGCACTTGGCGACCTTGGCACAGCCCCCGTTGTTCTGTTTGCAGAAGTCCACCACTGCAAGAGCCAGGAGAGGGGGCTCGTGAGCCACTGTCCGTGCATGGGCTGCAAATTGGCTGATGGGTCACCTCCGGACCAGTGGCCCCAACGTGTTGGCGCCCGCTCTCTCCAGACCCTGTGGCCTCTGTGTTAGCCTTTGCACACACTAACATCCTGCGGCTGATCCTCTTATCATAGGCCAGGCCTGAAGACACCAGTCCCCCTCTGCCCCTTGGTCGCATACTGCTAGCCTCCACTTGGGCAGCGCTAGTAATATTAGGACAGTTATGCGTGTGTATGTGTGTGTAGAGTTGGCCCACTACGAAGGACATGTGAGATAGACATGACCCCCTTCTACAGATGAGCCAACTGAAACTCAGAGAGCTTCACTGATCTGGTGAAGGCAGAGGAGCTAGAACGTGGTGGGGCTGGGATTTAAACCCAGGCTGGTTTGACCCCGACACCTGTGCTGTTCCTTAGTCCTTTTCTATTCACAATCCCCCAAATGTCAACCCAGTCATAGATGAGCTCTAGCCTCGGGAGTAGCTGGAAAGCCATCTGATTTCTCTCACCTGCCTTTTTGCCTAGAGTGGTGGCAGCCACTTGAGCCTCTGAGAGAATGGACATGAGGATAAAAGGCCTCACCCTAAGGATGGTGGGGTAGAAAGACAGACCTGGGACTTTGCTGCCATTGTTGAGTGCTGAGCCATTTCTGGACTGCCTTGGGGCAGATTACAAAAGAGCAGGCATAGCCCTAGTTGGTTTGGCTCCATGGATAGAGCATCGGACTCTGGACTGGAAGGCCCCAGGTTCGATTCTGGTCAAGGGTGCATGCTCGGGTTGCAGGCTCCAGCCCCCAGTAGGGGGCATGCAGGAGGTAGCCGATCAATGATACTCTCTTATTATGTTTCTATCTCTCCCTCTCCCTTCCTCTCTGAAAGCAATAAAAATTTATAAAACAAAACAAACAATAAAACAGCAGACATAGTGAGATCTCATTTTTTTAAGGAAAGTCTGTATCTCTGTGAATAATTATTTGTGAAAAAAGAAAGTACTTGTGGCTAAGACTTTTCAATTCCCCTAGTACCTATTGTCTCCTTTATTGATAGAGTTTTAGCTGGGCTCATGGTTGCCTAATGAAAGACTACATTTCCCAGGCTTCCTTGCTGCTACATGTGATAGATAATGAGGGTCCCACCAATGGGATAGGAGCAGACAGGATTTTAGCAACCACAAGGTGTGCCCTTAAATCTCCTTCCTCTCCCTCTCCCTCCTGCTGCCTGGGATGTGTTTACGGTGGTGACTATCTCAGTTCAGGCAACTGAAAGATGGCAGAGCAACAAGATAGAAGGAGTCTGGGTCCCAGATGACCTTTCAGAGTGATACCTCATGTTAGCCATGCAGGCCTCCATCCAAACTGTTCTACGAGATGAAAATAAACATCTAAACATCAGCATTTTTATGCCACTGTTCCTCTGGGTCTCTGTGTGGCCGAACCCATATCCTCACTACTAAATACAGACATTGCAATGTTCAGAATGGTTCTTACTAAATAGTGAGAGTATGTGTAGTTTTAACTATTTTTTTTTAATACTATAGTGTATCTTCTGAATTTTCTCAAGTAACACTGGAATACTCCTAGAGTTAGAAAAACACTATAAAGAAAGTGCAACACAATTTGCAAAGCAATTTCAAACCATGACCTGGAACGTAGGCAGGCAGGTGTAAGCAAACCCATTAAGGAGACTGAGTCACAGAGGGGGTAGGTATTGCCAAGTGGCCCAGGCAGGAGGTGGAAGGGCCAGGACGGAGCCCAGACTCTGACTGTTTCACACACACACAAATGGCACCCACCTGTGCATGTTATTCCGTCACCTTCATAATTCAGGTTACACTCACACGTGTTGTTCTCCTTACATGTAGCGTGAGCAGAACAGGGAGGGGTGCACACGGGGGGCAAAGCTGCAGAGAAAAAGGTCACCATTCATCCTGTGTCATGGTGAGAAGAGTCGAGGCTCACTTAAGTGTCTCCCCAAGTCTCCCCTCTGGCTTGCCACTGTGTTTCAAAAGTGTTCCCTCAAAGCCGAGGAGTGGGGTGATTTGCTAAGGTCCCTTCTAGCCTGGAGATCCCTAGATTCTGGAATTACTCCTTTATATTAAAACATTATCTGTGCAATGTTAATCAGATTAAAATGCAAATAGGTTACTTTTGGGAGCAACCAATGAAAACTTTCTATGTCCAAATTTGCTAGTAGACGTGAATTTGGCAGATGAGCTCTCTGGTCCTCAGGGCATGGGGTTCCGGATGGAGATGGTTAGAGTGGAGGAGAGCTGGTGTGGCTCAGTGGTTGAGTGTTGAGCTATGAACCAGAAGGTCATGGTTGGATTCCCAGTCAGGGCACCTGCCCAGCTTGTGGGCTCTCTCCCCAGTAGGGGGCGTGCAGAAGGCAGCTGACCAATGATTCTCTCTTATCACTGATGTTTCTCTCCCCCTCTCCCTTCTTCTCTGAAATGAATACAAATAAATTAAATTGGGGGGAAAATTCTGAGGGAGCTTTGGTGAATGGATGGGGCTGCAGGAAGCCAGGTGGCGGTCAGGGTCCGGGCGCAGGAGGAGAAAAGGGAGGAATGGAAGCGAAGGGTCCTGTTGGAATTCTGGAACTTCAGGTTGCCAAGCCCAGCGGAAGAGCTTGATCCCTCCTTCAGACCCCTGCATCGGGGTGAGGGTAGGGGTGGGGGCGGGGGAGGAGGTGGATGAAATGCAGGGATTCACATGAGATAGTTTAACCTTATTACTCAGCCCTTCTGCCAGCAATAGGGCTCTGGGCACGAGGAGGCTCAGAAAACTGCTCAGTGAGGATCAAGATAAGGATGAGCTGATAACGATGACAATGATCATGGCAGCTACTGTTTTTAAGAGCCACGTACACTGGGCACTTCAAACAACCATGATTTCTGGTCCTCACAACAACCTTCTCCCCCTCCCATCCCGCAAAATATGTAACATACACTTCTTTTCAAAGGATGAGTGCACCCAGGCTCAGAGCGGGCCACTGGTCTGGTGAACAGCAGAATCTGGAATCCGATCCGGGATTCCAGGCTGTACATTTCCTACGGAAGCACTCAGCCTCGGGGCCCAGGACCATGATCCCAGGGCCCCTCCCTGCCCCATCCTGTATTCCCTGCCTGAGGTGGGTCCTCTGTGCTTGCACAGGTCTGCATGCTAGTTTCATAGGTTGGCATTGAAATAGTTTCACCTACGCTTCCTTCAAGTAGCCCCCCCTCCTGAGGCCTGGGGCTATGTATCCAAGTCAGCTGTTCACGTGGCCAGGGGCGCACCTGCTGTGTTGCCTATTATTTTTTCTTTTTCTTTCAGGCGCTGCTCAGACCCAACCCGACTTGGACGCTCAGGGCAGGGTTCCTGGCCCCTGTGCTGCCGGCGGCTGCTCACACCCATGACAGACCTGCCTGCGTGTCACAGAAGCGGCCGGTCCACCCAGCATCACAGAGGCACTGTCCGGAGCCCGCGATCCCCTCATCACACTGGCCGTGGTCTGAGCAGCCACAGGCTGGAAAGCAAATGGAAATCAGTGGTCAGGCATCAGGGATTGAAATCCACTCAACCGGCTCCCTCGCCACCTGCTGGCTGCGTGGTCGGTGTGGGAGGCACCCTGCTTGTGCCATACTCACTCACTCGTTCACTCACCCATCCAGACATTCAGAAAACCACTTATTCAGTGGCTATCATGAGGCAGACAATGACTAGGCCATGAGGTTACCCCAGAAAACAGAACAGAAGAGGGAGAGAAGCTTTTCTGGGGCCCCCCCAAAGAGAGAAATCTATTTAACAGTAAAATCTTCAAGACATGTACCGATTCTTCCACTTCTCGCCACCCCCAGCACCATCAAGGCCCAAGACGCTACCAGCTCTCACGTAGGCTGTGGCATTAGCTTCCCTAAAGGTGTCCCTGATCCTGTGCTTCTCTCTGGCCGTGTATCCCCCACAGGGCAGCTGAGCATCCCTTCCAATCTGCTCATGATGCTCCTCCCTTCCTCACCTTCCACTGGCCGCCATCACACGCAGAGCAGAGGCCATAGATCTTTCTCGGCCTGAGATGCTCCTATGTGACCTGGCCCTGGAGACCTGCAGATTTCCTGCCTTCCCTCCTTCTTCTCATGGGCCCACTCTGCTCAGCCACTCAGGCCTCTTTGCTGCTTGTTTCATGGCAAGCCTGCTCCTGCCACAGGGCCTTTGCACTTGCTCATCTCTCTTTGACCACCCCCCTCCCCTGCTTCTTTATATTTATACCTTTATAACTATTGCTGTTTCTGCAGTTTTTATCTGTTTTCTCCCTTTCTACACACACTCTTTGAGAGCTGGGGCTTTGCTACCTCCTACACCACTGTGTCCTTACAGCTTAGAACAATTCCTCCTGGCTTTTGAGCCGCTGAGTGCCTCAGTTTCCTCTTCTGCTAGGTGGGAATAACAACAGTACCTGCCTCAAAGTGTTGTTGTGAGGATTACATGGTAAGACATATCTGCCTGGCACATAGTAGGCACTCCACAAACTATTAACTATCAATATTCATAAGGATTGAATAATACAGGTTGGTTGAATGAATAACTGACTGACTGAATGAATGTGGTTCAGCCACAGCTTGTCTTGGTGGCTGCAGGGGATGTGAGCTCACTTTTAGAGATGCAGCTCTTTAAAGTGGATGGAAATGTGCACACATCCGAGGGGGAAATGCAGGTAAGGGGAGGCAGATGGGGTGGAAGGGGTAAGTGGGGGGTGGGTTGTGGCTAGGAGAGGGGAAGATGCTTGCTTCCAGGGCAGGAGGCGGGTGTGGATGAGGGCAGGGAGCCCTCAGCTGCATGAGAGGCTGAGCAGGCGCGTGTGGGCCACGTACGCTGACAGTCAGGCCCGAACCTCCCCGGCCAGCACAGCTCGCACGCCGTCCCGTTGAAGCCAGTGTTGCATTTGCACTCTCCCGTGGCCGAGTACTGGTCAAGGCAGATGCCCCGGTTATTACACGGGGCCTCCGGTCCTCCGGGGCAGGCTGGAAGACATGAAGCAGCAGGCACTCAACAGCCGCCCCAGCATTTGCAAATGCGCTGCTAACCCGTCCGCAGCTGTGGGTCCCGAGCTCCGTTAGCCCAGAGGGACCTGCCCACACAATGTCTCCATGGTTAGGACAAACCACTAGACTTAAATTATCTGATGGGGTTCTACTGTGGCAGGGTGATACCCTGAACTGTGCACTGTATTTGGGGATCAGGAGGCCTGGCGTGAATAAGTCTGAAAAATGAACATGTTTGGAGGTTCAGTTCTCTCAGCTCTAGATGATGATGATGATAATGATGATGATGATGATAATGATGATGATAATGATGAAAATGATGGTGGTGATATAATGCCCTATACCACATTGTGACATGAAGATCCAATGAGGTCCTATAACTTAGAACATTTTAAAACTATAAAGCACTGAACAAATAGAACGGCCCACACTTTAGTGATGGAGAGTGGATTCCCAGCTCAGAATTCTCTCAACTGAACCAGAATAAATGGACCTTAGGCTTGCTTTTTATTCTCTCTGTGCCTCCAAATTCTCACCTGTGGGGACAGCAATGTCATCTACTTCCTAGGGGTTTTGAGGTTTCAATATAATGATGTATGTGGGAACTAGCACCCACACGTGGCCGATAGGAAGTGCCTGCGTTTGCTACGCTGCCGTATTATTGTATCGAGACACAGGGGTTTCAGGATGGACTCAAATGCCCTCTGACAAGGAGCCCTTTCCTGGTGAAAAAAGGGAGGATGATGTTGTATATCCACTAACAGGGTTTTTTTTTTTTTCCCACTAAAGAATGGCCCAAACATATCACGTGAGTCTAGCACCCTGCCAGGGTAGAAGTCTATTAGATGCCTTTCAACTCATGCACTTGTCAGGATCATGGACTAGAGCAAAAAGTGAAACATGGTGTTTTTAGCGCTTGGGAAGTGTCTTATGCCAAGCCAGTAAGCAAAATGCATGGTACACAACCACACTTCGCACTGGACTCAGCTCTGTCAAAACCAAAACGTGACAAGGGAAGAAGTCTAAGGAAAGCTACACAGCGGCACGGTGGCGTTGGGATCTTTTCTTAGTTAGAGTCATGAGGAGGATGGACCCCCTCCCGGCAGACACACACTTGGTAGTTTCAGTCCTTCCAAACGCAGCACAGTGATCGTGCCATCGTGCCATCGTTTCGGAACCCCCAGGCGACGAGAGGTGCCCTCACTCACCCTGGCAGTCTCTCCCGAAGTAGCCCTTGCAGCACCTGGGCACTGGGATGACCAGGGCGCACTGCTGGCGGCAGCCCTCCAGGTTCCTCTTGAAGGACAGGTTGTACAGACACTTCTGCTTCGTGCCCTGAGGAAGGGTGAACAGCCCTCTGCTGTCTGCTGCCCTACTTGGGCTTTAGGCTCTGGCCCGCCCCCAGTGGGGGAGCCGGGTACTGCCCAAGTGGAAAAAGGGACTCCATGGCCTTTCCAGGGGATTCTTTTCTTGGGGGCATAGATAGGCAAATAAGGGGGCGGGGAGGGAGCCTGGTGCTAGAAAGATTCCTTAAGGCCCTGAGAGTGTTTGCAAAGCATGCCGGGTGAGAGGTGGGGGTAGAGGTAGCTTTCTATCACGGCAAGGCCCCCACATCATCAGAAGGAAGGTTCTGAGTTACATTTTGTTTTGCAGGGATGTTTTCGTAAAGAGGGTTTCCTAGTAGAACAGGAAGAACTTGGCTTTGGAATAAGTAATAAAACCAATATTTAATGAACACTTACTATGTGGCAGCCTCGGTAATTTGCCTTTTAAAACTTACATTCTAACAGTCACACACACGGAATAGTTATTAGCTCCTTTTTACAGAGTCAAAAAATGTATAGACTACGTGATTTGCCAAAGATTGCCCACTGGAATTTGACCCCATATCTATGAACCCCAAATTTCATTGGCTTAACCATTGCTTTCACATGGCGTTCTTCGCTCCTTACCAGTTGTGTGACCTTGGCTGATTGCTTACCCTTTCTGACGCTCAGATTTTTTCATAAGCGGAGGTAATAATAGCTTCTTACTAGTGTTATAATGAGGAATAGGTTTAATGTCTAACAACTCAGTGTAACTCCAGGGACATGAACAGCAGCCAATACAATCCAGCTATTATTTATATCATCATAATGCTCTAAGTCTACCCTCCCATGACTTTTCTAGATAGTTCCTAGAAGCTGGGCAATGTGTGTACAGGTTGCCTGGGTTAAGAATGTTCATCTTTCACCTGATGGGCCTGGTTGTTGAAAGAAGAGCATAAATTACAGTTATGCAACACACCCACCGATGTACACACTTGCACACTTATTTATGCTAACCAGAAGATTAGGGTCTGATAATGAAATGAGCCTATTGCTCTCTGAATGTTATTGCTGCATTCACAATTACCTTTGGCTTCGTCCACCTCGGGCAGCTGGGAGTATAGGTACAGCTCCCACAATCCCCCTAGCAGTCAAGAAAAGAAACACTTAAAAATCAAGATATTAGGAAGCACGAGGAAATGCCCCTAGTGAATGTCCTGTTGAGTTGACTCAGAACTGAATCTTGATTACGATTCTGACTATGATCAAGAAGATAACAGCAAACACACGTCAGCTTTGCCACAGAGAATTCTGAAGGTTTGTATTGGACCTCAGCTTCTTGGTTTAGTTCTCAGCGATGAACAGTTCCACAGAGGTGGACCAGTGTAGCATCATGCGGGCATTGGTATACCAGCGGGAAACGTGGATGCAGGTGTCAATACCATCACAAATCAACTGGGGTACTTTTGGCCAATCACCTTCTTTGGTCCTTAGTTTTCTGATCTATAAGGTAGGCATAATAATTCCTCCTTGGGGGGAGGAGGGGACGGGTGAGGAAAAATGATGAACTGAAACAATGTGTGTGAATATATTTTGGAAATTAAGAAGGCCACCACCTCTGTAGCAGAAAGGCTATCTGGGTTTTCATCTCCTACTTTGGCTGATGGGTATTCTAATAATTTGGGATATTTATCAAATGCCTACAAGTTGCCAGATTCCCAAATCAACTGGTGACAGACTTTTCCATGTAAGTCACTTCACCTCTTTAGGACTCAATTTCCAAGACTATATAATAGAATTGATGATAACGACTTCTATGATTGGATTATTGTAGGGATAAGATGAGTATCGAACCAAACTCAGTGAACAGTACTGGGTAGATGGTTAAGGGGGAAATAGGAAAATGCCTCATACAGTGAAGGGCCTAGGATGGAAGTTTAACCCATGTTCTTAATGAATGAACAAATGAATGTAGGTGTGGATAGCATGAAATATTAGATAGAACCATGTGAAATTGCCATGTTTGTAGTCACAGCCTGTCAGGAATGACAATTTCATATGGTTGAAAACAGCAGAAGCTCAAACGTGCTTGTTGAATGAATGAGTGAATGCCTGAATGGATGGGTGGGTTTGAAAATGACTGGCAGGGACATGGTTGGCCCCAACAACTGTTTCCCTGATGGCGAGGGAATGAACAGACAGGTGGGCAGGTGGGTAAATGAAAATGTGCAAGGCCTGTGCAGGTGCAGGGAAATGCTTGTTCATTGTGAATCTGAAGAGAACAGCCCTCAGCAGTTTGACAGCTGAGCCCATGCAGGGGCATGAGACCACTCTTTGGCTCAACATTCTCTTACCACAATGAGAGTAGTGTTCTTAGGACTGACCGAGACATTGAAGGTAGTGAAAGTGTCACAGCGGCCACCCAGGGTGGGGTCAATGAGTAGACAGTCAATGCCATAGGCCACACCCAGGTCAAATAAGAGCTCCCGTTGTATAATCTTGCAGGTTTGGCTGTTCAGGAAGAGTTCGCCCTGAGGGGGGGAGGGAAAAAGAGAGAGAGAAAGAGAGAAAGAGAGAGAGAGAGAGAGAGAGAGAGAGAGAGAGAGATCAACAATCCTTCTTAGACTCCCAAGGCCATATAATGTAGCCAGCACTTGCAAGACCCAGAAAGAACTGAGATACATATTTAGATATATCAAACACTCAACCATGTATTAAGTGCCAAGTATTGTTCTATGTGCTTTACCTGTGCCATTTTTTTTAATTCCTCATGACTCTAGGATGAGGCTACTATTGCTAGTGTTCCCAGTTACGGCTGAGGACACTGAGGCAGTGAGAGGTTAAACTGCTTGCCCAAGATCCTTCAGCCAGTCAGTGGTGGTGTAAGCATTCACACCAGGCAGCCAGCCTTGGAGTTCACACTGTTGGCCACTCTGCAACACAGCCTCTGCCAAAGAAGGACAGTGGCAGCAGGGGTAACAGGGTGAAGCAGGGGCGGCCTGGCTGAGTTCAGCATGCACTTTGTTGACGTGGCCAGGTCATTGCAGAAACCCGGATTCCTTACTTAGTGCCAGCACCCAGCAAAGTGCCTGACATGACCGTCTTCCTAGGACATACAAGCGGTGGCTTTCCCTTTACAGTGATAACAACCACTTCTGTTTTCACATGTCTTAGGCATTGGGTAATTTGTGCTTTAGAAGCATTACTTTGTTTTATGCTACAGCAACCCTAGCACTTTTCTTTTCCTTTTTCTATTAGTCCTTACCCGAGGATATTTTTTCCATTGATTTTTTTTTAGGGACAGTAAAGGAGAGAAGGGAAGATAGAAATATCGATGTGAAAGAAACACATCAATTGGTTGCCTCCTGCATGAGTCCCGACCAAGGCCTGGGCCAGGGAGGAGCCTGCAACCAAGGTGCATGCCCCTGACTGGAATCAAACCTGGTTCCCTTTGATCTGCAGGCCGATGCTCTATCTACTGAGCCACATAGGCTAGGACAGTGGTCGGCAAACTCATTAGTCAACAGAGCCAAATATCAACAGCACAACAACTGAAATTGCTTTGGAGAGCCGAAAACCGACTTCTGCGCCTTGGCCACGAAGTTTCAAATACTGCGCCCGCACGTGGTATTCAGTGGAAGAGCCACACTCAAGGAGCCAAAGAGCCGCATGTAGCTTGCAAGCCGCCATTTACCGACCACTGGGCTAGGGCAATCCTGGCACTTTCCTTTGCTAAGGTCAACCCAGCAAAGTTGATGGATACAACCCTTCCCTCTCACCCTCGAGCAAAATGTTTTTTAGAAAATGCTATGAAAAGAAAAAAGATAAATTTCAGCATCTATGACGAGATGGACACAAGGTAATTCAGTGGAAAGAACACTGGAAAACTGTGGTCAGACCCCACCACTTCTACTTGTCAGCAGACTGCTCTGAGGTTTAGTTCTCCTCACCAGACAAGTAGGGTTAAAGATTCCACTGCATAGGGTTGCTATAGAGATCAGACTAAATCATACATGACAGAATTCTCTGACAGCTGTATCGGCACAGAGAATGGGCAGTGGGCATTCTTATTATATTTCTTTGATAGGCGTCCAGGTTGGTCTGCGGAGATAGTACAGCTGATCTTGAGCGCAACTTTCCGGAAGTTGGATGGAAAAGGTGTTCACCTTCCCCATATTCAGTTGTAAAGTTAATGCGATTCCAATCCGAATACCAAAGGGATTCTGGCTGGCCATTCCTGGTAAACAGAAAGCTGTATGGGACTGCTCAGAAGGCTCCTTGAATGGAATGCACTCAGAGGGGAGCTGCATCCCTTTGCCATCTGTCCTTCTGACGGCCCGGAAAGTGGACGTGATGGCTGGGGCTCCAGCAGCCATGATGGACCTGGAGGTCACTTTAAGGCCGGAAGCATGTGCTGAAGAACAGAAGGAGGAGCTCCCTCACGGAGCCATCATACTGGGTCTGGAGGAGCCGCCTCCTGATTTCCTATACAAGAGCGATCCACCCTTTTATATTTAAGTCACTGTCATGTTGGGTTTACCTTTATGTGTAGGTTATAAGTGTAGCTACTATTATCGTGTTATGTTCATTCATCACATGGAGTTACAGGAAGGTAAGTTTGTTGAGGAACTAGCCAGGCAGGTGAAATTGGCTCATTTAAGAAGCTCTAGCCCAGAGCTGGTTCTGATCACTCATTAAGAGAGGCCTTGCGGAGACTGGTTTGGCTCAGTGGATGGTCCCAGGTTCGATTCCAGCTGGGGGCATGTACCTTGCTTGCGGGCACATCTCCACTGTGGAGCATGCAGGAGGCGGCTGATCAATGTCTCTCTTTCATCGATGTTTCTGACTTTCTATTTCTCTCCCCTCCTCTCTGTAAAAAAATCAATTAAAAAAAAAATATATATATATACAAAAAAATAAATAAATAAAGAGAGGCCTAGAGAGGAGGTCACCTCCGGGCTAGAAAGGAAGGGAAAGGGATGACAACAGGCTTTCCTGCTCCAGGGAAGTGTCTCTCACTGGAAAATAAATGCTCCATACTAACTAACTAACTAACTAACTAACTAACTAACTAACCGACCGACAGACCGACCTAAAAGCTGCTCCACACATGTATGAGGAAGGGGGCTCCCTGTCACCTGCTACCAGGGCTTAGGTGGGCCAGGATTTATCAGGATCCTCAGACCCGCTTACTTACTCTCAGGGGAGACAGCTCTCAAGGTGGGGAGGAAAAGAGCTTGCTGTCAATGACAGGAAAAAACCCCCTTCTCTCCCCCGCCGCCCTGTGCCAGGGTACTCACGATGTCACTGTCAGCGCCACACCGCACACTCAGCTCAGAGCCTTGCAGGGTCTTCCAGGCAGCAGATCTGGGCAGATCCACCGACAGAACCTGTAGCAGCCAGGATGCCACATGAATGCCCCAAATGTGGGCCGAGGAAGGGCCCATGGGAGCTTTGCAACAAACCAGATTCAGACACAAGTTTTCCTAAGAGTTCTAAAAATTCCAGTTTTAAAATGACAATAGGTATAAGAAAAGGGACTCATAATTATAGGCCCTCTAGGAGCGTGGACATGCTCTCTATAGGGAAGGTCTCGCCAGTGGGACTGGGTTCAGTCACCCTGTCTCCCAACTATGTGTGGAGTCCATGGAAGATGCATGTTGGTGTATGAAGCCAATGGCAGCATTGGGCGGGTTGGGGAAATGGTGCAGGGTTCTGTTATGGTTGATTTAGGTCCCTCCTGCCAAAAGTCAGAGTCATGACCCCCATTACTTTAGAATGTGACCTTACTCAGAAATAAGGTCGTTGCAGATGTAATTAGCTAAGATGAGGTCATACTGGAGTAGAGTGGGCCTCTAATCCAATATGACTAGAGTCCTTATAAGAAGCCAAGTGAAGACAGAAACAGGGAGAAGACAGCTTTGTGACAACAGAGGCAGAGATATGCGAGATGCGCCCACAAGCCAAGGAATGCAAGGGGTGGCCAGCCACCACCAGAAGCCAGGACGAAAGCATGGACCAGCTAGGGGACTGCCGTCTGCAGCCATCCCGCCACGTGAATGATGGAGGCGAGAGAGGTGATCTGCCATACAGACAGGAAGGCTGCCGCTGGTATTGGTGAAAGTCAGAGAACAAAAGGCAGGTGGAGCAACAGGCCGAGGTGTGGTGAACTGCAGGGCCTGTTGATGACCAGTCGGAGGACACAGCGGGGCAGGGGCTGCCCACGACTCCTGGGTCGCATCTCTCCCGGGGCTGCCCTGCACTGGTGTCTGCATGAAAACAAAATACCTTGGCGTCTCGGATCACGTGGAACTTCAGATACTCCTTCAGCTTGTCCTGGTTGTCCTGGCTGAACAGGAAGTCCTGCTGTTCCCGGGGCAGGGCTTGGAGGGCGTGGTCGGAGGGCCAGAAGAGAGTGACTGGGGTGTGGATGGGATCTGTGATGAGGCTCAGCAGACCGGCATCCTGAAACACAGGTCGGTCACATGCTCAGCCAAACCCAGCGGTGGGACTAAAGGCAGCTGGCTCCCCTCTGTGCCCACCCCGGGGCACAGCCAGAAACCAGAGGCCCACACTCCGGCCATTTGAATCCTCATTTTCTTTCCTTTCCTTTTTTTTTTTAAAAATATTTTATTGATTTTTTACAGAAAGGAAGGGAGAGGGATAGAGAGTTAGAAACATCGATGAGAGAGAGAGATATCGATCAGCTGCCTCCTGCACATCCCCAATTGGGGATGTGCCCGCAACCAAGGTACATGCCCTTGACCGGAATCGAACCTGGGACCTTTCAGTCCGTAGGCCGACGCTCTAGCCATTGAACCAAACTGGTTTCAGCTCCTTTTTCTTTTATTGGACCCACATTTTCTTAGAAAGCAAAACAGAAAGTCAAATTCTGGGCTTTTGTTAATAGAAAATAAAGATAGTGAGTATCTTCAAAACATTTATTTTTGCTTCTCTTGCCCAAATATTTTATTTTCTTGTCTCGTGTTTCATTAAAAAAATGAAACCTACCCAACCCTAACCCTCACCCCAACCCTACCCAATACTGATATACTTCTGCGTATATATAAGATTTCTAGATCACATAGATAAAAAAGTAAATTTCCAGATGAATGGGGAGAGTCATTTTGAGAGCCTTCTACAACCTCAGTACATTGTACACATTTTTTCCTTATACTTTTCCCAACAACCCCAGGGAGTAGGTTTTCTTAGTCCCTTTCACTGATCCCCAAAGAGCTCTCCGAACTTGCTATAAAAGCCCGTGTTCAACCAGCCCTGATGCTCAGGTGTGTGTGTTGGGGGGACCGTAAGGTTTTGGAAGGGGGTGGGTGGGCCGAGATGACGTGTCCGTGACATCCCTGGAGATTCTCACTTTGAACACCATTTGGAATCCCCATTTCTTCAAAGCTGCCCAGAGACTCTGAGCCCCAGACCATTCTGAAGATTACTGGTAGATACAGAGGCTCGTAGACTGTGTTGGGGGTTGGGAGGAGAGGAGAAGGAGGACTGGGGTTCTTAGAGCCCGCCTCGGGCTGCTGGGAGCAGGAGAGGGAGCCTTGGCGAACCTGGTCCCTCCTGAGGATCCTCTGCAACGTTTGTTGGAATAAGACGTTTTTCTATTCAATTTGTGACAACAGCCTCTGAGGCCAGAAGGGAATCGTTTGAAATGCAATTTCTACCTGTCTCACGGGCATGGATGCCCTGATTCCACCCCAGCTTCTCCATGGCAATCACGCAGGTGATAATTCCAAACGTGAAGCACCTGGGCCAGGGGCTGGTGCACCCTCATTCCTTTCCTTGCTCAGCCTCACACCCTTCCATTTCTTTCTTTCTTTTTTTAAAAATATATTTTATTGATTTTTTTACAGAAAGGAAGGGAGAGGGATAGAAGGTTAGAAACATCGATGAGAGAGAGACATCGATCAGCCGCCTTCTGTACGCACCCTACTGGGTATGTGCCCGAAACCAAGATACATGCCCTTGACCGGAATTGAACCTGGGGCTTTTCAGTCCCCAGGCTGACACTCTATCCACTGAGCCACACCGGTTTTGGCAGACCCTTCAATTTCTAACTCGGCCCATGTACACCACAGAGCTGGACAAACCACACAGCGTTTTGGGGATGGAGTGGCAGAGAAAGACTTTGTTCTCTGGAAAATTACAACTTCCCCGTCCAGATCCCAGGATAGCTGGGGTGTGCCCCCAACAAACCAAATGACAGAAAACCAAACCAAGGACCCCCCATCCCCAACACACACACACACACACACACACACACACACACACACACACCCTTCCAGACCCAAACGTCTTTAGTCCAGTTACAAATGTCTTTAGTCCGGATACTCCCTGGGTGACTTTTGTCCTAGGTGTTTACCTGTATTAAGTTGCTAAATTTGGTGTAGCCGTGGTTCACTGCCAGTGTCGTAAGATTTTGCTGCAAAGATGATAAGAATGGGAATGAGACCTTTGCTCCTGCAGGTCACAAAGCACTTTAGCAAAAACTCAACCGGATGCAATGAGGGCAAGATGATATGGCAGGTTCCGTGGATTGGCTCATGGCACCCACCCCAGCTTCGGTCTGCCTTTGACTTTCTGCATTACAGAGGCTAGAAGGCCAAGCATTTCCCAGACTGCCTTGCAGCTAGAGCCCCATGTGACATAGGGTTCCCTCATAAGGAGAAGCACTTGAACAAGACTTATTGGTGGAAAGAAACAACAGGAGGTGGCAGTGGCCGCTGGCAGGGAGAGCAGATTTTCTTACAAGCACGTGGTGAAGGCCTCTGGTGCCAGACTCCTGTGCCCTAGGTGGTGAGGCCGGGACAGGTGGCACTGGCGGAGTTGTTACAGGGGAAGTGAGGGGTTCTCCCTCTTCAGGTGTCCTGGGCTGTGGGGTGCCCAGCTGTGCAGCATCTGGATTAGGCTCCCTGGCTTTGCAGAGATTTGGGGATGTCAGTTTCTTAAGAAACCCCTTTTTGTTTAAGTTAGGCATAGTGGATTCTGTTGTCTGCAATGAAGAACCCTGGCCAAAATGAATAACAATAAAAGCTAAAATTGTCTCTTCTGTCAATTGAGGAATCTTGCTGCAGGTCTAGTTTAGTGATCTCTCTCTCTCTCTTTCTCTCTCTCTCTCTCTCTCTCTCTCTCTCTCTCTCTCTGTAATTTCTCTACCATCTATATCTATGCAAGACCACCTGTGAACACCAAAGGAAACTGATACTTATTTAAAATAGACGCACTTTTTTGCTTCTTACTAAGAATAGTATTTACTGGGCTTTTAATACTTGCTTGAGATTGAAGCAGTAAAATTAAAATGTCTCAAAACGATGCCTCTCACTCAGAATGGAGAGAGTAAAATTATTAGCACACCAAGTCACTGAGAGCATGACAGCGAGTTCACCCACCAAAACCCTTCCGGCGGCATCTCTGGGGGTGACAAGCAGGTTCTTGGGAGACAGCAATTTGTCTATGATGTGGATGACTCCATTGGTACTGATGATATCGCTGGATATGATCCGAGCTTTATTATTTATATACACCGTGTCCTGAAACCAACCAAAAAAGAGAAAAGAAATGAGCACAACTAGAAATAGACACAACCATTGCTTCTTTCTGAATGCTCACCATGTTAAATGGTCATACGAGTGAATATTTAAGGAGATCTGTGGGCAAAAGCTGAAGATCCGAGTTTAGCACATTTCTTATGATGATGATAAAGAGGAAACGGAGATCAGAATGTATTTTTCATCTGGAGAAGTGAATAGCAAATAATCACCCCAAACAGTCATCTCACTGTGATTCGCCAATATGAAAAAACAAGTGGATCCAAATTGGATCTGGTTCACATGTGCTCTCTCTATCACCAACCCTCCCTTCTGCCCTCTATACACTTTCCCCCCTTTTGCAATGAATTCGACAGCCGCCATTTGTGTGTGTGTGTGTGTGTGTGTGTGTGTGCGTGTGTGTGTGGTGGGGGGCGTGGCCCAGCATGGTCAAGTGGCTTCCATCAAAAGCTTTTATCCTCCTCCAAGCTTCCGAGTGATGCTTCCAGAAGCAGTTCTGTTGACCCCCTGAAGATGCCTTGCCTCTGAGTTTGAGTTCCAGCTCTCCTGTTGACGTACTGTGTGACCCTGGACAAGTTACTTAACTTCTCTGAGCTCAGTTTCTCACTTTATAAATTGAGAAAAATAATAACATCTATATTGTGGAATTATTTTCAGGAGTTCATGAGTTCGTACACATGGAACACTTAGTAGCTGGCACCTAGAAACCACAACACGTGTTCGTAATGGTTGTTGCTGTGATTGTTGTTATTCCTGGTGCTGATGTGAGGAAGAGGAGAAGAAAGAAGGCCTAAGGGAAATGGGCACCTTCCTGAGGGGGCCACTCTTACCTGAGAGGCGGAGATAACGATGGACTCCCCTTGGAGAGAAGTGACACTTGGGATGGTTTTCAGGTTTTCCAGGAGCAGCTGGTGGCAGGCGACCACATGGTAGCGAAGAACCTGGGGCAGCAGGCCCTGCCTGTCCCAGTCTTTAATCTGTCACGGAAGGCCAGAGGGTTCCCGCTGGAGCTAGAAGCCTGCGCTCCCACTTTCCCCGATGCTGTCCTGTACTCCAGGGGCTCCCCCACATCTCTCTCCCCACCTGCGCCCTGGGAAGTGGGAGTCAGGGTTGGCTTGTGCTCAGATCAGGGACTGTTCAGGCAAGAGGCAGAGCATGGCCCTGATTCTTATCCCGCTTCCATTTGGGATCTCAGGGTGAAAGGGAACTGGGGGTTCCTTTGGTCCAGCATTTTATAACATGTGGCAAGGACCCCAAGTCCTGGGAGGTGATACTTAAAAAAGAGTTTTCTCGTGAAAGGTACTGGGAAACACTGCATCTGCCCCTCCCCGCTCGGAGTGGTGCCCGGGCCAGATTTAAACCTTGGAGATGGGAGCGATCACGATGCTTCTCCATTTGTAAATCAAAATGCGAACAAAATGATCCATAAAGTAGGTGTAATAGAAGCCTACATGGTTTTCACTGTTTTATGATGATAACTCCTCTGATGCTTTAAAAAAATCTACCAGATGTGGATTTTTTCCCCCCCAAAATTATTTTTTGTGTCCCTGCTTTGCCGGTGTCTAAAATATATGCATGGAGAGGCCATGTGTGCAGTGGTGAATAACACAGACTCTGGGGCATGTTGGAGTCCTGTACCATCATTGTCTAGTCAGGTGACCTTGGGGAAGTTACCCCTCTCAGTGACCTGGACTGTAAAATGGGGACAATAATAGCACTTCACCACAGAGTCATCATGAAGACTAAATGAATTAATCGACATAAGGCATTGGACACAGTGTATGGTACACTCCATAGATGTTTGCTACCTTATGCTATATTAATGGGCAACCCAGCATGAAGAGTCCTAGTGAATGTCAGAACATTAAAGGCTCTGATAAGTCCTGCAAAAAAAAACACAACCCCACAACCCCCTGGTCCTCCCACAACCTATTTAAATCTCTTTAATCTAACATTCCTCTCCACCCAACCCCCCCACCATTTTTTTTTGACCTATGGGAAGTTTGGATCATTTAAGAACTGCTGATCTATTCCAACCTTCTAATGTATTCAGGAATGTCCTTTAGAGGGTCTCTGGCCAGTGGTTACCCCAAATCCACTTGAATGCTTCCCCTGAGAAGGTTCCCACTGCTGAGAGGCAGCCTCTTCCACTACTGGTCACCTCTAGCTGGTCTTAAATCTCCCCCCCACAAATGTCTCCACTGTTGGTTCCGGGTGACACTGTGCTCTAGTCCCAGGTCTCTCCACCTGCCTAAGCCTCATGCTTACCCGCAGGTCCTCATCAAAGGCAGCCGACAAAGGCGCAAACACGGTGAAGGGGCCTGGACCGGCCAGGTCTCGCACAGAATGCTCCTGTGGGAAGCAAGGTGGGGGCGACATGCGTACAGAACATACATACAGGCAGGGCTCCAAGGACAGAGGGAACAGGTGGGGGTGGCAGAGGCGGTGGACACTGATGGGGAGATCTGTGCTTCATTTAGTCTCAGGTTCAAGTTCATTCACCTCCCTTGTCAATGAAATAATGCTTATTTTTATCTGGCTATCCAAGTAACATTTGCTTATTGTATTAAATATTTGAAAATACAGTATAAAGAAGAAAATAGCTCCCCAATATCCCCTGCTGTTTCCAGGTATTCTTTTCCAGTGTCTCTTCCACATGTAAGTGTTTCACATATTTGGGATATAATACAAATTCATAGGATGATTTAATGAATGGCTTCAATGGTCTTGTTGCCAATACTAACACCCATGGTTGTCTTTCGTCTAGGTTTTATGATTTTATTTCTCTGGATTTTTATCATTCATTCATAATATATCTAGAACTTATTCAGATGTATAATATGCAGAAAGATCTACCATAATATGTTCACCCAAAGAGCTAACCAGTTGCCCCAGCAATGCTTCTTTCCTCCACCGTATGATGGCAATCTTATAGAATAAAAGGCTAATATGCAAATCAACTAAAGAGATGAACGACTGGTTTCTATGACATGCTCTGACCACCAGGGGGCAGATGCTCAACAGAGAAGCTGTTTCCTGGTGGTCAGTGCACTCCCCCAGGGGGAGCGCCACTCAGCCAGAAGCCAGGCTCATGGCTGGTGAGTGCAGCTGTAGTGGTGGGAGCTTCTCCCCTGAGGAGTGGGCCTAAGTTGTCAGTTGGACATCCCCGGAGGGCTCCTTTACTGCGAGAGGGTACAGGCTGGGCTGAGGGATCCACGTGAGAGCACGATTTTTATGCACCAGGCCTCTAGTTTTTTCATATACCTCATTTTTATGTGTAGAACAAGCCAGTGTGACTATTTTTCACTCTTTCATGCTGCCCACTGAGGCATGAAAAGTTCATAAGTGATCAACACAGAGTTCCCTCCAGAAATCCAGGTTTCCAGGCTTTCTTCTACCCACACCCACTCCAGAGGCTACAGGTTTATCCTGTATCAGGCCTGAGACTCAGCTCTTACAGTCACACACACACACACACACACACACACACACGCACGCACGCACAGTCTTACCAGCAGCTGGAAGAAATACTGGGAAGTTTTGGGGTTCCTGGGAAGCTCCTGGAAACAGAGAGAGGGCAGTTCACTTAGTGTCTGTGAACTCTATACAAGAACAACACAGGGTTATTGTAGGGCAGTTTCTCTAAGATTGATTGAGAGCATCTACCACCCTTTCAGTTGGGACTGTGCTACTTCAGGCCCTTTTCCAGCTCTACCGACAGCTGATGTTCAGAATGACTATGTGGACACACTGTGAGTTCCAAGACCTTTCCGGAGTCTCTACCTGATTCAGCCATTTCCAGAACCATCTGAGCTTTAGGAGTATGTCTTAAAAGTTTAAATATTTTTAAAAATTATTTTTTAAACAACAGACATTTGTTTTTTCACAGTTCTGGAGGCTGGAAGTCCAAGATCAAGGTGTCAGTAGGTATGACTTTTTCTGAGGCCTCCCTCCTTGGCTTGCAGATCACCGTGGTCTTCTTACTGTCCTCACATGGCCTTTCCTCTGTGTGTATGTCCCTGGGGTCTCTTTTTGTGTGTTCAAGTTCAAGTAGCTTGAAAAAAAATGAGTTCTAGATTTATGGCAGATTTAGTTTCAACATGAATTTTGGATCAGACAAAATGCTCTAGCCTGCCTTTAAGTCAAATAACGGGTGCTCACATTATAACAGGTAGAAATCTACAAATCTTTTACAGCCTCATCTCCATGCCCAGTGCAGCATGCTTATGCCTTCAAGTCACTGTGTTCTCTGTGCCCGATGCACACATCATCTCATTTAATACTTATGACAACCTGATGTGGCTGGTACCATTATTTTCTGTTACAGATGAGAAAATGAATGCACAGAGAGGTGATGCAGTCTGCCCAAAGTCACATTACTACCTGGCAGAGCTGAATCCAAACCCAGAGACTTCTGACTCTAGAACTGTCCACTGAATCACTGTATTCCGGGTCAAACAAATTCCCGTGGAGAGATCACATCTGTTTCCACCGCCAATGAATGCCAAGACGGTCCTTCCTGTGGTTAGACAGCTTCCCACATTATAAAACTCCTGCACGTCCCTTAGCCACCTGGACCTCGGCGCAGGGAGGGAAGCAGAGTTGACTTCACGGAGCATGACTCGCGTTACCTGATAGATGCTGCCGCGGCAAATGAACCCATCCCCGACGTAGTTCGGCTTGCAAGTGCAGGTCCTTTCTTCCTCTCCCGTGTGGTTGCAGATGGCAAACTCACTGCAGCCGCCGTTTCTCTGGCAAAATTTCCAGGGGACGGGGGATCGGAGTCAGATCAGGAAGTCTGCCAGTTGTGCCAATGATCACAAAGCACTCCTGTATTGAAGTTTATTTTTTGCCTCCTCTCTGACTGGTTTGCACTATCTGCCCTTTCCCTTGCCTTCCAATCCCCTACTGCCTTCTTCCCCAGCCTTGTATCCCAAGGTGGCAGGTCCATCTGAGCGGGCCTCCAGCTCTATATTGCTAAGCCCACAATGGCCCAGTGGGAATTTCTCGGCACCTGGGCCTTAACTAGAAAGGACCCGATCTTGGTTGACTCCTCCCATCATTAGGTTAAACTCCAATCCCACCATAGCAAAGGTAGCAGTCACCAGCTAGAAGGCAGTAGGCATAAAATGATGCCAAACATTGTCCTTGTCTGCAAAGAGCTTATAAACTGAGGAAGATGGGGCAGAGGCCCAAGCTATGGACAAAGCGAAGTGCAGTCCAAAGCCAACCTCCATGGGAATACCAAGAAGGGCCCTGAGAGCCTAAGCAGAGTTCCCAAGAGGGGGAAGAATGGAAAGCTGCAGAAAAACAGCTCCGCTGAGGCTGAACATGGAAGGTCACCAGCTGCAAAATCTCCCCTCCCAATCCCCATTCCAAAAGTATTTGTGGATATGATATTTCAGCCCAGGGGTGACCTACCACCCAGATTCCTGCCTCACTGACACAGCTCAGCGAGCTGCTTAAGAAAACTGACTCCTGCCTGGCCAGTGTGGCTCTGTTGTTGAGCGTGGACCTATGAACCAGAAGTCATGGTTCGAATCCTGGTCAGGGTACATGCCCAGGTTGCAGGCTCAATCCCAGTATGGGGTGTGCAGGAGGCAGCCAGTCCACGGTTCTCTCTCATCATCGGTGTTTCTCTGTCTCCTTCTCCCTCTCCTATTCTCTCTCTGAAATTCTGTGGCTCACCATCTGTCTGAGCCTGAACTCACATTGTTATACAGTGGTACCTCAAGATACGAGTGCCCTAACATACGAGATTTTTGAGATGCGAGCTGTCGAGCAAGCGATTTTTGCTTTGAAATATGAGCAACATTTGAGTTAGGAGTAATCATGTGGATCGGCCAGCTGCACACGACCCACCAGTTTACCGCGACTCGAGCGTCTCATAGTTTCCCACGCCTCAAGGTTACGGAACAAATGAAACTCATATCTCGAGTTACCACTGTATTATTTGGTCCCAGTGCCTGGGATCTAGGGACTGCTCATCGACCTGTCCATCGTGCTGAAACCAGAGTTTCCCCAACAAACCACTGGAACATGAGGGAGAGAAGAGCCTTCAGCCCAAAGCAGCTCAGAGGAGATCACCCCCACACCCATCACCTAGAAGCGGGGTAAGAGGCTCCCCCGCCTAACCTTGGAGGGCCTGGGCCCCAGGGCTGGACTCACGGTTAAGCAGGTGTTGATGAGTGTGCAGACCTTCCCATCCCCGGTGTATCTCGGCAAGCAGTTGCAGACAGCCTGTGCAGGAGGAGAGGGATACGGGCCGTTTCTCAGAGGGACTCGGCTGGCTCTCAGGCTGGCACCCCAGAGCGGCGACGGTGATGGGTAATGGCAATGTTAGAAGATTCTATCTTGGTGAGACCTATTCCATAATGATAACTGTCATCTGACATTTTAGCACCGTTGACACACTTCTCTCTAGCACTGGGATCGCCTACCTATCCTATCTTTGCTACCAAGAGACTTATTATTATTATTTTTTAAACTTTGTTATATTATGTGGTCCCTTGTTCTGGGCACTCGTTCTTCTCTCTCTCCAGTGGGTAAAGGCTCCGTTGTGAGGAAGCTAAGCTCTTGCCCACTCCCATTCAGACTCAGTTCTTGCTTATCTCCCTCTGGGCGCGGCCCCTCCCAGGCACCAGCCCTAGGAGGTCAATCTGTTTGACCAACCAAGTCAGTTGGGCACTTCAAGATGAGGGAGGGAACACTGGCTGTGGAAAGTTGGGGACTGTCTAGTTCACCCCTGTCTTCCATGTGCCCTGCTCAGGAGTTCCTGGGCACAGGGGTGAGTGGGGCTGAAACCCCTCTCTGTTCTATCTACTAACCTGTGTGTCCAGAAGAAGGAGTACCTGCTCCTGGTGGGTTCCCCCAAGGGATGGCTTTTCTAACTCACATGAAAGCCTCCTACACAGGAGAGGTGGCTCTGGTCTGGCGTCTACTTGTTAGAACTTGAACTCATTGGTCGACCAGCCAGGACCCAAGGTTTGGTTTTCATCGCTCCTCCTCCTCCACTTCATTACAGGCCCTGACCTGGGCTCCAACCTTTACCAAGATGCCCACCAGCCAGCCCTCCTGTCTCAGAGATCAACCTTGCGTCTAGGTTGCCTTCTGGGTCAGAGGAGGACTTTTAGAGGCCCAGAGCACCAAAAGTTATAGGGTTTCCCCATTCCAGATGTAGAAATAAGAGCTCTGTCGAATCCCCAAATATGTGCAAGGTAGACCCATATTGACTGTTTTGATTTTCCCCGTGACTATACATGGAAACATATAGAGATGATTCTTCCAAAATAAATAGTATTTTTCTTATATTTTGGTGCTTTAGGCACTTGTTTGATCTGCTCATGGGTAAACATGGCATGGAGTTCTCCAAATGGCTCAACAAGGTCAGTAGAACATTTCCCGAGGGAACCTGACCTCATCATCCAGTTTCTGATGTATGTAATCTCCTGCTGACCACTGGCTGTTTCTAATGTGACAGAGACTGAGGGAGATGGAGCTTGGCGTTCCTGAGTCACAGCTTCTCAGCCTCTTCTCCTCCCTCATCCCCCACCCCATGACCTTTCCTCTCCTTTGGAACCCTGAGATTTCCCATCTGCCCAAACATGCTCATCAGGGAGGCCCTGCAAGGTCCACTGTGTTAGGGAACAGAAGGCTGACATGTGGCCTAGAAATGTTAGCTTTCGCTGTGGTGCATGCATTTCAGAGCCTCAAGCCAAAGAAAAATTGTGGGATTCTGGGAATCAGAAAACTGAAAGAAAGGGAGACGTTGTTGGTGACCTTCTAGATGCTTTTGGAACCACACGGTATATGGAGAAGCCAACTCCCCCCACTCTAGGAAAGCCTCTGTTCTAAGTACCCTTTGTCTACCCTTCTACTTTTCCTCCTTCCCAAGAATGGTCTCTTTTGAATGCTTTCAGAATTTCCCCTACAGTATTTGTTTTCTGCTGAGGTCCCTGCTCAGCCCCCTTGTCTCAGGCTTGGGTCTAAAGCAGTGGTTCTCAACCTTCCTTTAATACAGCTCCTCATGTGGTGGTGACCCCCAACCATAAAATGATTTCCGTTGCTACTTCATACCTGTAATCTTGCTACTGTTATGAACTGTAATGTAAATATCTGATAAGCAGGATGTATTTTTGTTGTTACAAATTGAACATAATTAAAGCATAGTGATTAATCACAAAAACAATATGTAATTACATATTGTGAAATATTTATTTCTAATTACAAATAAATGAAATTTTGTCTTGAATCGTGGTGTAGCATGGGCAACAGTCTTCATATGACAACAGTAAACTACATTGCTACATTTTGCTATACCAATGAGCGGTGTGTTGGTTCCAAGACCATGGGAAATATGTGTTTTCTGATGGTCTTAGGCGACCCCTGTGAAAGGATCATTCGACCCCCAAAGGGGTCGCAACCCACAGGTTGAGAAACTCTAGTCTAAAGACCCCCCTACCCCTTCTGGAGGCGGAGCTCACCTGGTTGGGTCCCGTCTGCGTGCACTCTGCGTGCTTGTGACAGCCACCATGGTTCTCCAAACACGGATTGATCTCTTTAAAACAAAAAGCCGACACCTGGCATGAGAATTGAACCTCATTCTCAAGGAAAGGCATCTTGGGAAGCCAGCCAGGATGGCTAATTGACCGAGAAGAGAAGGTGTCAAAGTGTGATTCCGTTTTCTGACAACTCAGGGCAGCAGTGACCTGACAGGGGGCCTACCAGACATGGTTCTCAAAGCGACTCTCTGGGCTGGGGACGTGGGGCACAGGAAGAGTCTGTGGGCGCGGATCTCCCCTTGGTTGAGTGAATCTAAGCATTTGCAGCCAAGGACTTGAAATAATAGGATCCTAGAGTCCAATCCAACAGGCTATGAACGATGAGATTTAGGAATGTAAAAACCACTGCAATCATCATAATATAATTGGTTCAGGAGAAAGTCTTCAGTAGATGCTAATTTTAGGTTATGTTTCCACGAGGAGCAGGGGATTTGCTTGGTGTTAAAGCATCTCCCCACGGATTGCTTATTAGCAGCAAAGGGGAAAAGGTAGCCGTACGAGTGGAGAAGTCAGACAGCACCTGACCAGTGGTCAAAATTAACACCACAGATGAGAGGCAGGTGGAAATCACAAGCTTCCAGTGTGATACTCTGAGAAGGAGGCAATGTCACTCATGTGATAGTGGGCCTGGAATGCAGAATCTGAATATAATCATGAAAAAACATCTGACAAACCCCAAAGGAAGGACATGCTAGGGAAAAAAAGAGTTGGGTGGTGAACGATATTCCAAAATGTCAAGGTCATCAAAGACAAAGCAAGGCTGAGGAACCAACCATTCCAGGTCAAAGGAGACTAGAAACATGATAACTACATGCAGTTCCCAGCCTTAGACTGGATCCTGCAGTAGGCAGAAAAAGTGTCAGTAAAGGGCATTATTGGGCCAATTGAAAAACTTAGAATACGTATGATAATTAGGCAAAAGTATTATATCGGAAATGAATGTCCTGAAGCTGATAATTGCTGTTGTTACGTAAGAGTCGACCCTTATTTGCGAATACACTCAAGTAGTGAAGGATAAAAGCAATATTCTCAATGGTCACATTTCCTCATCTTCAGACCTTCCCAGAGAAACCGAAAGATGGTCCAGCATCATCCACACACCGGAATCCTATAACGGCACTGCCCCTGGATGGATGAGGGAGGGTACGCACCTAGGCACACAATGCCATCGCCTGCATAGCCCGCCTTGCACATGCACACCCGGTTTCCCGGGGTGGTTCTCTTGCAGTAAGCCTTGGCAGAGCATCCTCCGTTGCTGATCTCACAGGCATTGATTGCTGTGGAAGAGAGAGAAGACACAGAGCAGAGAGGGTTGGGGAGAGGGGAAAAAATAACCCACTGATACACTTTTCCTTGTCATTGAGAAATGGAAATGCTTCAGAAAGGCAGACATTGGATCAAATATGGATAATTCTAAAGGATACAAAGTATCAAATATCGTCACTGGCGAAGTCTCGCAAACATTAGAAGAAGAATACATATAAAATTTTCACCAACTTTTTAAAAAACTAGAAGAGAAGACTTCCTAATTCATTTTATGAGGCCAGATAAAGCCATCACAAGAAAACGAAAAACCAATGTTCTTTATAAATATAAACACACACACACACAAATCCTCAAGAACATACCCACAAATCAAATTCAGCAATGCATACAAAGGATTATACAATAGTCCCCCTTATTCATGGGGATATGTCCCAAGACTCCCAGTGGCTGGCTGAAACTATGGGTAACATCAAACTCTATTAATATTCTTTTCTCCTATACATACATACCTACGATACAGTTTAGTTTATAAAGTAGGCACAGTAAGAGATTAACAACAATAATTGGTAATAAAATAGAGCAACTATTTGATCCATATTTGATCCATTGTCTGCCATTCTGAAGCATTTCCATTTCTCAATAACAATGTACTGTAATAAAAGTTATGTGAATGTTATCTCTCTCTCTCTCCAATTACCTGGAATTTTCCATTTACTATTTCAGACTGTGGCTGACCACAGGTAACTGAAACTGGAAAGTAAAACTGTGAATAAAGGGGGGCTTCTCTATACCACAAGCAAGCGGGAGTTACACAGAAAACACAATGTGGTTTTAACGTCCAAAAATCAATTAATGTAATACAGCATTTCAGTAGAATTAAAGACAAAAGCCACATGATCATCTCAATACAAGGAGCAAAAAGGATGTGACAAAATTCAACACCTTTAATGATAAAAATACTCAACAGACTAGCAATAGAGGGGACTTTCTAGAGGAGACTGCACCCATCTGTCATTGTACACAGACAGGTCACTTCATCCCCACACTCTGCAAGAGAGATAGTTTTGTTTCCTTTACAATGAGCTAAGGGGGGTCAGAGCAGGGAAAATACCCACCCGAGGCCACACAGGAGTGGGAGGAAGAACCAGGTGGTGCTCAGACCCTTTCTGCCCCACTCCTGAGTCCCCATGCCCAGGCCACACCCCAGGCCAATCAGACCAGAGGCTCTAAAAGCTCTCCAATTGCGATCTAAGCTGTGAACCACAATTTGGAGGAAATGGGTCACAACCCCTCAACAGTGATTTCCTGCCCCCCAGGCACTCAGCTGCCCTGTTCCAACCTCTTCACCAGCAATGGCTCAGGGCCACTGCCCATCCAGCCTGCAGGAGCAGAGAGCTCTCCCGGGCTCTTGCTGGTCTTATCTCCCGGGAGCAAATGCTTCCCTCTTCACTTGCCTGTGCAGACTGTCCCGTTGCCCTGGAATCCTGCCGCACATTTGCACGAGGCTGTGCCATCCGGATTGGAAAGGCAGCTGCCAGGAGAAAGGGCAGAGGCTGTTTGTAGAAAAACACATAACCCCCACCCCCTATGAGCCCAGGGTCCCCTCACCCCTGCACTCTCACCCTAGGAGGCCCTTAGAGGTCAGGGAGAAAGTGCCTTCCTAGCTTGGCCACAGATGACTAAAATTGCAATCATTATGTGTATGTGGACATGGGACTTAGAGGCATCAAATCATGGAGTCAAGGTCAATGACCGAGGCTAATTGGGATCCTGTCTAACTCCAGCTACGAGGCTCGAGGCTCGTCATTCATTAACCCATTAAGCCCCGCTGGGAGTTAGGAGCATGAAGTGAAAGAGTGAAGAAGCAAATCTTGGCTGTGAGTTGGGAATAAGCTTTGATGAAAGTGAGAGGCCCACTGGGCCACCCTGGGCCTTGGTGAAGGCTCCCTGTGGCGTGAACTGGGGGCAATGACGGGCATTTTGCCAATGTGCCAGGTAAGTCCAAGGACAGCTTGTTCCAAAGGCTGGATCTGGCAGGTGGGTGGCGGCCTCTTCAGAAATCCTTCTAGTTTCACATTCAATCTATCCCAAATCCTCAGAAACGGTCTCAGGAAAGGACTCCCCTGAGGACAGGGCCTGGCATGGACACTCCTTAGAAAGAATCCCCTTGGCATCGTCCCCACGGGAGGCCCAGAGGGAACCTACTTGGCGCTGGTGTGGCAGGTCCCATTGCAGTCGTCTTTTGTGATCTCTGAAAAACACACACGCACGCAAACAAAAACCAAACTCACACAACGGCTTTGCCAGCCCTCTTTTATCAATCCTCCCTCGAGACCTTTCAGTCAGTGCTTGGTGCTAGGAAAAGACTTACTTTCCTGTTGTGAATGATACGCAACCTGTTTACTACGTAAAAACTGTGGGACTCTGCAGACTGAAGGCCTGTGCCTCTCCCAGTCTAATGCTGAGATTAATCCCCAGGGTGATGGGACATGGAGGTGGGGGTCCCTGGGAGTTGATGAGGTCATGAGGGATTCGTTCCTCATGAAAGAGACCCTGGAGAGCTCCCTTGCCTCTCTAGAGGGCAACCCAGGAGAGGGCCCTCATCAGGACCCGACCATGAACGTGGACTTCCAGCCTCCAGAACTGGGCGATATCAATGTCTGTGTATAAGCTACCCCGTCTCTGAGACTTCGCTGGAGCAACCTGGACAGACTGAGACATCTGTGTTTCAGGAAGTTCTTTCTGGCAGCAACGTGGAGTGGGGAGCGGAGGGAAATATCACAGGAGGCAATGAGACAGGTGACAAGATGACTGGTGAGAGGAGAGAGGAGTGAGAAGACAAACGCAAAAAGACGTTGCTCACTGCAGCACTGTTTATGATAGCAGAAAACTGGTTTCCTAAAGCTTGGTACAATCGTATAAGGGTATTATGAAAGTCCAGAAAATAATGATATTTACTACATTTACTCACATGGAAAGATACCTATTGTACATTGGGAAGTGAAAAAGTAGACTACCGAACAGTGTGTAGAGCTTGGCGCTATACACACATTTGCGTGCCTACAGAAATGTTGGGGGGATAATACAAAATATCAATGGCAGCTTTTTCCTGCCTTGGGAGTATGAGTAAGTTTTATTTTCTTCTTTCTGTTTTTCTTTATTTTATGTTATTTTAAATATATTTTATTGATTTTTTTTTATATAGAGAGGAAGGGAGAAAGACAGAACTAGAAACATCGATGACAATCAAAGGACCTGTATCTATTCATATAAACATAACCAATGAACATAGACACTAGGGGGTTGGGGTATGCCTAGGAGGGATGGGGGGGCAATAGGGAGATATGTATACATGTAACACAATAAAACAACAACAACAACAACAAAAAAGAAACATCGATGAGAGAGAAACAACAATCAGCTGCCTCCTGCACACCCCCAACGGGGAATGTGCCCACAACCAAGTTACATGCCCTTAACCAGAATCGAACCTGGGACCTTTCAGTCCACAGGCCGACGCTCTATCCACTGAGCCAAACCAGTCTTGGCTGTTTTTCTTTATTTTATAAACATTTTGCTGCAAGGAGGAATTATTTTTATTGCTCAAGGAAGAAATAAAGATGTCCCTGCTATTTTGGAAAGAAAAAATAAAAATAAAAAGCACACATAGCTGCTGAGAGGGAAGGCTGAGAAGGGACCATACGAGGGGAGGGGCTGGCACTTACCTGAGTCACAGTTCACGCCTCGCCAGCCCACGTGGCATTCGCAGGAGCCGTCGCCCGCGGGCCCTTGGCTGCATCTCCCGTGCACACACGAACACACTAGGGGAGACACGCCCACACCTCGTCAGACCCCCAAGCTGTGCGCAGTAACTCACTGGCCACTCACTGCCAAGGCACCCGTCCTGCCCTGCACCTGCATCTGCACCCCATTTTAGAGAACCATCGTCTTTCACAGAGGCTGCATGCACAGGACGGGCAGGTAGAACTGAGCGGGTGAACAGGTGCATCAGCTCAGGCCTCAGCCCGGACCACAATCTGGGGACTGCGGGCCACATGGGCAGCCACCCAAGCAGTGGAGTGTCCTGAGTCCACCACGTTACCTGAGGACCAAGGTTACCGGCCACCCTGGGAGGTCCCTGAGAGTGGGCTTTAAAAGAAGCCCATTTGGCCAAAACCGGTTTGGCTCAGTGGGTAGAGTGTCGGCCTGTGGACTGAAGGGTCCCGGGTTCGATTCTAGTCAAGGGCATGTATCTTGGTTTCGGGCACATCCCCAGTAGGGGGTGTGCAGGAGGGAGCTGATGGATGTCTCTCTCTCATCGATGTTTCTAACTCTCTATCCCTCTCCCTTCCTCTCAGTAAAAAATCAATAAAATATATTAAAAAAAGAAGAAGCCCATTTGATACTGGGTTTATATCAACCTGGTGAGGCACTGCCCTCTTCAACAACGTGGGAATGCCGATTCCTTTGTTATACGGCAGCATCGCAAGGCTCTTTGAGGACTGGATGAAAACTGGGGGTGTCCTCCCCATGGAAAAGCACTCAGCCCATGAGGGTCACTGTGGGTCCCAGGCTGGGAACTCCTGCACAAACCCACGCGGACAATCTGCCACATGACACAGAAAAAAGCAGCACCGGAATGTCAATTCTCCAGTCTATGGCCCAGTCACAATGAGTCCGCCACACGTGGATTTGGCCTTGCGTGGACCAGCTGGTGAGAACACAGTGTTCGGCCACATGTGTGCTTTCTAGTAGCAGGGAAAACAGATGCTCTGGGTTCTCATCATGGATTAGGAAACCCCTCTTCCAAGTCACTCAAGTGTGTGTTCCTGGGCACAAGAATGCCAGCGTGAGAGAATGCAGGTGACTTGGTTCAAAAGGGCACATTGTGTGTGTGTGTGTGTGAGAGAGAAAAAAACACACACAAATTAAAGCATGTAGCTTCCTGAGGGTGAATCTTCATAAAAAGTCAACATCACCCAAGAACAGAGCCTTGGATTCCAGCAGTGTGCATTCAAACCTCAGCTCTGCCTCTTTCAGGTGTGACCTTGAAGGAAGTCATTCAGCCTCTTTGCCTTAATATCCCCATCTGTAAAATGGGCATGGCCATAGCTAAGTATACAGTGGTACCTTGAGATACGAGTGCCCTAACATACGAGATTTTTGAGATATGAATCCTTGAGCGAGCGAGCGATTTTTGCTTTGAAATACGAGCAACATTTGAGATAGGAGTAATCGCGCTCGGATCGGCTGGCTGCACACAACCCACCAGTTTACCGCGACTCGAGCGCCTCATAGTTTCCCACGCCTCAAGGTTATGGAACGAATTAAACTCGTATCTCGAGGTACCACTGTATAAGTTTCCTGCGTGGGTTAAATGAGATACTGTGCACAAACCTGCCTTTCACACTATCAAGCCCTGTCCAAAACGGAGCTTTGTGTGACTACAAAGACCGTGAGGATGGGGAGCCCATGCACAGATGGGGGTGGGGTGGGTTGGTAGGTCTGGGTTAGGGACTGAAAAGGTGGGGGAACACTGGCCTCTGCAAACGACACAGCGCTCCTGAGCTTCTAATCCACGTGATCTGAGAGGTGGGATCCAGCCTGCCTGGGGGGAAGGTCGGGGTCCCTGCCTCTGGCATTTGGGGCTGGAGGAGAGGGGGGCGCACCTTGGTCGCAGTGGCCGCCGTACTTGCCCTCCGTGCAGGTCTCGCAGGCCGTGCCGTTGAAGCCCTCTCCACACTGGCACACGCCCGTGCCGTTCATGCCGTCCAGGCAGATGCCATTCCCAAAGCAGGTGTTCTCGGCTCTCCCGGGGCAGGGCTGGCACTGGGGGCCGAAGAAGCCCGCACAGCATTCTCTTGTCTGAAACGAGAGGCCGAGGCTGGGCCTCCACTTCCATGTCCTGGTTTTGATTGCTAGAGGCCTGGTGCATGAAATTCGTGCATGGGGGTGTATGTCCCTCAGCCCAGCCTGCACTCTCTCCACAGTACAGAATCCTGTGATCAGGTTGGCTGCGTGTCCCAAGCTTGGACCCCACCGGGAGGGGTTGCAGGAACCCCTGAGAACTAGGGAGCTTAAGCCATTTCCAGGGGTGCCAGGGACAGACAGAGACCTCTGCCAAGGAGGTAGGAAAGAGGGAAAGGAAACAGGTGTAAGAGAAGAGGAAGGAGCAAAGTGAGAGAGAAGGAGGGCAGCAGGGACTCAGGAAAGAATAATGTTGCCTGGCCCGTGTGGTTCAGTGGTGAGTGTCAACCTATGAACCAGGAGGTCATGTGTTGGATTCAAGTCCCGGTCAGGGCACTTAACCACCCCCCAGTGTGGAGAGTGCAGGATTCAGCCGATCAAAGATGCTCTCTCATCATTGATGGTTATATTTCTCTCCTCTCCCCTTTCCTCTCTGAAATCAATAAGTATGTATTTAAAAAAACAAAGAAAAATATAACATACAACTAAATTTCCCAATGCTTCCACTATAAGTAGAAAAATGGTTAGTTCAGTTGTGATACTCACGATGACAGTTTTCACGCATTTTGCCTGGCACCCAATGAACACGGATCGCTTGCCCATGAAATAAATGCTATAGAGACATTTCCTTATCTCGCCACCCTATGAAATAGCAATGATTATTATCAGGATGTTAGTTAGGAACTGTTTTCCAGACTCTGAAAGAAGAAGGTGGGTGACACGTGGCTGTCTCTGTGACTGAAGTGCTCTGGGAAGGGACGGGATGGTTGCTCAGAGCTGCTTCACAAGAAAGAAGGCACTCAAACAGCAGTGGCTGTCATAACACCAGGTGGCAAAGCCCAAGGAGTCACGCTGTCACGGAGTACTCTGTGAAAAGGACTTTTCCCGATAAGACGGACTCAAGCTAGCGGGAATCATAGAGAAAGCCAGACAAAAATGTCCTACCAGCACTACACATTGGCTGATCTGGGCCTTGATTTCTGTCTACTTACTGATTTCTATTCTTCCTTGGTCTGAGAATGGATTCAGGAATCTTACTAAGACCTATCATACACAAAGATTATAGTAAGACTCGAGTGAGAGAATCAGCATTGTGTCTGTTATAAATGATTACCAGAGGCCTGGTGCATGAAATTCGTGCATGGGGGTGTGTGTCCCTCAGCCCAGCCTGCCCCCTCTCCAATCTGGGACATCCTTCTCACAATCCAGAGCTGCTGGCTCCCAACCACTCACCTGCCTGCCTGCCTGATCACCTTCTAATCACTCCACTGCCAGCCATATTGATGCCTAACTGTTCCCCTGCTAGCCTGATTGCCCCTAATTGCCTTCCTCTGTCAGCCTGGTCACCCCTAACTGCCCTGCCCTGCCAGCCTGGTCACCCCTAACTGCCCTCCCCAGATGGCCTGGTCACCCCTAACTGCCCTCCCCAGATGGCCTGGTTACTCCTAACTGCCCTCCCCTACAGGCCTGGTCCCCCCAATTGCCCTCCTCTGCTGGCCTGGTCACCCCTAACTGCCCTCCTTTGCAGGCCTTTTTCCTCCCAACTGCCCTCCCCTGCCAGCCCTAACTGCCCTCCCTGGCAGGCCTGGTGGCCCCTAACTGCCCTCCCCTGTAGGCCTAGGTCCCTTCTAACTGCCCTCCCCTGCTGGCCATCTTGTGGCAGCTATCTTGTGTGTTGGAGTGATGGTCAATTTGCATATCACCTCTTTATTTACATAGGATTACCGTGCACAGGAAGGTGCATGGGTGTTCATTCTTTCTAATGCTTGGAGCATGCTCAGAATTAGCTTTTACAATGAAGAGCTATGAGAAATACAGGTTGGTAGTTGATTCAAAGACAGACCTACTTCTCCCAAGTTCGCCATTTGTTTCTTAGAGGAAATTAGTTGTGTCTCCAACTGTAAGGGGAACTCTGGCAGGGGGAGCTCATCTGGGCTGGATTTGGTTTTGGATACGGAAGCTGCCTTCTCGGATAAGATGTCTTGCTCTGGCCTCCTCTGGCTCCCGGAATACATAGGAAGTGAGAAATCTCTCTCTGCTTTGTGTGTTGGTTGAGATGAACCCCCGTTTCTATCTATTTATTAATTAAAATTTGGATTCAAGACTTTAGAAAGATGCATACAACAATGAAGGAATGAAGGAAGTGAAAAATGGAGGATGCTGGAGAGTCATTTTCTAATTTGGTCCTTGCTGGGATCAGAAACTACTTTATCAAAGCAGGAAAAATACTCACAAGTGTTTTACTTCCAAGTGGGCAGCTGGGTGGCTGGGGACACTTCCCGCACTTTCCCTTGACAGAACACAGAGGCAAAGAGAACATTTCATGGTTATTGCTATTAGTGCAAAGCGAGGCTGCAAATATTTTCCAGACCTAAGAACTGAGGGTTTCAGGCTATAGAACTGAAAATCAGAAAGAGACAAGGAACGGTCCTCTGGTCAACCTCTTTAATATCCTTAAAGACAAGCACTTTAACAACTTCAGGTCTTGGATATTTGATCATCCCTTTCCCCCACCATATTCTTCTGATGCTGATAACCCTTTAAGGTGTGGAGGTCTTATCTCATTTGAATCTGAATTTCTTTAATAACAACCCTCACTTATTGGTAAGCCATTGGTTAGTGAATTGGGCCAGATTTGTTGTCCAGTCTTGGGAGCCCACAGTCCAGGTGAGGGATTAGGGTGGAGATGATATACACACGATGACAAAACAAAGGGCACCACTTAAGAATGACAACTTAAGTCAGACTCTTAAGTGTGACATGTTCCTAAAACAAGAGGAGGTCAATGTGCCCAGCTCTCGTTCACCGGCCACTGGAAAGTACAGTGTGCAGTCCGGTGTCTGGGGCCACACTGCCTGGATTTGAACACCTTCTCTGTCACCTGTTAGCTCTGTGAACCTGGTACGTGACTTAGCTTCTCTGTGGCTCATTTTCCCCATCAGCAAAATGGGGACAGTAATAGCAGCTACCCTGTAGAGTACTGTGAGAATTTTGGCTGGCACCCAAAAAAGTGCCCGTGTGGGTTAAATGAGATAATGTGCTTTATCTCATGTAAAATGTTAAGAGCAGGGCCTGGCACATAAATGCCCCAAAATGTCAGCAGCTACTACTACTACTGAAAGATGCTATGCCATCCAATGGACTGGAGTGAAAAATCTCCAATATGGAAATGATCCACTTCCATATTTTCTCTCCTAGTAGACCAGGCTTGGCCAGTACGTGCCAAGTACCACAGTCCAGTCCCCTCCTTGTGACTATGGCAGGCATGACCCATTTTCCCTTTGAGGAAGACCATGGCTTCAAAATCCTGCTCAACACAACCCTCCAGGTAGCCTCTCCCAGCCATCCAAGGTACAACTCACTTCACTAGATTGTGAGACCATCAAGAGCAGAGGTCATGTCTTACTGAAGCTGGTTATGTTCCTATGTATGTCAGAGATGCTCACTCAGTGTGTTTTGAACTGAATTGAGATACCCTAATAGATGAATCTTACGCTTAAAAAAACACACAACACCTCACAACACTCTTTAGCTGCATCGTTAGCCTTGCATATAACTTACTCGGACAATAGTCGTGTCGTTATAGTTACATCGATTCTTCTGAATTTCCAGAACTTTCCCCAAGCCATGGATCACTCCCTTGTCAGTGGCTACATTGGTGTAGTTTACCGGAGCGTCATTTACGTAGAGCTGTGAACAAGAGGGTCAAATGTAAATTTCTTATTGTAGTGACTTTAAGGGGAGTGAGGAAGAAGGGGATTGGAGGATATCAATATGACATCAGCCTAAAAGGTATCCCAGTAGTCACCCCAAAGGCAGCACGCTGGAGTGGGAAGAGCTCTGGCCTACGAGTCTGAGGACAGTCCTGCATCTGGTCACCGAGCTGTGTGACCTTGGGCCACTTGCTTTTCCTCTCTGAAGCTCATTTTTCTCTTTTGTAAAAAGCATCATTTCCTAGTGTGTGGAGGCTGCTCAGAGGCCAGCATTACCCAGTGTTTCCTTTGGGGTTTCTTTGGAGTTTATGGAATGTTTGCCTCCATCTTTGCCTAGTGTGTTCAGAAGCATCCAAACATGGGTACTAAGTCAGTATCTTTATGTTGCCAACTCAAGTTCAACTTGAGCTTGAAATTTGTTTTCTTGTTCTTTTTTTTTTTTTAATGAGAGGGTCCCTTAATGATTAACAAAATAAGTGAATCTATTAATTCATTCATTAAAATAAGTAATATAATTGGAAACAAATGTTTCTTTGAAAAATCGGGGTGGTGTGTGTGTGTATAAATGTGGTAGATCTGAGGTTGGGAAAAGGGAGAATTCTTTATTGTACTAAGCAAGTGTCAAGTTCATATCCAATAACAGCTTACAAATGCTTAATAACAGCGCCCATGCTTATATGTGAACTTCCACTGACTCATAATTTTTATTGTGAATTTTGTGTTGTATTAAAATTTTGATTTGAACACAACTTTACTCATGTAGAGAACATTTTTCTGCATCTACATTGTCCTAAGAGAAAGTGAGTTATTGATAAAAGTAAAACCTTGTTTATAAGATAGAACCAGTTGTTTATTATGAGATAGAACCTGTTTTAAGATTTGAATAAATGGGAAATAAACATGACAAAATCAAAATCTGATTCAGTTAACTGTGCTAGAAGTCATTCTACATGATAAAGTAAAAGATGACATAGGTAAAAAGTAGATTCTTTAATTATAAAAATTGCTTTCCCTGAAAAAATGAGAAAATGTATTTAAAAGGATCTCCTCAGAGTTATTACACAATAGGTAAGATGTTTGTACGAGTCAGAGAAAAATATTTGAAGTCTGATTATTCTCTAAGTAATGAAGAGTCATAAAATTCTCTTCTACAAGATTAAAAACTATGTACACAAAATTCACTTGTGATTCAATGATACCACTGAGAAAATGGTTTGTAAGACTGCCTTTTTAAAAGAGAACCATTAATACTATTAATTGACCTCTTTCACCTCTGACCCCTCCAGGTCTTCACCACACTGTTGTCTGTGTCCATGGGCTATGCATGTTATTCCCTTTTTAATGTCAAATCAACAATATTATAGCATCAGCAGTTCTGCCATTTCGATATTTTAAAATAGATTGTTTTCTTGGAATTCCAGAAATGTGTGTTATAGTCACAATTTGACACCATCAGTAAGGTTTCCCACTACTTTTTCCAATTGCATAGGCCCTGGAATACCTCTGTGGAGCTTGGCCAATGATAAACCTTTATTTTAAGTTAGTGCTTAATAAAAATAATAAAATAAATTGTCTTAACGATTTTTTTTTCTCATGAGAATCTATACTTGAGTAACGTCATGAGTTTCTTGTTGAATTTTCTTACTTTGATCTTACTTGATGTTTGAAATATGTGAATGAGATTTTATATTTGAAATATATTAAATATTTAGTCTCACTATTGCTTTTTTAAAATGAATGCTAAACACTTAAATATTTAGGAGTTGTGTGAGATGATTACTGAAATACTGGTGTGGAGGTCAATTAGTCCTGGAACTACAGTCTCTATAGCCAAGCAGTGATAATGCGAACTCATCTGGCTCCTGGATCCTGCTTATTTCATTAGGCTCCTTATAGCCAGGAGCCTATGCTGTCTCCTGGGAGTTAGGTTTTTCTGGCAGGTTCCCTTCTACCTGGGAGATTGCTTGGGGACCGTCTGGTGGGTTTGACAGGAGTCAGTACTGCAGGGCACCTGGGACTGCTGGGATCCCAGGACTGCGATTCGTCAGCCACACTGGTTAGCCGAAAGCTGGGGACGGGGACAGTGAGTGGGAGCTGGACAGTCTGGCATAGTCATTCCTTTATGGGGAAACACAGGGCACTGACTTTTGTTGATAAGGCTTAGGAAGCACTGTGAGTTTGGCCAGTTTAGCTGAGTGCATAGAGCCTTGGCCTGAGGACTGGCCCAGGTTCAATTCCAGTCTAAAGTCCCCACCCAGCTTGCAGGTTTGATCCCCAGTAGGGGGTGTGCAGTAGAAAGCCAATCAATGATTCTCTCTCATCATTGATGTTTCTCTCTCTCTCCCTCTCCCTTCCTCTCTGAAATCAGTTAAAAAGAGAAAAAAAAGGAAGCACTGGTGAGTCCAGTATGGAAGTGACGACGGGTGACAGGAGCTAGGACACCCACTCCCGGGTCTGGAGGGAAAGGCCCTCACCTGGTCGTTGCGGAAAAAGAAGCCGAGGAGGTAGGAGGAGCCCAGCATGGACTCCCGGTGCATGCCGTTGTGCAGGTCGTTCCTCAGCAGTGTCTCCTCCAGGACCACGTGGTACCTGAGTATGTCTTCCTCCTGGTCAACACACAGAACTGAAACAGGCCCGCCAGTCCCCAGTCACTTACCACATCGTCTCCTCCAATGTGGCGGGCACTGTGGGCAGTGCAGGGGCCAGAGCTTGTTGAACTGGAGGTTTTGACCGAGGCAACAGGGCACAAGAGACATTAAATATTAAATATTTAATCGGAGACAGAGCACCTTGGAGAAAGTGCAAGTTTTCCACCTGCGATGCTCAACATCTCAGCAGGTGGTTCTAAAACCTAGAATGAGGGGATGGAAGGTTGGGAGAGGATTTTAAAGATGATTTTTTTTTTTTTAAAGAATGGCTGGGAAGAGAGGGTTTCCACCCCACAGCCTGCCTTTCATGTCCAGGAAAGCCTGATGGGATTTTTTTTTTTTTTAAGGAAATGCATGTCTTTTTAAAAAAATATATTTCATTGATTTTTTTTACAGAGAGAAAAGGAGAGAGATAGAGAGTTAGAAACATCGATCAGCTGCCTTCTACACACCCCCTACTGGGGATGTGCCTGCAACCAAGGTACATGCCCTTGAACGGAATTGAACCTGGGACCTTTCAGTCTGCAGGCCGATGCTCTATCCACTGAGCCAAACCAGTTTTGGCCTGATGGAATGTTTTTTTTTGATGGAATGTTTTAAAGAGCTTTATCTGCCCAGCCAGCATGGCTCAATGGTTGAGTATTGATCTCTGAATCAGGAAATCATGGTTCCATTTCCAGTCAGGGCACATGTCCCGGTTGTGGGTTTGATCCCCAGTGTGGGGCATGCAGGAGGCAGCTGATTCTCTCTCATCATTGATATTTCTATTTCTCTCTCCCTCGACCTTTCTCTCTGAAATCAATGCAAATATATCTAAAAAAATTAAAGAGCTTGATCTGTGTCCCCTGCAGAGTGGCCTGTCACTGGAGTCTCACTCAAGCCTGAGCCATCTCCTGCCAGCGACTGCTGGCAGCTGGCCAATCCTGTGGACAGAGACGGGGTTCCTGCACTCCGGGTACTGGCTTGGGACACGTGAACACTCGTGTCCTGTGTACACACATCCAGGTCCTGGGCCCAAATGTGTGCTTCCAGGGCTGGAAACTAAGTACAGCAAGTGGCAGCTGCATGCATATGGGGGAGGGGTGTGTATCAGAGTGTCTCCTCACGACTTTTTACTAAGTATCTGGCTATGGAATGGAACTTCTATCAAATGTCGAGCGTCTGACTTCCCAGAAATCCATTTTCCTGCTTCTCGTGCCCGATACCTACTAGAGTGGTGACCTTCTTTTCCCGGATGTAATTCTCAATGGCGTCGTTGTTTGGAGCAAACACGGTGTAAGCGTCGGCAGCCTCGATGGCACTCACCAGGTTATATTGCTGTGACGGAAAGAGACAAGTGTGTGTGAGGGATTTCTGGGTCCCGGGCACCTGAGCAGGGGAGGGAGTCAGTCATGTAGAGGACGTGGTACTTGCAATGAGGTAGCCCCGGAAGATGGAGTAGTCAGGCATCTGGTCCAGCCGGGTGAGCAGATTTGGTAAGGAGCCAGTCAGACCTCTTTGGGGAACCAGAACCTGAGAAAGGAAGCCCCCCAAATCCTGTTAGCCGAGGTGCTGGCGGGACTTGCTACTTCGTGACACATGTGTTCATGCCGCATACACTTGCGATTGTCAGGGCTACTGCCAGTCCTGAGAGTGCCTCTGCAGATTTAAAAAAAAGGCCAAGGTTCGGTGTGCCTTGTGAGATGTTCCCATAAGTAAGAAATACGCTCTCGGTGGCCACACTTTGTATAGGGCCCATTGTAGAACAGGGCTACGTACATAGTAATTGAGTCTGGTTGAATGAGTAGAGCCTCTAAGTAGTTTTAAAAGAAAAGTAATGAGGCACAATACAGGTTACTTTTATGTTAAGGCTAAGTATTTACCCCCCAAAAAAGAGAGATACAGTGGTACCTCGAGATACGAGTGCCCTAACATATGAGATTTTTGAGATACGAGCTGTCGAGCGAGCGATTTTTTCTTTGAAATATGAGCAACATGGAGATAGGAGTGATTACGCGGATCGGCCGGCTGCACACGACCCACCAGTTTACCGCAACTCGAGCGTCTCATAGTTTCCCACGCCTCAAAGTTATGGAACGAATTAAACTCGTATCTCAAGGTACCACTGTACTGTCCAGGGGATGGGGTAAATGAAAGAAGAGAAGCTGCCTGGGCAGGAGGATGGACTTGTACCTTGTTGATGATGTGTATCACTCCGTTTGTGGCTGCGTTGTCACCATCAACAATGGATGCTCCTTCAATTGTGATGTTCTGTGAATGCAGACCACAGTGGGAAGGTGAGTCTCCTTTGCGCACACCTAGGGATCAGTGTTAGTATTTCTGCTATTTTCCACTTTCTGAGGAGCAGTGACCTTCAACCTTTTGGGCCATGATTCATAGTTAGAAACATTTTTAAATTATGCTCCATTAGACATTACACACACACACACACACACACACAATCAAAATGAAATAGCACTTTCCTCTACTATGTGGGAGGTAGCTGATCATTGCTTTTTACTCTACTCCATTCTATTTCATTCAAAAAGTGCTGGCTGTCCGGCTGGTGTGGCTCATCATCAACCTATGAAACAGGAGGTCAGGGTACTATTCCCAGTCAGGGCACATGCCTGGGTTGTGGGCTCCATCCCCAGTGTGGGGCATGCAGGAGGCAGCTGATCCATGATTCTCTCTCATCATTGATGTTTCTATCTCTTTCTCCCTCTTCCTTCTTCTCAGAAATCGAGAAAAAAAATTTTTTTAAAAAGAGCTGGCTGAGGTCACCAAAGTGACCCGGCTGTTTAAAAAACACTGTAGTTTGGCTCAGTGGATAGAGCGTCTGCCTGTGGACTGAAAGGCTCCGGGTTTGATTCTGGTCAAGGGCATGTACCTTGATGGCGGGCACATCCCCAGTGGGGGGCGTGCAGGAGGCAGCTGATCAATGCCTCTCTCTCATCGATGTTTCTAACTCTCTATCCCTTTCTGTTCCTCACTATAAGGAATCAATAAAATATAAATTTTTGGGAAAAAAATAAATAAAAAACACTGTAGACAATGTTGTGGGTTGAATTGTCTTCCCTCCCTCCTCCCAAATTCATAAGTTGGAGTCCTAGCCCCCAGTATGTCAGAATATGACCTTATTTGGAACTAAGATCTTTACAGAGATAATTGGGTTAAAAAGGATATTAGGATGGGTCCTAATCTAACATGGCTGGTGTCCTTATCAAAAGAGGAGATTTGGATATAGCTATGCAGGGGGATGCCATGTGAGCATGACAGTCATCTACAGGACAGCCTGGGGGCAGCTCAGTCCCCAGCTCTCAGAAGGAGTCAGTTCTCTCCTCCCCTTGATCTTAGACTTCCAGCCTCCAGAAATATCAGACAAACATATCTGTTGCTTGAGCCACCCAGTTTGTTGTAGCAGCTCTAGCAAACTCATACAGACATCAACTGACTTTTTTGGTCAGCATTGAGCTGTTTTTCAAGAAGAATAATTACAAGGGGAATGGAGCTAAGTAAAAACCAATCTATCCACCCACCTGGCCACCAACCAGCCATGACAATGGGTTTCTCTGATGTCCTCTCCTCATCTCTACCAATACCCTTCATGAGAAATTACTTCTGGGCACTTTGGGTACAGAGGGGACTGGTGTCAGCCTAAACAGCTCCAAAGTCACATTGGCAGAAGCCCCGAAGAAAACATTCCTGGCCACCTCACATATCTCTCTCTTTTGGTGAAAGGGAAACATTTACTTCAGACATAGGAAGAAACTCATTAAAAATGTGTCTTTGATGGTTAGATCCTCTCGATCAGAGGTCTTGGTTGATTTATCTTTGAGTCTACAGAGCCTGGGGTAAGCATGACCAGGCTGGGTGTCCCCTTAATGCTTGCCAAGAGAATCAGTGATTTAAAACACTGATAGTAAAGAACCTCAAAATCTGATATATGCATGTAATACACTAGAATTATAATTATACTCGAGGCTTAGGGCACAAAATTTGTGCATGGGTGGGGTCTCTAGGCCTGGCGGGAGATCGGGGCTTATTGGGGCTGTCTCATCGAGTTCCAATTGGGGCCAGGTTGGCTGGGGCCTGGGGCCTGCCAGCTGCTGGACAGTGGCAGGGACCATGGGAGATTTGCCGGCAGGTGGAGATAAACTGGCGGATGTTGGCTGCCCATGGGAGGTTGGTGGTGGGAGCACACTGACCACCAGGGGCAGCTCCTGCATTGAGCACCTGCCCCCTGGTGGTCAGTGCGTATTATAGTGCCTGGTCAACTGGTCATTCTGGGTGTTCTGGTCATTTGGTCCTAATGGTTGCTTAGGCTTTTATATATATAGATGTAAAGGATCCATGGGATCACATGTAACTCTTTTCTGCTGCCTAAAAGGAATTATCCAATGAAGCACATACATCTAAGTAATAGTAGTCATAAAGCCTTTTCATAGAGCTCATACTGATGAATAGAAAGGTAGAGGTGCTTTAGAGCAGTCATTCTGAAACATTTTGATTGTGGCCATGGTCATGGATGTAACAGCTCTCCTATAGAATCTTCATTCTCATCTGTGGTCTGTCAGGAAGTGCCTTGTGGCTACTAACCAGTGGGTAAAGGGCCACATTTTATAGGATCATCGCCATAGAATAACTGTGTGTGTGTGTGTGTGTGTGTGTGTGTGTGTATAAATATACGTTGAAAATTATTGAAGTTGTGATACCCACATGGATGTCAGAAGTTCCATTCTTGCTCTACTTTTGCTCATGTTTGGAAATTTCCACCACACAAAACGTTAAAAGTACAATATGAGTGTAACGGACATGTTTCCACTATGCAGACAAATGACAGTACTCTCTTACCCCATCTGCCTTGGCCAGGTGAAGGAAGTTGCCCTGCAAAGACGTGGCCAGCATTTCCGAAGATGATAGAGCATGCAGATCTGCCACCCCGTATGTGCCCAGGAGTGTATGGTATCTGAAACAACAGTCCACAGGGTCATGATGAATACAGTGCACCCAGCAGTTTCACTAAATAATTAAAAACTGGTTCTGGATCCAGACAGCCGGATTCAAATCTACCCCTGCAATGATCAGCCATAGCACCCCGGGGTTAGTTACTGAATCACCCTGAGCCTCAGTTTCCACATCTGTAAAAGGGAAGATGGACTGGGTTACATATGCAGCTGTTAGCCCAGAGTGGGCTGTCAATAATGCTAACTATTCCCATCCCGGGGGGAGGGGAGTCCTAGGACATGTTGAGCGCCATGAATCTGAAGGACCAGATGCCTTTCCTCCAATGCACTTGTTCACACTGATGCCAGTGAGATATCAGGAAGAATAGAACGCATAACACCTACTTTATCAGAGCTGGAATATTGCTCTTGGTCAACCAGAAGGCTTTCTCCTCTTGGTCCATGTCCTCGATAGCTTGTGGGGAAGGCACGAGGACAGTGAGGTTGGAGGCAGCCGCCAGCATGGGATGCAGAGAGGCATTCTGCAGTACAGAAGGAAAACCAAGGGACTGGTTCATATCAGAGAACACACCAGGGCTGCTTTAATGCTTGGCGGAGATGACCAGTTCCCTTGGAGGTAGTTCGAGGGACATGGCGAGGGGAGGTGGAGGGGGAATCCTAGGGAACCACTTTCCCAAACCCTTCCTTTTATTTGATTGTGTGAGCCTGGTCCAAAGGCAAGTTTTCTGATCCAGTCACACTTGGAGTCGTTACCAGTCATTTACCCATTCGTCTAAATGAAGAGTCAGAGAATAGTCTTGGCAGGATTGCGCAGGTGTGCGCACATGTGTACATATGTGTGCGTGTATATGGGCAGAGAAACTTGAGAATCCTTGGAACATTTGGAAGAGGGTGGTGGGAAGATTACAGGAACAGTTTCAGCCAGAGAGAGAGAGAGACCAGAGGCCTGAAATGAAACTTGACCTACTTTTCATTCTTACCCGGAGCTAGTGGATAAAAGCAGTGGTGGGCTTATGTTTAACAATCAGCTCCCCAGGATAAACCAGCAAACACACAAAATGTCCTGTTTCTTAGAGTTCGCTGATGTCCGGGGGGTAAATATTCCCACCGTGGCTGAATTCAAGCTACCGACAGGATGGTGGAGCTGCGGGGAGTGTGTGCTCTTGTGAGTTGGGATGAGCTGGGTCCAGAGCACGCACCCCTGGGCAAGCTTCTGCTTATGGGGCTGGTCTCTATGGAAACCAACACGGACCACAGTACTCTCGGGCCTGCTTCTCTAGGTGAAGGGCCCGAGGGCCCAGGGAGAGCAATGGCAGCTGTCCTGCAGTGGGTGCTGACCACGCACTCCGTGTCATTGCACGTGTCTGTTCCAGGGGAGAAAACGCTTGTGTGCTGGCTGGCTGGGCGGGTCACCCTGGACCCCTTAGAGGCACAGATGGCAGAGATTCTTGGTGATAGAACTTTCCAGGGGGAGGGAATGCTCCCGCAGGCATGCTGGGCCGAGAGCTAAGCACACGGGAAGTTTCCCAGATTGCAATCCTAAATCCCAACTCTGGCCCAGACTGGTAGCTTCGTTGGTTAGAGCGTTGTCCCAATACGCCAAGGTCATGGGTTTGATCCCCAGTCAGGGCACTTAGAGGAAACAACCAAGTAAGTGGGACAACAAACAGAGGTGTCTTTGTCTCTGTCTGTCTGTCTTTCTCCCTCCCTCTTTCTCTCTCTCAAATCAAGAAAATAAAAAAGGTAAGTCCCAACTTTAACTTGGTGAGTTACAGTGATGAATTGCATTGACTTTAAAAAAAGACCTCTGGGATGAGTGAAGCTACATGCATATATGTGAATTGGTTGAAAAGTTGACCACCCCAGCTGATCCTAGACCAGAACTTCTTAGCCCTGGTTTCATGTTAGAATCACCTGTGTCCCGGGCATACCTCTGACCAATCAAATCAGAGTATCTGGGGTGGTGGAGGTGTGTGTGTGTGTGGGGGGGGACATGGCTATTTACAGAAGGGCAGCCAGGGTTAGGAACCTCTGCTCTAGACAATGGCCCGCCCTCCTCCTCCTAGCTGCATTTTCAGTGTTCCATTGTATGCATCCGACATTTCTAAAATTACACACAATCCAACCAAGGTACTCACATGTATCCACTGGTTAAATTTAGCTGCCGCAGAGAGAAATGACAATTCCTTATTCATTTCGTGCGAGGGAGGGAGGGAGAGAGGCAGAACAGGAGAGAAGGAACAATGAGAAGCACAATTACAGCACATTCTGGGAAGCCAGCACCAAGCCTTCCTGGGCTCGGCTCCCCTTCCCTGCCAGCCTCCTTGACCCGACAGAAAGGGGTGCCAGCTAGCTGAATCTCCGTGTTGCCAGAGCTATTCATTTCTTTCCGCTGTTGTCCTCTCTATCGGGGGCAGAGAAGTATTTCTAGAAACTCCAAATGGAACAATAGCCTGGGGGTCTATAACCACCCAGCCCTGAGGAAGATCACAGAGCTCAGGAAAGATCCCCTTTTCAGAGCCAAAGTTCCTTAGGCGTGACTTCGTTTCTCTGAGCCTCAATGTTCTCATCTGTAAAATGGGGATAAGAAAAGCTCCAACTCATGTGGCCGATGTGTGAATTGGAGGAGTTACTGTGTTTTTTTTTTTTAATATATTTTATTGATTTCCTACAGCAGTGGTTCTCAACCTGTGGGTCGAGATCCCTTTGGGGGTCGAACGACCCTTTCACAGGGGTCGCCTAAGACCATCGGAAAATGCAGATATTTACATCATGATGCATAACAGTAGCAAAATTTCATGGTTGAGGGTCACCACCACAAGAGGAACTGTATGCAAGGGGTCCCAGCCTTAGGAAGGTTGAGAACCACTGTTCTACAGAGAGGAAGGGAGAGGGATAGAGAGTTAGAAACATTGATGAGAGAGATATATCGATCAGCTGCCTCCTGCACGCTCCCTACTGGGGATGTGCTTGCAACCAAGGTCCATGCCCTTGACCGGAATCGAACCTGGGACCTTTCAGTCCGCAGACCGATGCTCTATCCACTGAGCCAAACCGGTTTCGGTGAGTTACTGTTTTTAACGTGCTTATAATAGAGGCTGGCATGCAGGGCATGCTTCTTTGTAATGTGTCCCAGGATATTTATTAATGAACATATATATCAAATCACCATGACTGGTACCAGGATGGAATGCACAGAGGGTATGGGATACAGAGGAGAAGAGATGGTTTCTGCATTTGTCCTGGGGAAGTGAAGACTTGGAAAGATATCCACAGAGCCAGCAGATCAACACACTGGATGGTGACAGAGAAGCTCTGGATTTGGAGTTAAAAAAGACCGGGTTCTTTCTCTGAGCCAACCATTTCCTAGCTGTGTGACCTTGGGCAAGCCGCTGCACTACTCTAAAAACTCGCGTTTAATCTGACTGTGGTGATGGCTTGCATCTGGGATCATAAATATTCTATGCAATAATATATGAAAGAGCATTTTAAAATATCAAATGCCATGCAAACGGCAATCACAATGATGATATATAAATTTCATGAAGACAACACACCTCAGAGCTAATGTCTTTTTGAAAGTTGTTGAGGCTAATAAGTTAGCAAATACCTGTTAACAAGTAAATTGGTAAACAGAGAAGTACAAGAGCAGCGATGCTCATGTCATTCCTTAAAGGGGCTGCTTTGAGGGAGAGGAGGGCACGAGTGAGGCCTGAACTGGTGGCAGGAAGGCGGGAGGCTGGGTGTGGGGGAGAGGGCTCAGAGCCGACATGGAGCCGAGAGAGCCGCAGCTGAGCTCCAGCTAAACCCGCTACTTGCAGGAAACGTGAGGCTGCCCGGGGTTCCAGGCTGAGAACTGGGACCTCCTCTTGTTTTCTGCAGAAACGGGGGGCCAGGGTTCCCAGGTTTTAGACCGCATGGCCCAGGGCAGAGAAAACACTGGGTCTCTGCTCCATGGGCTGGGTGTCAGGAGACAGCTGTGGTGCCCCACTGGGTGAGTAGAAGGAACAGTGTGAAGTGAGGGGTGGAAGGGACCACGAACAGGCCAATAGGTCAAGGGTCCGATGCCTCAGCCAGCCCGGGAGCAAGGATCCCGGCCCGAGGGAGACTCCTGGTTTGGGCAAAGTGCGGGCCCAACCGTTTCCGCTGAGCAGAGAACAGAAACCAAACTGCAGTGGATTGGACAGAAAAGTAAGCGATGAGAAAATTCATTTATTTCCTCTATTTCCTATTTCAACAAACCCTTATGAACAGTGGGAGTGAAGCAGGAAACAAGGCAAAGACCTCCCCTCCTGAGTTTATGGTCCAATGGAGGGAAGACAGGTACAGTGGTCCCTCGAGATACGAGTGCCCTAACATACGAGATTTTTGAGATACGAGCCGTCGAGCGAGCGATTTTTGCTTTGAAATACGAGCAACAGTTGAGATACGAGTAATTTGCGCGGATCGGCCGGCTGCACACAACCCACCAGTTTACCGAGACTCGAGTGATTCATAGTTTCCCACGCCTCAAGGTTACAGAACGAATTAAACTTGTATCTCGAGGTACCACTGTACATGTATGCAGTAACCATTCCGTGTGACACGCACTACGCTGAGAGAGTGCCCTCCACTGGTGGCGAAGCGCGTGGGCTCTGCACCGGCCAGCCATGGGCTGGATGCCTCACTTAGCAGGTGAGGGGCCTCTGTTTCCTCCTCTATAACATGGGCATAACCATGGCAGCAACCTCAGCGGCTATTGAGAGTTTTAAATGGGGTGCCTGCAGGTTAAGGACTTAGTAAGATGCCTGGTATACAGAAGGCGTTCACACACATGTGCAGGCACTTGCATCCCCCCTTCTCCACCAGATGTGGTCAGTGCAGCGTGCTCTGGGTACCAACAGGGGCACTCAAACCAGACGGGAGTGCACCGAGAGCCCAGTAAGGCCTTTTCGTTGTCCATTTGGGAAGTTTGGGGGTGGTAAGAGGTAGAATCACCAGAAAGAGAAGCCGGGACTGCTTGGTACACAGCAAGGGTCAAGTTAAAACTAACAACCTTCAGCCTGCAAGAAACGTGGGACCTGCGAGGCACCTATACCAGTGGTCGGCAAACTGTGGCTCGCGAGCCGCCATTTGCCACTCGTAAGGCATTAATTACCCTTACCCAGAAGTTCTGCAATTCCTGTCTTTCAGGTTAAAGGCATTAGCACATCATTAAAATGTGTGTGTGTGTTTTTTTTAAATGTTTTTCCCTAAGGCAGTGGTCAGCAAACTCATTAGTCAACAGAGCGACAAACCGAGGCTCATGAACTGCATGTGGCTCGCGAGCCGCAGTTTGCCGACCACTGCCCTATACCATCGGGAGAAGCAGCTCGCTTCCTCTAAAATCCCCTGGGATTTCCGATAAAATCACTGGGTTTGCACAGCGCAGGAAGGCGCCCCGCTAAGAGCAGGTGCAGCGATCTGCGTCTGGATGAGGCTCCCCAGCTCCGCTCAGGGACTTACCACCGCCGCGCTCCCGTAGCACAGGAAGCCGTCGCCTGCGTAGCCCTCTCCGCACACACAGCTCCAGCCGCCAGCAGTGAGCTGACAGGTTGCCTGAGGGAACGGGGATGGGAAAAAGTTCTGGATTCCCTACCCGGAGAGTTAGAGATGAGCTCCATCCGGGAGACTCAGGCTCCCTCTAAGACAGAACTCTAAATCTGGGGGTAGAAGGACGGAGGGAGTAACCTGCAGACCTTCCCATGTTGCCATGAAAGGCCCCGTGCAGCTCCAACTGAGTCTCTCTTGACATCTCTGCCGGATTCAGCAAGTAAAAGCAAGGACACACAGCTCATTGGGACTTCAGATACACAATGGGTTTTTGCATAAGCATGTCCCATGTTGCATTTGAGGGCAAACTTGTACTGGCAGAGGACTCATTGTGGATCTGCAACGCAGAGTCCTCCTGTATTGTATCTGGCAATCGGATGTTGGTTCTTCCAAGTTTTGGAATAATGGAGTATGATTTATGTTTAGTGGTCAGTGCAGTGTGCCCTGGGTACCAACAGGGGGCACTCAAACCAGACGGGACTGCACTGAGAGCTCAGTAGAGGCCTTTTAGTTGCCCGTTCTGTTTAGGGACACTCTTTGGGAGTAAGAGAGATCTTGTTCATTTCTTGGCTCAGGTAAGAAATAACCTTTCTCAAAAAAAGGTTTTTTCTTTCTTTTTTTTTTTTGTAAGGATAAAGGAAATCCAGAAACTCACCAGGGGATGACATTGCCCCGTTTGTTCCAAGCAGGAAGTTATTGGTGCACATTCAATGCCATTGCCTCGAAATCCAGTCTTGCACTCACACCCATTCTGCAATTTGAAGAACAGAGGCACAGGGGGTTATGGGAGGCAGGCAGCTGCCTTTCCTGTCGTACCCTCGTGTGGCGCTGAACAATAAACTATCGGAACCAAAGCGGGTCAACGTTAATGGCTTCCTGTATTTTTTTTTTTTTATACTTCAGATCCCAGAGCTGATGGTCATCCACATTCCACAAGAAACGCCTCAATCTGACAGTTCCTTGGCATTTCATTTTGAATTTATTGCCCCAGAAGGGCCATTTGGAGAATCTCAGAGAACTCAGACTCGCAAGAGCATCACCCTGGACAAATGGGCCCCTCATCTCGGAGGGAAAGATGATGTAAGCCACGAGTTTTCACTTGGCGGAGATCCGTGTGCAGGGCCTTTGCCAGCTGAGGAGGCACTTGGTGTCATTTAAGATAGGCATCCCCTGAGTAGGCAGGACCCACCTCTACATGGACAACTAGTCCCTCCGAATATCTGTTATGGAAAACAGCTTATTTGGAGAGAGGATTGTAATGATGTAATTAGTTCAGTTAAGAAGAGGTCATACGGGAGTAGGGTCTGTTCCTAACCCAACACAAAAGGGGAGATTTGGACATAGACATGCACACAGAATGCCATATGCATATGAAGACAGAGGCAAAGAACACACATGATTGCCAGCAAACCCCGCAGAGCCAGCAGAGGGGCCTGGGACAGGTTCTCCACAGCCCTCAAGAGGAACCGAACCCTCCACATCTTGATCTTGGTCCTATAGCCTCCAGATCTGTGACACAAGACAGTTTTGCTATTCAACGCCACCCAGTTAGTGACACTTGGTATGGCGACCTCAGAAAACTAATACGGATGCTGAGAAATGGCTTTTCTTTCTCAACTGCAGTCTGGCAACTCAGCTGAGTCCGAAACGAACGCAATTGTTTGTTAAATGCTCACAGAGACAGAGGACTGCCATGAGCTCGCCCATGACTCGTACTTTTCCATGGCTGCACTCCCAGCACAGTTGTTACCACCTCTCCTGGACTGGATTGATTCCGAAGCTGAAGTTTTTTTGCCTCAGTCTCCCTTCAATGAGACTAAGTGACAATGATCAACAAACGTAGTGCTACAGAAATATAAAGTGTGGACAAAGGTGATGACTAAGATGAACAAAAAGATAGATACAGAGGCAGTAAAGCATCACATAGACTGTCAAATCACAGCGGGAAGGTTAGGGAGAGGTGGGGTAGAAAAGAGATCAACTGAAGGACTTGTATGCATGCATATAAGCATAACCAATGGACACAAGACATTGCGGGGTTAGGGTATGCATGGGATAGGGCAGGCAATGGGAAGATATGTATACATGAATATATTAATAAAAAATTAAAAAAAGAGGGCAGCTCTGGAGTCACTGTCTCGGTGTGAATCTCACACCGTGATTTATTTTCTGGGTCATGTGAGCCAAGTATGTAGCTTCTCTGTGCCTCTTTTGTAAGAGGGACTAATCATACATAGTACCTGTGTGGCGCCAAAAGGAAAAATAAACAAGTGTGACAACATCAAATTAAAGAGCTTCTACGCAGCAAAGGAAGTCACCAACACAATGAAAAGGCAGCCTACTGAATAAGAGAAAATATTTGCAAATCATACCTGATTAGGGGTTAATATAAAAAATGTAAAGAATTCATACAACTCAATAGCAAAGACCAAACCTGAATGAAAATGGATAGAAGATCTGAATAGACATTTTTTTTTAAAGAATCATTGATTGACTATCTCCTGCAAGATCAGGGAATGATACAGATGGTCAACAGGCACATCAAAGATGCTCAACGTCTCTGATCAGCAGGAAAATGCAAATCAAAACCACAAGGAGATATCACACCTGTTAGAACGGCTGTCATTGAAAAGACAGGAAATAACAAGTGTTGGTGAGGATGTGGAGAAAGGGGAACCCGTGTGCTCTGCTGATGGGAATGGAAATCGGTGCAGCCAGTGCGAAAAAAGTGTGGATGTTACTAAAATATTAAAAGTAGAACCACCACATCATCCAGCAGTTCCACTTCTGGGTATTATCTGAAGAAAACAGAACATTTACTTGAAAAGGTATGTGCACCCCTATGTTCATCGCAGCATTATTTACAATAGCCAAGATAGGAAAACAACCTAAGTGTCTATTGACAGATGAACAGATAAAGGAAATGTGATAGCCCGGGTAGTGTTTTTCAGGGGTTGAATGCTGATCTATGAACCAGGAGATCCCAGGTCAATTCCAGTCAGGGCATATGTTCGTGTTTTGGCTTTGATCCCCAGCAGGGGCTTGCAGGAAGCAGCCCATCAATGATTCTTTCTTATCATTGGTGTTTCTATTTTCCTCTCCTTCTCTAAAATCAGTAAAAACACATTTAAAAAAAAGGAAAATGTGATATATATGATACACACATATAATGAAATATTATTCAACTATAAAAGGGAATGAAATCTTGGCATTTGCAACAACATCATGGATGGACTTTTGAGTGCTAAGTAAAATAAGTTAGAGAAAGAAAGACAAATACTGTATGATCTTACTTATATGTGAAATCTAAAAAGCAAACAGGCCAGCTGCGGTGGCTCAGTGGTTGAGTGTCGACCTATGAACCAGAAGGTCACAGTTCAAATCCTGGTCAGGATACATTCCTGGGTTTTGGGATCGTTCCCTGATCTTGCAGGAGGCAGCCAATCAATGATTCTCTCTCATCATTAATGTTTTTATCTCTCTCTCCCTCTCCTTTGTCCTCTGAAATCAATAAAAATAAAACCTCATAAAGAAACAAACAAAACCCCACCCTAAACCAAGCTCATAGAAACAGTGAACAGATTGGTGAGTTCCAGGGGGCACTTCTGTGTCTAGAGCAAGCATGTCAAACTCAAAGCTAACACGGGCCAAATAAACAAGGTTTAAGTATAGGTGGACCATAAAAAAACAAAAGCTTCAATTCTCAGAGAAACATAGGTTTATTTCAATAGAGACATGTTGAATACAAAAAGCTGAAATAAATGAGTAATTGTTAACATAAAATAATAGAACACTTTAGCCGAAACCGGTTTGGCTCAGTGGATAGAGCATCGGCCTGCGGACTGAAGGGTCCCAGGTTCGGTTCCGGTCAGGGGCATGTACCTTGGTTGCAGGCACATCCCCAGTGGGAGGTGTGCAGGAGGCGGCTGATCGATGTTTCTCTCTCATCGATGTTTCTAGCTCTCTATCTCTCTCCCTTTCTCTCTGTAAAAAAAAAAATAAAAAAATATATATATAATAAAAAAATAATAGAACACTTTAATAAAGATTAGTATTTTTTCTCAAACATTAACTTACCAAACACTGAGTAACTGCACAAATGAATAAGCATAACACAAATAAGCCTATTTTTCTTATTCTCCGAAAGTGAGATATTTCCTGTTGCGCACACCAAACTATCAGTCCAAGACTAATGACTTGGCAATCGGCTGCTAAAATATTCACTGCTGGTATTAGTCGAGAGAAATGGTGCACCTACCCGTAAGGCATGTAAGGAAAGTGACTACAACACTATGATAGTAATCAGTCATTAGCAAACGCTATAGTTCGTTACTAATAATTAAAACAGGATATTGTAAAAATCAAGCCACAAAATTTTCATTAAAATGTTTCTTATATACTGTTTTATTGGCTGTGCTGCAAAAATATTCCTTGTGGGCCGAGAGTTTGACATGCTTGGTCCAGAGGGAAAAAAGCCATCCCAGGAATCCTGCTTCCCCTTTGCCCTCTACCACGTCACACCTACCTGCCCGGGGCCCAGGTACAGACAGGTTGCGTTGTCATGGCAGCCACCGGAGCTGGGCAGCAGGCAGTTGTTGACCTCTGAGCAGTCTCTGCCGTCCCCGGTCCAGCCCTGCTGGCACACGCAGGTGTGGGTCCCCACGCCAGTTTTGATGCATTCTGCCTGCAGAAGGGGAAAGAGCAAAACCTCAGAAACCTCAGTTCAGCTACTTGATTCCAAAAGCCAAAGAGGATTTTCAGAGGATTCTCAGAGGTTTTGAAACACATTTGCTTAGAGTTCAATGGGGGATGGTTTAAAAAGAAAAATTGATTGGAGCTGGCCAGCTAGTGGCCACCCCTAACATCCCTGTTATTTTACAGTGGCAGAGACTGCTCCTAACATTTTGTAGGTGTGAGCTGTTAACCTGAGGAAGGTATTGTTATTGCAGATAACCTGAGGCTCAGAGGAGTTAAGTAACTTGCCCAAGGTAACACAGCTACAAAGAGGCATAGACCCAGGTCTACAAGATGCTGAAGCCCACATTCCTAAACATGGTACTTTTTCTTAGGATGACCACACCAGGAGGTCGAAGGACATGGGGAGGGGGAGAGAGGTGCAAGGGAAGTTGTTGAGATGAGGCTGCTGAGTGGGTGGGACGCATCCAAGGGGAGTCTCATGGGCTGGGCAAGGCATTTGCATCTGACTCCGTCCTCAGAGCCGGGAGGCAGGGGGGTCACTGAGGGGCTTTCGGTCTGGGAGAAGCACGATCTGATCCACTTCAAGCCCCTCTGGCTGCGGGTGGATGAGGCCTGTACTGTGGGTAGTCAAGAGAGGCTCAGGGAGGCCGGTTATTAAACGGTGGGAGGAAGGTGACTGGGCCGGATGGTGGTAGAGATATTCAAAAGGCATCAGTGAGCCTGGCCGGTTGCTCAGTGGTTGAGCATTGACTTATGCACCAGGTGAGGGCACATGTCCTGGTTGTGGGCTCGATCCCCAGTAGGGGGCATGCATGAGAGAGCCAATCAATAATTCTCTCTCCTCATTGATGTTTCTCTCTTCCTCTCCCTTCCTCTTCCTGAAATCAATAAAAACATATTGCCGAAACCGGTTTGGCTCAGTGGATAGGGCGTCCGCCTGCGGACTGAAAGGTCCCAGGTTCGATTCCGGTCAAGGGCACGTACATTGGTTGCGGGCACATCCCCAGTAGGGGGCATGCAGGAGTCGGCTGATCAATGTCTCTCTCTCATGGATATTTCTGACTTTCTATCTTTCTCCCTTCCTCTCTGTGGAAAATCAAAATATACATATAAAAATAAAATAAAAACATATTAAAAACAAACAAACAAACAAACCCACAAAACCAATACAAACAAACCAACCAAAAAACCAAAAACAAACGAAAGGCATCAGTAAAAGCAATGGGGGCTTTGGCACAGCCTGACAATAACAGAACTTAGGGCAAGTCACTTAACGGCCCCAAGCCTCAGTTTCTGAATCGGGAAGATGGGGCTAACACAATCTCTCCTTGGGGTGGCAGGGGAGCAAGTGAAATGCACACAGGAAAGTGGCGAGGGAGCTATGGCCTCTGGATCAACAGTTTAAGACGAATGACCTGCCGAGACCGGTTTGGTTGAGTGGATAGAGCGTCGGCCTGCGGACTGAAGGGTCCCAGGTTCGATTCCGGTCGGGGGCATGTATCTTGGTTGCGGGCACATCCCCAGTGTGGGGCGTGCAGGAGGCGGCTGATCCATGTCTCTCTCTCATCGATGTTTCTGACTTTCTATCCCTCTCCCTTCCTCTCTGTAAAAAATAAAATATATTAAAAAAAAAAAAGACGAATGGCCTCAGTGTCTGATTCGCAGGCTGTGTTTTCAGAGCCCAGTCGGGATTTCCTACAAAACCAGACAGTCTGGCAGTAAAACCCTCCACTCACGTTGCGGCTGCAGCCCCCTGCGGTTAATCCGGCGCAAGGATCCGTCTCGGAACAGAGGCTTCCGTCCCCTTCGTATCCGGCTTTGCAGACACAGCTGCCAAGAAGAGGGGTTCACCCATCAGCCCCAGAAATATCATCAGCACCCACCGCCCGAAGACGGCGGGCCAGGCAGGGGTTCAGGGCTTGCTTGGCCTGGGCACCAGGGCGTCACGGGCACTTCTGGGGTCTGCAGGCAGACAGAACTACGTGGGAATCCAGGCCCCACCTCTCCGCGGTCGTGTGACCCTGCAGGAGTCCCTGAACCCCGGGGAGACCTTGCTTCCTCATCTGGAAAACGGGTGTAATCATACTGCTCCCCTCCTTACGCTGCAGAGAACATTCAATGAGCTAATGCACGTGGAGCATTTCGCAGGGCACTGGCACCTTAAAAGGCTCAACATCTGGTAGCTTTTCTGCTCATTCTGGGCTGGAATCTGCCTCTTTATTCTCAGAGATCAACTCTTCCCTCTATTCTATGCTACAGCTCTTAAAATTTTTTAAAAAATATATGTTTATATTGATTTCAGAGAAGAAGGGAGAGATTGAGAGAGAGAGACAGAAACATCAATGATGAGAGAGAATCATCTATCCCTCGGCTGCCTCCTGCACGCCCCCTATTGAGGATCAAGCCCACAATCCAGGCTTGTGTCCTGACCAGAAATCAAACCTTGACCTCCTGGTTCACGATAGCAACAGCTCTTAAGCTACATGAAAATGACGGTCACATGACACAGGGCCACTGGTTCATCCAATAGTTTCTGAGTGTCCCATGGCAGGTGCTGGGGCTCCATGCGGCTCCACCACACCCCCATGTTCCTACTGCAAACTGTGTGCTTCACAGAAAGTAAAATGATGGTTTTCATGTGTCAAGGCCCCTGGAGGAACTAAATGCTTTATCTGGTGACCCAGCAAGCACATGGTCTAAAGTATTCCCACAATGACTAAGTTTATGTGGTGTAGACAGACCCACATCTGTCGTCCTCTGTGGGTGATGGGAGAGATTTTCAGGGTAGGGATTACTTGTGTTTTCTGCCTCACGCACCAACGTAGACCCTGACTCCTAAAAAGATGTATTTCTGTTGGAGACTGTGGAAGAGAGAGACAGGATCTGGGCCCAGGCTGCCTATAGTCCAGTGGGGGGAGATAGACTATAAACAGGTAAGCATATAACCATGCCGTTACAAAGGAAGGAAAGTGCTGGAAAAATAAGGCCAAGAATCTAGACACTCGACCTTCTCTGCATTTCCCAGGAGGCTGTGGGGGTGGTTACTGACTTTGAACCAAATCTTCCTGGAGAGGGCATCTTCTCTCCAAGCCCCTGGGATATGTTAACATTAAGGAAATAAATAATGAACCAAATAACCAGAGACCCAGATGCCTTTAGCAGCGGAGTTGTTATTAATGGCCTTAGGAAGTAAAGGTGTTTTTCAGGGGCTGGAAAGCTGCTGGACAAGTCTTCATTTCTTTCACGGGAGTGATGATAAGAATTATAGTTCCCACGACTAAACATCTCTCATGTACTAGCCCTGGTGCTGGGTGCATTTACAATCTCCACAACTGCCCTGTGAGGTAGGTAGGGTCTTCCTTGTACTGTTGAGGAACATGAGGCTCAGAGAGGTTAAGTAACTTGCCCAAGGTCACACAGCTGGTCACCTTTAAAGGAGGGAGCACAGTTATTCGAAACCAGCTCAGCCAGAGCTTTTCTCCACAAAAGCCACCCTCCATAAAGGCCTCAATATGTGGGTTGGGTCTGTCTGCAGGTCACACCATGGCCACGGGCCTTTAAGGGTGGTGCCCCTCTCCCCCAGACCTACCTTGCTGTCCCATTGCTGTATTCACAGGTGGCATGGATGTGGCAGAACTGCACATAGGGCCCACAGGCTGAGGTCTGCTTGTGGCAGAACCTGCCGGCGGAGCCCTCTCTGCACGTGCCCGGGAGGCAGGCCCCGTCACTGTCCACCCGGTTGTCGCACGTCCCGTCAGTGCACAGGCATTCTGAGAGAGAAGGCAGAGGGACACTCAGCGTTGGAGGACAAGCTTAGCCTTGGGGCACAGTGGGTGTGGGAGACAGGACCACCTCTCCTCACCCCAATCGCTCCTGACAGAGCAGACCCTGGGCTGAGCAGGGGAGCCTCTGGGGGCTGATTCTTAGGGTCCCAGGTGTTTCTCAGCGTGCCAGGGACAGTGCTGGCTGAGGGTGACTGTCCCATCAAAACGAGAACATCTTGGACTGAGGGCTCTTTTCTATGTACACTAGATGCCCCATGCGTGAAATGGTGCGAAGGGCTGAGCCTTCACGGCCCCGCCCACCGGTCGTTCAGGAAGTTCGTTTCACCATCTGGCCTAATTTGCATATTAGCTCTTTATTATATAGGATGTGTGGGGTGTGGTGGGGCCTAGGGATGGTTGTGCTGGTGTGAAAGCCCCCAAGGAATTCAGTGTTCATCTCCTTCATGATTGGAGAGTTTGGTCTGAAAATGTCTCACCTTTTTTTTTTTTAAAATATATTTTTTTGATTTTTTATAGAGAGGAAGGGAGAGAGATAGAGAGTCAGAAACATCGATGAGAGAGAAACATCGATCAGCTGCCTCCTGCACGCTCCCTACTAGGGATGTGCCCACAATCAAGGTACATGCCCTTGACTGGAATTGAACTTGGGACCCTTCAATCCACAGGCTGATGTTCTATCACTGAGCCAAACCGGTTTTGGTGAAATGTCTCACCATTTTGTGGAGACAGTTTGGACCGAATAGAAGTGATTTCTCATGCCGGCATGGCCCCTGCTGCTAGCTTACCTAGTTCTTTTCCCCTAGCCTTGTTCTAGGCACTGGGCCAGAATTTAACCTGTCCCATCTCCTGAACAATCACCAGCCTCAGGGGGCAGGTTCTTTTATCATTCCCATTTACCAGATGAGACCACTGAGGCCCAGGGAGGCGAAGCCAATGGCCCAACTTGCTGCTCAGTCCCAAGCAGGGACTGGAACGCACGCCTGCAAAGTCCATTTCTATCAGTGGAGCAGGTGGCAACACAGGGGACTGCCATAGTCACTGGCATCTCCACACGCCTGTTGGCATTTTTAACTTTAGCTGCTTACTTTGCTTTGAGTTCTAGGTATTTACACATTGCAATGTGAGCCAGCCCATTAGACTCAGGCTTCTATGCACGTGGGAATGAATGATTCTCAAACATTTTGGGGCGAACAAAATCGCCTCCTGGGTTGGTGGCAAGGATTTGGGGACTTGAAACTGATAAGAAAGGAAGGAACTTGCACTTTTCCCTCAGAAGGGATTGTTGGAAATTAGGTTGGGTGGGTGCTTGGAGTCAACAGCCAGGAAAGAGAAGAGAATCTCAGTGAGGGGGCTGGATTAAAATAAAAAAGACTCTCCATAGAATTCTAAACAAGTCAGGGCGGAATTCGCAAGGAACAAGACCCAGAGAGGAGGCAGCCCCAGACCTGGGAAGAGAGGAAGCCCCACGCAGGTCACCGCTCCCGCCTCCACAGCTGGCCCCTTGGGCCTCATAAAAATGTCAGCGTTGGCAGGCTTTGGAATGGACCCTAGTTTTCTTTTCTCAGAGCTCTTATTGGGCAGAAAGCACCTGGGACTAGCGTCAGCAGCCCTGCCGGCGGAGCGCTGGCTTCCTGCCCATTTTAAGCGGTAGCTGTGAGGATCAGAACAAGGCACGAGAGTGGGAGGGCTGTGCATTGTGAAGGTACTAACAGGGATAAGAATGGCTTCATTGCCCTAACTGGTTTGGCTCAGTGGATAGAGCGTCGGCCTGTGGACTGAAGGGTCCCAGGTTCGATTCCGGTCAAGGGCATGTACCTTGGTTGCGGGCACATCCCCAGTGGGAGGTGTGCAGGAGGCAGCTGATGGATGTTCCTCTCTCATTGATGTTTCTAACTCGCTATCCTTCTCCCTTCCTCTCTGTAAAAATCAATAAAATATATTAAAAAAAGAATGGCTTCATTTACTGATGATTTGTTAGGTGCCAGCTCTGTGCTGAAGCCCTAAATTATGATCTAACTCAGTGGTTCTCAACTTTCCTAAGGCCACGACCCTTGCATACAGTTCCTCATGTGGTGGTGACCCCCCACCATGAAATTTTGCTACTGTTATGCATCGTTATGTAAATATCTGCATTTTCTGATGGTCTTAGGCGACCCCTGTGAAAGGGTCGTTTGACCCCCAAGGGGGTCGCGACCCACAGGTTGAGAACCGCTGCTCTAACTTAATCAATGACCGGTGAGGTGGGTACCAGCACTAGCTTCATTTTATAGGTGGGAAAGCTAAGGCTCGCTGAGAGGCTTTTTCTAAGGCGCTATGGCCAGGAAGTAGCACAGTGGGGATTTAATTTGAGTTGGGCTGGCCTTTATAGCCAGCTCTGATGCAAATTCTCTATTCTTGTTACGTTCTAATCTTAGCTTAGAAGGATGTCCCTAAATACATTTACATACCTAAATATACACATCATGGCATTTTAAAGAACACAATGCATTTTCTAAGATTGTGTAACGGCATTTTTTCATTGCTTATTCTTGTGGAACTTTCTCCATTCTCCTCCAAGCTTCTTGATATGTATGCCACTGAACTGAGAATAGCAACAGTAGCAACAATAACAAGAAGAAGAATATTAAGAGAATATTTGTCGCGCGTGCTCTGTGCTAGGCATTGTTCCAGGACGAGTGCTTTCCATTCATAACTTGTACCAACTGTCCAAGTTGGTTAGAAGCCTTAGCCCCGTTTTATAGACAAGGACACTGAGTCCTTGAGAGGAGGGGTAACTTGCCCAAGGCCACACTTTTGGCAAAGGGAGGAGCTGATGGAAGCGGACCCCTTGAAAGACAGGTAGTGAGTCTGTTTCTTGATATGGAAGCCACCATCACGTTAAGAACGTGGAGAAACCTAGAGACTGGTTTTCAAACGGCGGTCCTTGGACTAGCAGTTGTCAACCTTCCCAGGGAATTTTTTTTTTGCAAAAGCAAATTGTCAAATACCACCCAAGGCCCCCCCTCTCAGAAACTGGGTGGGTGGGGCCCAGCCATCTGGCCTGGCTCCCGTGTCAGAACCAAGCTGTTAAGAAATGCCCCGAGATGAGGGCATTCACCAAGCGAAGGGCTCAGGACACCGGGCCTGCCCACACCACCGGCTTGCCAGCCGGGCAGCAGGGACCCTGGCTGAGGAGGGAGGGGAGCCCTGGAGGTGCCACTTACGTTTGTCACACTGAGGCCCGTACTTGCTGGGATCCGAGCAGAACTGGCACTGGGAGCCGTGGAAGCCATCCTGGCAGATGCACGTGCCGTTGCCAGCGAGGCCGTCGGTGCACTGGGAGCAGAGGCAGGCCCGGGACCGTCAGGACGACACCCGCCCGCCCCCAAAGGAGTCCCCGACTGCTTCCCTGCAGGACCTGACTTCTTGGTACCAGGCAGGAGAAGCTGGGCTCCCAAGCCTGGATTGAGAGCTTTAAGGGAAGTCCTTCAAGGGAGTGGGAGTCACAGGGGTGAACTGGGAACCTCCAAACAATGCTTATGGGATGGTGAGGCGAGGCAGCGGCCTCCAAGAATGAGGCTGGCCTTTCTTTCCAGGATCTTGCTTGCTCAGCTCTGTGGCTTCTCCCTGCAGTGTTAACATGTTTGCCTGCCCCCTCCCGGGCCAGCTCAAGGCTCGATTTTGAAAGATCAACGCTCATCAGAGTTGGGCTCAGTGCCTTCCCAACTACCCGGCTGTGGTAATTAGTTAGTGCCAGTGTCACCTCCTTTCTTCGCCTGTGTGTGTCCCCACATGTGATTGCAGAGTTTTTCCCTTCCCTTGAAAGAGCATACTTTAATTGTGGATTTCTTAAATGCACAGATCTATGCGTTTTCCATATAAACCACAGCTACTTTTTTTAAACCTTTGTTTGTTTAGCTCTGGCCTCAAGCTAGAGTTAAGTTTTGGCCTTTATGTTTCCTTAGGTTTTGGGGTAGGTTTAAAAAAAAAGCAATCACTGGGCAGTGCTGTTTTTTTTTTTAAAGTCTCATAAAGTCTTAGTCTGGGATGCAATCTTAAAGATTCAGCCATCCTACTGCCCCTGTGGGAGGAAAGTGGGGTTCAGAGAGCCTCATTGCATTGCCCAAGGTCATGCAGCAGAAAAGGAAAGATATAAGGCAACATCACTGCACCCCCCCACTCCCTTCTGGGGCAGGATTCCTTCCATTGCCGACACCTATTCTTTTAGTAACAGAGCTGTCTTATTTCTACTTCCCGGGAATAGTGGCTGGCAGGGCATCATTTCTTGGTTCAGTGGTTTTAAAGACACTTTTTCGACTTCAGAAAGATCAACCTCTGCACTCATGGAAAGCATGCACTGGGGACTGTCCTTATCACCTGTCCATTTCCCGAGCAGGGGTTCAAGAAGCCTCCCGGACACTGGTTGCAGTTGGGCCCGTAGAAGCCTCTGCAGCACTTTGGTACCTGAGAGACAAAATGTGTGTTGCCCTTTAAAACCCAAGCAGGGTGCCAGTTCCTCAAAGGAGATCTCTTCTAATTTCTATTATCGTGATCAGCATCAGCCCCCTCCCCCATTATGAGCTCACTTTTCTTTTGCAGATGATGTCCTGGCTAGTGCTCAGCCACCTGCTCGCCACGAATCTACTGAGGGCTGACCGTGGGGGGTGGGAAGGAAAGGGGCGGGCAGCCTGGCACCAGCACCATGGACAAGGCAGATGAAGGCTGTGCTCATGGTCTATGTTCTATCTCATCAGGAAGAGACAATGCATAAAAGAGAAGGAGGAGGAGGGGGAAGAGGAAGAAGAGTAGGAAGAGAAGAAGAAGGAGGACAAGGATGATGAGGAGAAGAAGGATGAGGACAAGGAAGAGGATAAGAGGAGGAGGAGGAGGAGGAGGAGGAGGAGGAGGAGAAGGAGGAGGAGGAGGAGAGGAGCAGAAGAGGGAGAACATGGAAGAGAAGGGGGAGGAAGAGGAGAAAAAAGAGGAGGAGGAGGAAGATGAGGAGGAGAATAAGGAGGAGGACAAGGAAGAGGAGGAAGATGAGTAAGAAGGAAGAGGAGAAGGAAGAGGAAGACAAGGAGGAAAACAAGGGAATTTCAGAGCGTGGTCCATGCTGGGAAAACAGAGGACTACACTAAAGTGGCGGCAGGTGGAGGCAGAGGTGATGGAGATGGAGGAGATCACTGTGGATTGGGTGTTGATGGAGGAGGTGAGACATGAAAGATAACGCAGTTAAAGGGAGACATGAAAGATAACGCAGCTCCAAGAAAACCTGGAAGAGCATTTTGAGGCTGGGAATGGCCAGTGCCCAGACTTTGAGGGAGACATGAGGCAGGTCAGAGGCAGAGCGTGGCCTGTGTGGGGGCATTGAGAGTGTGAGCTTTATATTGAGAGCCAGATGTCACCATGAAAGAAGTGGATGCAGGGAAGGAGGTGACTTAGCTGCCATGTGGAGAATCCACCCTTCGATTTCTTTCCAGGGAGACACGGCCAAGGCTACAAGGCAACCTGGGGCTCAAGAGCGTGGCCTTGGTGCTGCCCAGCCTGCTGCCTTCCACATGAAGACCCCAGCCACACACCCTCCTCACCTTCACGGTGGCATTACAGTATCTGGCACAGCCACTCTTCAAGCTCCTGGTTCTGCCGGTGTAGACACATTTGTGTGTGAAGAGTTCCTGGAAGAAAGCCAGTGAGAAAAAGCATCGCTGTGTGCATTTCAAGGTCATCTGGGCATTCCCCAGCTTCTACATACACTAGACGGTCTACTACCATTTTACCATAGATGTCATGGTTGCTCTAGACCACACTTGGGCACAGGTGGGTCCCTGTCAGGATGTGGTCACCCTCTTTTTTAAAAATATATATTTTTAGTGATTTCAGAGAGGAAGGGAGAGGGAGAGAGAGATGAAAACATCAATGATTTGAAAGAGGAGGAGGAGGGAGAGAAGGAGAGGAGCAGAAAAAGGAGAACAAGGAAGAGGAGAACAGGTCATCTTGCTCCCCCCTGCCTGTGTCCTGACGGGGAATCGAAATGTGACCCTCCTGGTTCATAGGTCGATGCTCAACCACTGAGCCATGCCTACTGAGTGGTCACCCTCTTTAGATACTCTGTTTCCTAATACAGGCCAGGGTTAGCACAATGCAGGCCATGCATCTTTATGCAGACATCGATAATGGATCAGGGAACACTTTCCTGTGCATCCAGGATACAGCTTAGCCTCCCCTTTCAACCAACTGCCATCCCTAAACTCCTCTTACATAGGAATTTTGGAGTCAGTAAAGAATCTGTCTCTAATTTTAGAAAGACCCCTCCCACCCAATAGTGATAGTCTGGTTTTCCTCTTGGAGGTGGGGGTTTAAATGCACCTTTCATTCTCTAACCCCATGCCCACTCATGATTATCTAGAACTACAATTTACTGAGAACATACTAGGGCCGGACACATTACCTACATGAGGTCATCAGTCCTCAACCCCATATGGATATTTTTCGTTCCTTTTTCCTAGACGAGGAAGCTGAAGCCCAGATAGGTTGCCATTTTCCTAAGGAACACTGCTAAAAAGTGGCAAGTCCAGAGAATGGGACCTGTCTCATCATACACTAACTTTAGGGTATCACAGGCAAGTCCTGTAGTCTCTGTGGGCCTCAGCTGCCTGATCCTTAGAATGGAACAATAATGGTGATCCCAAGTTTTGTCAGACACATTAGTCCCTGGTTCAGATTTTATGTTCGATAAATGTTGATGGTGAGCTTGCTCCTTCCTTGTAGGCTCTTGCTCCAGAAGAAAGCATTGAGAACACCACATACTGTAAAGTCCCAAATTCTGAGATACACTTATTGAGGAAGGAGTATTCAGTACTCTGGTTGGATCGCAGGATAATTACCCAGGTGCTGATCCTGGGAGCCGGGGAGGGGCAGTTTGGAAGCTCTTTTGGCTCCAACCCACGTGTCTCATCTCTCTTTCTTCTCTTCCTCCTCCTCTTCCTTTGGGCTGAGGCAACGTGGGTTCATGGTGCTGCCACCTATCAGCCAAGTGACCTTGTGTGAGATGTTTGCTATCTCCTTGCTTTAGCTTCCTGGTGACATGATGGTTATGATAATAATATGCCCACCTCCCAGATTTGCTGCAGAAAGCTTTGAGAACAATGGCTGGCACCAGCAGTTGCTGTGATACTGGCCAACACGGTTTCCTCTCCGCACCCCCTCTCCATATTCCCTGGTTGACAGCAGGCTGAAGGACGCAGGGCTGATGGCTTCATTAAGCAAAATAAATATCCGAACACCTGTGTCTATTTAATGTTAATGTTTTGCTATATGAAATGCTTCACAGTGAGATTGCACTGAGAGCTCATCACCTTCCTTAGTGATTTATTCTCGTGTTGAATGAAACTTCTGGTTGGGAAATTCTCAAAAAAATTTTTTTTTATTGACTTCAGAAATGAAGGGAGAGATAGAAACATCAATGATGAGAGAGAATCATTGATTGGCTGCCTCCTGCATGCCCCACACTGGGGATTGAGCCCCCAACTTGGGCATGTGCCCTGACCAGGAATCAAACTGTGACCTCCTGTTTACAGATTGACACTCAACCACCGAGCCACACGGGCTGGGCAGGGAAGTTCTTTCTTAGGATACACTTAGGGGAAGAAATTTCCCTCATCAACTTGACCTTAGACCATGTGGCTTTTGCCACCAATAGAATACATAGTGTATGGATTGTGAATTGTACAGCAGTCTGTTTTCCTTTTAGATCAGAGCTCTCAAGACAAAACCAAAATAAAGCAAACTATCTTTTTCATGTTTCTGTCCCCAAAGTCAGCACTGTGAACCTCAGTAGACGTGTATAGAATTCAATCAAACTTGAAAAGGTTTTGATGGTTCTAGGGTCATTTTCTTGATATTTTTCTCTAGAATGACGCTTGGGAAGAGCAAATATGAATAAAGAGAGGCAGAACACGCCATCCCAATCTTTGGGATAAAGATTATTCTGAACTAAAGGTTCCTGAAAGACAGCAGATATCTCGTTTCTTTCTGGAAACTCTGGGCCTCTATTGCTTAATCTTTGAAATGGGACAATAATGGTGATCTCAAGTTTTGTCAGAAGATAAAACTATGTGAAAGATGCTCTCCCTGTAGAGGAGAAAAGAAATATCGTGTCACCATGGACAGGGAATTGAAACCAAGAAAAATCTGTACACACAGAACTTGTAAAAAGAACTGCTCTTCATCCTGGCTGGTTTCTCTCAGTGGTTAGTGTCAGCTGTGGATCGAAGGGTTTCAGATTTGATTTCCAGTCAAGGGCACATATCTTGGTTGTAGGTTTTATCCCCATCCCAGTTGGGAGAGACAACCAATCAATGTGACTCACATTGATGTTTCTCTCTCTCTCTCTCTCTCCTTCCCTCCTCTTTACCCTTCCACTCTCTTCTTTCTCTCTTAAAAAAAAATCAATGGAAAAAATATCCTTGGATGAGGATTAAGAAGAACAACTGCTCTTCTTTTAGCCTCCCCATAAATTTTAGTTGCTTTCCCCAAATTGCCATTCTTTGTTCAACCCACTATATAAGCATTTGGGTTTTGCCACTTATGTGGGTCTTCATTCTTCTATGAAGGCTCCCATGTAAGTGTAAAAATCTGTGTGCTTTCTTCCTGTTAATCTGTTTTATGTGAGCTTAATTCTGAGGCCTAGTTGGAGACTCAGAGGGTGGAGGTACGGTTTTGCCTTCCCAACACAAACGCTGCATTTTGTTTAAGAGGGAAAAGTAGAGAAGGAATGAACCTTTACTGAATGACTACTCGATTTAGGCACTGTGCTCGGGTTTTTAATCCATGCTAATCCCATGGTGTTTGTCATTATTATTAATTATTATTATTTACAGATGAAGAAAACGAGAGTTAAAAAGCTTAAGCAACTTACTTCGGGTTAATGAGCAAAGATTGAAACAGGTAGTAGGCTAAGAGCTAATCTTTTATCACCCCAGTGGGAGTTAGCGTCTTTTCAGAGGAAGGTGGAAAGGATGAGAAACCACATCAGTGAGGTTGCCTGGGTGATGTGCGTTTCCATGAGGCTGTCACACTCACCGTGGGCTCAGAGTTGGCAGGACATTTGCTCCAATAGATGAGGGAACAGCTCACACATGTGCCCTGAAAGGGAAGTCAGCAGATCAGCACAGGTGCTCCTGCAGGTAGGAGCAGGGGACTGCCCTGTCTGGTCTCATGCTTCCTCCCTGAGAAGGGGGTTCCTATAACCCTCTCAGCCTCTTTCCCCGCCTCCTTCTGACTCCTCCCCGGAGAAAAGAAGTAAGGTGGTACAGGCAGGAGGGTTTGGGGAGAAGGAACTGAGCCCACACAGTCCCTCCCTCTCTCTCTTTTAGGCTCAGACAGATCAACTCTGTGTGTAGAGAAGAACCTCACCCACTGGGGGCACTGTAGTTGGCCATCTATGCCAAGGATGAAGGATTAGGATGAAGTCCTTGTTCTCCAATGAGCTGAGCAGTAATGAGGATGAACATTGAAACTCTGCCTTTCATTCTCCTGGGCTCCTCACTTCAGTGATTCAGGAGCAAGGAAAGGGGTGTGTGCCTCCAAATCTTTCCAGATCCATTCTCTGAAGTTCTCTACTGGGCTCTGTGCTCCAGCAGGTAGAACTTGGAGGATGGTCTCTTGGGCTTCCTTGGCCGCTTCTGATTGGTCTTGGTCAATGAGAGGCACCAGCAGGATACTGATGGGTTGGAGGAGAGCGAAGTCAAGGTATTTCTTCCCTGTTCTCTGTGTACTTAGGCACCATTTCTGCAGTTCCTGATGGCGTCACTTCCTCAGCTCTTCCCACTCTCACTGCGTTCAGGTACTCCTACTCCCCCTTTTGACCCCCACTGTGACTCCTTGGCCTTGGGGTGGGAATGATTTCCTGCCATTGCCTGTTCCTGGATGCCCCAGCATAACTTGTTTATTTCCCTAGCCCTGCCCATCTCTGTAGTAGCTTCTTCATTAAACTCTCTCCCTTTGATACATTCTGTTTTCTGCAGGGACCCTAGACCCTATCAAGCACACAGTGCTATTTATTAAACCTTTAAAATCCAAAGTGCATGTCCCCAAATCCAAACGTACATGGCCAAAGGCAGCTATGGGGTCATCCTGGTGAAAACTGAGACTTCTAAAAGGTGCCAGCAGCTTCTATTCTCTGCTAGCAATAAATACTTTCCAGAGAATGCATTTGTGCTTTTAATAGACAATCAAAACCATCCTAAATCACATGGAGCAGATAGATTTGACTTTACACCCAGAGAAATTAGAAGACTCCATTCTAAGGGGGCTAATGGGAAGCTTTTTCCCATCTAACCACAATGCTTTAAGCTGCGGTTCAAACCCACATGTTGATTCTGTTCGTTGGGGGAGATGAAGAGCAAACTTTTGAACAACCTGGAATTAGACAACCTTGAACTTATAACTGCTCTTGTTTCCTCCACAGAATTCCTTCCCTGAACTTGAACAGCAGCTCCTTGGGATAGAGGAGCTCCAAAGAGTCTAATTATTGATTCTGATTTACTCTTTTCTGCAGAGGCCAAATTTCCCTAATATTTTAACCTTTGTGTCAGGAGATAAGACTATTTCCATCTGTCCTTTTCTGATCTTCATCCTGGTCTAAGCCAGGTGACACACCTGCCAAGATTTATTTCAAGGATTGAACCAAACACCTAAATTGCTGCCAGGGACTGGCTGGGAAAGTGACCAAGTTTCTGTCTCTCTTTAAAAGTGGGGTTCAAAGTTGAACTAAATCCCACAGATGGCATGTGTCTGGCATGGGGAACCAGGACCATCACAGTAGCTAAAACATATTAGAGTCATTATGTTAATTAAGAAATCTGGAATCAAAGGAATCAGCCACAAATCTGTGCCAGGCACTCAACTAGGTACTTTCAGCCTTCTTGACAAGAAGAGGGATCAATTCAATAAATCTCCAAAAACAGGCCATTATTCCTTGTTCAATGCCCATGTTCCCAGGATATTGTGAGGACAATCCTGGAAGCATTATTGAAGTGTCCTGCAAAGAAATACTCAGACCTATTATTGCTGTGACTTTGGGGTTGTGGTTTCCATGGGAACTGAAAGATCTCATGTAACAGCAAGGTTAACATTTGGGGTGCTCTGATTTAAACCAGCTGAGCCAAAGTAAGTTGCTATGGAAACAGGAAAGGCCATTAGAAGGTACATAAACTCCTAAGCAATCAGGAAGTTTGGTATTTGAAGAGAAGTATAGAAAGATGGTTGATTGGCTAGGCCAAATCACCTGAGAAGACATTCTATTTTAAATTCTTCTTAAAGTATCTTGAAGTGTGGTGGGTTGAATAGTGTTTCCCCCCAAAAATGGATGTTTCCCCAAATCTCTGAAAGTGATCTTATTTGGAAACTGAGTCTTTACAAATGTAACTAGTTAGGATGAGGCCATATGGAGGAGGGTGGGCTCTAGATCTAATGACCTGTGTCCTTACAAGAAGAGAATGAACACAGTGACACACACAGGGAAGAAGGCCAGGCAACGACAAAGGCAGCGATGGAAATGATAGTTACAAGCGAGGAATATTGAGGGTCCCCAGGAGGCAGTGGAAGCTGGAAGAGGCAAGGAAGACCCCCACTCCCACAACCCCAAATTTTCAGAGGCCCTGCTAATACTTTGATATTGGATTTCTGTCCTTCGGAGCTGTGAGAGAACACATCTCGGTTGCTTTAAGCCGCCTCATTTGTGGTCATTTATTACGGCAGCTCTAGAAAACTAATACACCTAGGTGTCATCTATCACTGTGGAAATTCCCCCAAAGGAAACTTAGTTCTTGTTTGCCTCTCCATGAAGACAGAAACCCTCTGGGGTGAGGCTCCTCAGAACGGTGAGAACTGGGAACGTTGTCTGCTTTATGGGGCAGGTTAGGGGCCCTTATTTACTGTCCCAGTTTTCTTACCAGTTTCAGCTCTCTCTTTTCTTCGTCGCAGCGGTGGGGCAGAATTGGGACGATGGAGGGAGGAATCAGAACGCCAGTCAGCGTGTAAATTCGGCCGTTTTTGGCAGCGACGTCGAGTTCTTCCATTGCCACATCATTTGCCAGAATCTGCCCCTGGAAAGAAGCAGTGATATCTTCCATTCTGTCCTGCAGGGACACCAGTGGTCCCCTTGCAGGTCTGAATGGTGATGAGCTCACCGGAGACCTTCAACTTCACCTGACTTTTCAGTGAGTGGAAGACTGCTATTAGAAGGGCTTGGCTGACAGGGAGAGAGGAAACCTAAATTAATTCTTGACTGATGCAAGGCAAGGATGTCCTTGCAGAAATGGTCCTTGACTGGGAAAGAGGTATAACTATTCCAGCTCTACAATATATTTGCTATGACAGCCTGGGCAAATTAATTTACTTTTTTGTGGTGATCCAATCATTGAGATACATTTACTGACCTTGTGATATATCAGGTGAACAAATGTAGGCAAGTTCCTGCTTATGTTGTAGGAAAGGGAGCAGAAAATGAACAAATTAGTGGAGGATGCTGATCTCCCGACATCTGCTCCACCTGCAGTGCTCATGGCAACTTATTTTTGTGGATGCTCAAGTCAAACCTTGGGAATCATCCTTGGCTTCTTCTCTCTTTACTCCCAGCCAATCCATCAGCACATTTCGTTAAGTCAACCTTTAAAATGCCCTGAGGATTTAACTGCTTCTTATCACGTCCCTGCTACCTCCCTGGTCTGAGTCACCGTCATGCTTCTTTGGGTTATTGCAAATTGCCTCCTACCAGACTCCCAAAATGTACGTCTGATGATCATGTCATCCCACTGCTCAGAATCCCTCTGTGGCTTCTCATCTCATTCAGAGTAAGAGCCTATGTCCTCACCTGGAGAGCTTAGGCCCTGCGTGTCTGGACCCAGCCACTCCTCCCTCCTTCTGCCCTGACCTCCTCTCCAACCTCTCTCCCTTCTGCTCTCTCTGATGGAGCCCCTCCTCAAGTAGTTTGTGCACGCTCCTGGCTTTGTGCCTGTACTCACTGCTCCCTCTCTCTGCAATGCTCTTTTCCAAATAGCCACCCTGCTTCTCCCATCACTTCTGCCAGGTCTTTGCACATATGTTTCCTTCACCAGGAAGATTTCTTGGGCACTTTATCTCAAATGTCAGACCCATTCCTACATTCCATTCCCCTTCCTTGCTTTGCTGGTTTTTGCCTTAGCATTTCCTGTTCTCTCATATATGACATATTTTACTTATTTGTTTATTATCTATCCTCCTACTTACTAGAATGAAGGTCCCTTACACCAGGGACTTTCGTCTGTTCATGGGTCTACCTTCAGGACATAAAACAGTGTCTGGCACCTAGTAGATATCTGTTGAAGGCTGAGTGACCATCATCATCACCATCAACAACGAGTCAAGAGGAAACATAATATCTACCAGACTTTTGCTGATATTACTACCCAGGGGGGTTAGCTGAATAATGCTACCTTCTTTAAGTTTCTTAAACCAATCATGTTGTTTCCCACCTCTGGGCCTTTGCACATGCTCTCTCTTCTGCCTAGAACTCTCTTCTCTGCCCAGGTCCATTCTACTCATCTTTTGAGTCTTGGCCAAAGCCTCCCCTCCTCACTTCAGATCTCTGGGCCCCCAGACTTGCTCAGACTCTTCCTGTTGCATGCTCTCCAATCCTCTTACCTTCCACTTGGTGGCACTGATTACAATTATAATTAAAATAATTAACCGGTTGCTAATAATTGTTAAAGTTTCCTTTCCTTGTTTAGATGGAAGCCTGTCTCTTTCCAAACTGCTTTACCCTTGTCAACTAGTTCAGATTCTCACATATGTAGCTGCGCAGCAGGTATCTGCTGACAAAGGCAACACATGAATTAAACAATTGTAAAGGTTTTAAGCCTGTGACAAATTGAGATCAGAGTAATGTCCCCAAAGAGGCTGACCAGTCTAGAGGTAGGATAACCTGAAGAATAATGAGTAGAAGAGGGAAGATGCATGTAAGTCACCAGTGATAGAGTTTTCACCTACATTGCTGGTGGTGTTAAACTGTATGATCTGGTTGGCCATGCTCCTAATGCGAGGGGTTGAAATGAGGGAGGCCACTTCGAGCTGCAATGAGAACAATAGATAGAGACATTGAGAGCAACACACAGAGTCCTGCTTTCATAACATCCTCGCTGGAAAACACAGCCTGTAAGTTCATGAAATAAATAACGGAGCTCGGATGTCATGTGTTTTTGTGACTTTGAGGATTTCGTTGGTAGCAGGCTCGTTATCCACGGCTAAGAGTATACTCCGAACTACAGGAAAAGGGTAATTGTCACATATTTTGTAGCATCCATATTGCAAATTTAAGATTAGGTCAGATATCTTGAAAGCAGGGGAAAAGGGCAGGAAAAGTGGGGCCCACCTGAGTATAGGGGACAATGTGGTATCTGACGAGTTCCAGAAGCTTCCAAGATCCCTATGAAGGAATTAAAATACTTCTTTAGTCAATAAAGAATACACAACATTTCCTACCTTACCACCATCTTGTAGGACCCTCCTCACATGACTTTGGACACTTAGTGGGAAGTCCAGGGTGAGAAAAATACCCACCCACTAATATTTAACATTCACTGAATTCCTACTTTAGCAGAAGCTGTTCTGGAAACACTATATGCACATTTCATTCAATCCTCCCAACAGCCCTGTGAAGTAGTACCACTATTGACTCTCGTGTGTGATAACACTGTGTTTTAAACACATGCTCAAGGTCATAGAATCAACTTAGGCTATAAGACTAAGAATTAGCCCAAGCTCGCACTCACTCTGCTCCTGACCTCTCTCAACACCCAAGGTTACCTTCTGGATTTTCTAAGACAGTGTTAGTTTATGATTCTGTTTCACTTTTGCCATAACCACACATGAGCTTGTTACTGAGGACTAAACGGTCTTTGTTTGGATGATCTGGTCATGACACTTGCCCTTCTGAGCTCCAATGGTACATGGGCATTTCTCCTGTGAAGTCCTTCCCAAAAGTTCCCATGCTTCAGAACACGGAAGCAAGAGTGAAGAAAAAAGAGGGTCTTGGGCTATAAACAGGATGAGTACCCCCGTAAGGGTGTCCCAGAGAGAGCATAGGGGTGAGGGGCCCAGGGACCACTCTCTTTGGGGGGGGAGATGTGGCAGTGGAGGTGGTCTGTTGCAGAATGTCACGATCTCTCAGCTGAGCCAGAGTTAGGGGTTACAAGATTCACAGCCCTCCTGCTTCTTAAGTGGCACAGCCATAGTTACTAGTGAACGATCACAAATCGAGATCATAGTAATGCCCCCAAAGAGGCTGACCAGTCTAGAGACATGTTCCAACAGCATGAACATGATCAAAAAGAGTTTTATTCACCTAGACTCCTCTCTGCATTTGGCCTTGGTCCCCGTGCCAGGGAAGCAACTTATAAATAGACCATGTATCCTGGTTTGTCTGGTATCACCCTGGTTTATACTTCTTGTCCTGGCAGCCCCAATCACTCTCAAGAATTGTCCTGGTGCAAATGATAAATGGCATGGCTACCATAGCTATGCCAATAGCCCCAGGTGCAGGGCACAGTAACCAAAAAAAGTGTTGAAGTTGACCACTGTCTGTAGTACTGGTTCTGTTAGTAGGTGACCTTGAGCATGTTGCTTAGCCTCTTGGTTTTAACTTCCCCTTGACACTGCTTTCTGGTACCCAGACGTGAGGCTGGCAGGCAGAAGCAATGCTATTACAAGCGAGATGCTCGGTGGCAAAAGGGGTGAAAAAAGTGGGGAGCACTGGGGAAATGTCAGACTGAACTGGACTGCAAACTCCTGAAGGCAGGAACTGGGTCTGTGTAGTTTATTAATCATGGTGTCCCCAAACAGCACGGTCTGGGGCACATGCCAGGCCCTGCATACAAGTTTATAGAGGGCTATTGACTGGGTGGTCCACTTCTAAAGTCTCCAGAATTAATCGGTGTTGGATCCTCTACAAGAAACAGGAGGATAAAAGGGATAAAGGCATTGCTCAGCATTGCTCCACCACTGTGCGTGCTACTTGCCAGAAAAGCAGGAAGGTTGTTCTTATTTTTATTTTTTTCTACTCTAGTTAAAAGGTTTTGTTTTAGTTTTAAGTGTACCTGATTAGGTGTTTGAGAACTCCTTTATTATTATTTTAAAACCTATATCAGAAGCTCATGCACCCAGAGAGGCCATATAATCTCAGGATTTTAATAATCTCCCAGGGGAGCAACATTACTTTTTTAGCTGTAACATTAGGTATCAGTGTGAGTTCTAAAGAAATGTCTAACAGGATTTTTTCCCCCCCAATAGCTAAGTTTCAGAAAATTTGAGCGTGAATCATAAGTGTAAAATAACATCCTATTTTTAAGACACTGGAAATATAGCATTTTAAATGCAAACCTATAGCAAATCCTTTAATATATTGAACATCTGTTTGCAATGTAAGGGAGACACCTTCTGATTTATCTCCTTGAGGCATATCTTTTTCATCCAAAGTTTTATGAAAGTAAGATACCCTTCTTTGCCATCCCTAGTTTAAACAAAGCCTGTATGGCCACAGACTGAGGAAAGTATTCTAGAAAGGGCTGTATCCAAATGGACTTCTGAACCGTACACACAAGTTTCTGGGTTCCAGAAACAGCACGGCCTGGGCTGTCTGAGTTAAAGTTGGTGCTTCCCAAAATGTCTATTTCCAGCTTCATTACAGTATCATGGAATCAGAATGCTTAGGGAAAGTTCTGGATGATTCTTACTTAACAAACTCCACAGGTGATTTCTAACCACATTAAAGTTTGGGAATCGTTAACCTAAAATATCTGGATCCCCCATCGTGTATACTCGGCACTGGTCTGCATGAGGTTGTAGGCAGTCTGGCCCCATTGCCAAGACAGTGGCGTAATTTCAGGACCCTGGAAGAAGGCTGTGGCTCTTCCACCAGTTGATGTTCTAATGAACAAAATTCCATAATAGCTATTGTTCTCGTCACCTAGAGGTTCTTATTTGTGGGAAACACTTTAAATGCTTTTAGTTATTTACACCTTAGTGTGAAGGAGTAAAAAAATCTCCTTCCTAGAGGAGAATGTGAAAGAATTAAAAGTTCTGGTTTATAAAGAAAGGATTATAGTCCTGGCCAGTGTAGCTCAGTGGTTGAGCGTCGACCTATAAACCAGGAGTTCATGGTTGGTCGAGGCACATGCCTGGGTTGTGGGCTTGATCCCCAGTAGGGGGCATGCGAGAGATAGCCTATCAATGATTCTGATAATTGATGTTTCATCTCTCTCTCCCTTCTTCTCTCTGAAATCAATAAAAAACATAAAAAAGGAAAGAGGGTTATAATGGAGAGAGGTTAAAGCAATAAAAAGGAATGGCTGGAGCATCTAAAAATAACATTTATGCCTTTTAAATTTAGCGGAGACCTGGTCCAAAGTGGCCTGAGTTTGATTTTATTTTCTAGATGGTTTTAGAGTTGTGGAGATCTTAAAATATTGATTTTGCTACTGAGTAATATTAGAAGAGCTTGGAAAATCAAACCAACCATTTAGATCTAGGGTTGCAAATAGATCTTATTTCCTATGCCCAATCTGATAGTCAATCAGACTACTTAGTACTCTATTGAGGAGAATTAAGCCACAGCAACACCGGGCTTAGTTCCAGAGAACTGTGTTGATTAATGATGTCTGCCTTGGTTGTAGGAGGGAGGTGGTCATATGTATGCTACTTATTTGCCATCCCTAGTTTAGACAAAGCCTATATGGACACAGACTGAGGCAGTGATGCTGCCATAATACCACGAGAGTGAGTAGGGTACAATACCTCTCGAGAGAGGAGATAATCAAGAGTGCCATCCTTCATGTTACTTAATACTTCATTACTTGGGACAAAAACGGTATATGGTCCCCCACCTCCATCTTCATCTAAGTCATGTCCCACATTGGTTTTCTGCAATTAAGAAATAAAATTTTATAAACTGATGAACAAAAATAGATTCAGAGACATAGAAGCATGGAACAGATGGTGCAATCTCAGAGGAATATGGGAATGAGTGGGTAGGTGGGAAGAGATCAACCTACTTGTATGCATAACCCATGGATGTAGACAATAGGGTGGTGAAGGCGTGGGGTGGGGGATGAGGGTGGGCTAGAAGGGATTAATAGGGGGGAAAGGGGGACATATGTAATACTCTCAACAATAAAGATTAAAAAAATAGAATTTTATATCAGCAACGATCTCTGACAAACATTTGAGTAATTACTAAAAAATTATTTATTATCAACACATCAGCTAATTTTACAAAGGACTGGGCATAAAACATTTCCAGAAATCCATGAAAAGTACATACCTCTAACAAGGATCTGAACTTGCTGTACCTTGGTTGTAGCATTGTCATTATGGTTTGCTAAAAAGAGACACTTTGTTTAAAAATTAGTGAAAAAATAAAGGTAGTTTAGGAAATAGGCATCATTAAAAGACTGATGACAGAGTTTATGTGTAAGTGTGGGTAGATAAAAATAAAGACCTAGTCAACATTATATAAATATTCCCTGTTGTTATTGAAACAGAGGTTCAGACCTGCACATTCTGCAATAGCATTTAGCCACCATAAAATAGGTCAGAGGGAATAAATATTATTGAAGGGAGACTGTCCTCCTCCATCAAGCATGAGGGATATATTTTCAATAGTCACTGGACTGAACTGTCAGTTGTGGCCATAAAAGAGGTCACAAAATCAAGACCTTTCCTACACCTTCTGCACTTCTTTCTCTCTGCAGAGGGATCCAGAATTCTGTTGAAAACAAAGTATCCCATCTTTCCCATGGTTGGGGTCCTGGTACAAGTGAAGGACAAGTACATACTGCTGGCATGCATTTTCCTTTTGGATGTGACTCTCCATGGAGCAAAGGAAGATGGGTTTGAGTCGACGTCACTTTTAGCTGAAATATCTTACCTCTGTGTTGCTCTCAAATGTGGGCGTCATCTTGTCCATGGCTCTGTCAAGAATGTGCAAGAGTCCATTGGAAGCAACTATGTCCCCCTCTATAATTTTTACCTTCTTTTTTCCTCCATCGAGTTTAAGCTTTAGTTGATTGTCCTAAAACACCAAGGGAAAATAAAATAAAGTTAGTGTGGTGGCCTCAAAGGGGTGAGCACTGGACTAGAAGTCAGAAGTCCCGAGTCCTTGGGTCCTGCCATTTACTGGCTGCCTGATCGTGGATAGGCCACTTCACCTAAAATGGGGAGGATGGTATCTGCTTGATTGCCTTCACGGCCTTTTCATGAAGATTGAATGAAATAGCTTGTGAAATCAGTGATGACTATCACATGCTACATGTGAATCAGGCATTGCAAGTCTCCCCTAACAGAGTGCAAGCTCCAAAAGGGCGAAACTATTCAACGTGCTATAAACACATCATCTATTTTAGTGTCTTGTACAGAGAAGGCACACAATACAAATATCTGTTGAGTAAATCAGGGAAGCTAATTCCTTCTTCCTTCTATGTAGCGCCTATAACATTTGTTGAATGGATACATGAATGAAGGCATGCATGTCCTTGGGAGAAAGAAAGGCATCTATCTATCTATCTATCTATCTATCTATCTATCTATCATCTATCTATCTATCTATCTATCTATCTATCTATCTATCTATCTATCATCTCTCCTTCTACACTTCCTCCTTCCTTTCATTCCTTCCTTCCTTCGCTCCTTCCATCTCCCCACCTATACTCACACACATAGTACAACTTATTGGTTAAGGAATCAAGCAGACCTGCACTTGAATCCTGCCTCTGGCAAAATGTCCTTTCCAGGGTTGCTGTAAATCTTACCTAGCGTAAATGAAGATTGACCCTAGTTCCTTCCACAGAGTAACAGCTATCAATTATTTGGTGAAACGTAACTGAATAGTCCATAATGCACACATGCACATTCTGTTGAATAATCATGTGTTCCTCAGCTCAGCAAAGTCATAAAAAGAGCTATTTACGAAAAGGGAGTAGCATGGTTTTATTTAAAAAACAAAGCAGTCTAATGGCATTAGGAAAGGTGGAATGTTATGCTGGAGAAGATGGATAAACTTTAGCAATCTAAAACAAACACAGTCCATTTCCTTTTGCAAGAAGAATGCTGATCTGGCTTCATGCTGATACGTCCAGAGAACAGGCTGACTGCAAACTTCGTCCTTCCTGCTGGCAATTGAATGATGATTGCCTTGAAAACTAATTCCGACCAGAGCAAAATCAATCACTTTATACCCCCCTGTTTATAACAGTCCACGCCACTCCTACCTGACCTTTCTGGTGTTGCTCGCCACTTCTTCCTATATAGCAAAGTTCTTTGACAAACACAAAGGGAGGGCCAGCTATGGGAATTGACTCAGTGGACTGTTTTTTTTTTTTTCTGGGAGTGAACATCAGAGAGATTCTTACCTTATCACCATTGAAGATTTCCCCTGACCTCCCCGTCAAGGTGTAGAATGTGTCTGTGTTATTCATATGCTCAGTGGTCATCTGCCCAGCAATTATGTGGAGTTTCACAAAGTACTGAGTAGCCTTATTATCCATCAAAAGCTCTTTCACCTAAGAAAAGAGAGCACCCGTTCCTTCAGTTTCCATTGCTGGAAGGAGAACATGAGGCTTGTGATTCATTCATTGACTTGTTCATCAAAGACATCAAAGTCAGTGCACCCTCACTCGGGTTTGGGCTCTTTCCCAGAGCGCAGCTGCCCTGGGCCAGGCCCTTAAGGGGGAGGGAAGCTGGAGAGTGGGAGGTGATGCAGAGTATTCTCTCGTATGAGGGGGGTGCTCCAGCTTGGAAACCGACACAGTGGGGAGAGCGCAGCACTGGGGCCAGGAGGAGCAGGGAGGGTGACAGGTACCAGGGATGACTTGGAGCCTGCGAAGCAGATGGAAATGAAGTATGAAGTAGGTGACAAGAGCAGGTAGAGTGGACCAATGGAGCTCTTGGACAGTAAAACTAAGATGCTTAAAATCCACTAGACCTAATCTACATTTTTCAGTATATCATCAATAATTAACCAATGGAGATTTTTTAAATTAATTTTGTGCAAACTGAACCTGTATATTAAACAAGAAACCACATGCCAAGTGCCCAGCCCAGAGACAGGCAATATCTACCAGTTCTCCCACCAACAGGAGAGAAGGGAGGGCATCCCTGAAGATTAATGGCAGACTCATCTCTGATGGATTAATGGTGGTGGCAGAGTAGGGTAGAAGAGTCTGGAACTTACTGGGTTTTTACTCAATGCAGCAACAATCACCACTAAATATCTTAGAGTAAGATAAACTGATTTTATACAAAGCGATATGTCCATTATCTACATGAAACCAAATCTAACTGCTTGATAGCATCATGATGGGGCACCTCCACCAGGCACTATGAGTTTCATTCCCACCGGTAACATTATCTCAGACAACAGTTGCTCATATGGAAGACGACCATTTTCTAGTCTCCCCTATCACTGCGATCACTTATGAATCTAAAGAAATAAATACCTAGCTAGTGCATTAACTTAATTCTTCCGGTAGGAAGTGAGCAATTTTGCATCATGCAAATTTTATATATGACTCTAGATAAGGGCCCTCAGTGATTGCTTTGAAGGGATAATGACTGGAAGGGGCATCAAGGGTCTTGAAGGGAGCTGGTAATGGTCTTGCTGGACACACAAGTGCCTTCACTTCGTGACAATTCATTGAGTCATGCGCTCATCATTTGTAAACTTCCTGTCAGGGTCTTATATTTCACTAGAAGAAGTTTACCAAAACATCACCATTCCTTCTCACAGTAGCTTTTATTTTAATGGAGGTTTCCTATTTAAGTAAAAGAAGGTATTGTCTATTAAAAATGTTTTTGCATCAGCTTATTTTAAATACTTACATTGAATCCTTTCAGTCCCTTGTCTGTTGGCAACAGCACAGTGAATGGTCCCAGGTTGCTGAGTGGCCAGGCGTAGCCTTTGTCTGAGCAGTCGAGACACACACAGAAAACACAACTGGGTCAATGGCACATGCCGAGTACAATTGGGCAATGGGCCTTGTGATCCATTTACACCCTTGACTCAAGAGCTTCTCTGTGCTAAGTGGCATGCGCAGGCCCTTTGTAAGCTGGGAAGCTGTCTAAGAATGTAAGGCACCATGATGCCATGGCCCCCAAAGGTTCCCCATAATGGTGTGATTTTTCCTGCGGCCCTGGTCTTGGCATCAAGGACACCCTGGGATGAGAGGTTCTGTGAGGGTCATCTGACCAAATTCTCAGGCAACCACACTCAGCAGGCCTCTGACCCTGTGCCTGACTCTCTCAGCTGTGACCATTCCAGCGAACAAAGCCCTTGTTCCATTCAGAGCCAGCTCAGAAGAGCCTCATGCGTGGTTTACTGCTCTGTGCTTGCCATCTTCAAATGGTTAACCTTTTTTAAAAAAAATCAAAGGACTCTGCCTTTTCATTTTGCAGAAGGCCCTGCAGGTTCTATGGCTGGTTCTGTTTCCATGACCCTGGGGAAGCTGAGCAGAGGATATGATCGTGCCCTCACACAGGCAGTAAGTAACGTCTGTGTCCGCACTTCATAAAAGGGGCAGCTGAGAGGTTGAGCGGACTCTGTCCAGAGAAACGTTTGAGGGCCTGGTCTGCAAAGGACGTGCTATCCCTCCAGTCCACGCTCATCTGATGTTGTGAGTCCTTTGAGAAGGCTGTGAGAAGCCTGGCAGGTTGCCTCCAATCCCTGTGGGATGGCAGTAACGCCTCAGAAAGAACAAGGTGTTGACACAGGGTGTACATTAAGATTTATGCCAAGAACATTGGCGTTGACCCATGGAGGACATTTCTCTGGCTGGTGCTCTTTCTGGGAAAACATTTTTTGGTGACTGGCAAATTCAAGATAGGGATGTTTTAAGGCTCCCGTTGATTGCTCAAGACTGTGTTTTATTTTCTGTCAATGGGCCAAAGTTGTGTTTTATTGAAAGTCTTGCCTAAGGCTGCAATCAACTATCGTATTTGATTCTAAAAGTAGTTGGGGTAATGACCTAGAGGGCATTTGGAAATGCAGGAGGGTGTTTTGGGCTGTCACCCCTTCTGGGTGACCAGTGGAGAATGTGTCACTACGGACAATTAGTGGTTGGGGGAGGGCAATGGTGCTAAATATCCAGCAATGTGTGAGATGGTCACACACAATCAAGAATATTCCCCCAATTCAAACAGCACCTCCATTGAGGAACATACACTTAGTCACTCTCTATGCCCAGTATTACCTGCCAACCTTGTTTCATACCTGAAGGACCTATGAAGTCCAGGGAAAGAGGATGGTCTCCATAGTCAGATTAGCTATTGGCCTGTCCTCAGTTCTCTGCCTCTTAGTTATTACATTGCTGGTTCACCTTGGAAATAGCTGCCTGTCCTTTCCTTCCCACCTGCATGACCCCACCTACAAAGGCCCGGTCCCAACAGACAAGCCTCGCCTCGCCTGCCCACCCCCTTTTGAATGACTGTGTCTTGCAGTCGCCGTTGCCTGAAAGGTGGCTGCCCTGTGTGTGGAATCTGCACCCCTAGCTGCGTACCCAGCAGTGAGATGAAAGAAGTCAGCCTTCCTTGCCATTTTCCTCTGGGCTCAGTGTTTAATTCTCTGAGTCGCTCCATGATGTTTCCGTAACATGTTGAGCCATCACCCACGTAGCCTTTCTGGCAAGTGCATCTGCGGAGAGGGTGAAAACACAGTGGCAGGGTCTTAGAGCCAATGAGAGATGAGATCCTACCATCCAACTCCCTCATCTGATCCTTGTCTGCCACGATGGGGAAGGCGATGCCCAGTGAGAGGAGAGGCACACATAGAAGTAAGCGCTCCTAGTGCAATGCCTGACAGAGTAGGCCCGCAAGAAATGGGTAGTTAATACATTATGCTTATCATAAAAACTAGACATATTTGTATACTCACAGTATTTTTTATTGTTTAAAGTATTACATATATTAGTACATAAATCTCCTTTCCCCCCCATTGACCTTCCCCCAGCCTTCCCTACCCCTTGTTGCATGCCCTCATTCCCCCCCCTCCCCAGTGTCTTGTGTCCCTTTGTTGTGCTTATATGCATGCATTCAAGTTCTTTGATTGATCTCTTTCCGTCCCTCCCCAATACTCCCCTGCCTTCCCGCTGTAATTTGACAGTTTGTTTGGTGCTTTACTGCCTCTGTAAATAAAGAACATTACAACCTCATGAGCAAAAAGATAGATACTCAAAGTATTTTTCAAAGTGTGATCAAGAGACTGTGTACATCTGAAGCACATGGAGTGCTTACTGTAAATGCGGAGTCTAGGGCCCCTCCACAGAACCACGGAATCACAATAAGCTACTAATATAAGCCTCAGATAAAGATGCAGAGCCACTGATCTGCATAGAAGACTCTTGCCCTCCCCTCCCATCCTAGCTGAGATCTCCAGTCAACTGTCCCTTCCTAAGGGGAAATATTCCTTGATTATCCATTCCCTCTCCAACCCATCACTGTAGACTGAAAGGACAAAGCAGAAACGAACTCTCCTCCATCTTGTCCTATAGGGCTGGGCCCCCTGCCTAAGCCCCTGCCCTTTTCTGGGAGTGGCCACAGGTGTGCCAGTGATGTCCTAACTTCCCCAACCACCGCCCGAATGGACCAATGAAGCTCCAGGAACACAGCGACCAATATCTGTAACCTTTGTCACTTCCCTAAGCCCACCCAAATGACCAAACCCCATATAACCCATTGTTCTTCCAGGGCTCGCTCTCTCGTCTCACTGCTGTGACAGAAAGAGGCTGGGAGCCAAACCCGGGTTTGAATAAAGACACTTTGCTTTTGCATCGGAAAAAAGGCTCCCTGATGGTTGATTATTGGGGACCCCGAACTCTGGGCATAACATAGACCAGGTTCCCCTCAATGTGTGCTCTCATGATACCTAATTTGAGAAGGGAGTGAGGGCAAGGGCTATGTGTGTATTTATTCCTTCACTGTTGTAACACCAGGATCTAGCTCAGGATATGGCTCATAGGAAGTACGTCATTAATAGTTGTACAATAAGCATTCACTGAATTAAAATAAATACATACACAATGAACGTCACAGACACTAAACACCATGGTTTAGTTTCATAAAATAGTTAAAGATGCAATTAATGATGCACTAGCTGAGTATGCTGGTCAAAGTTGAATGACCAGGTCTCTGAGTGGGGATGGGATATGGGAAGAGCCCTTATTTGTAGCATTTGCCAATTTCCAGGGTTCATACTCCCACCTTGGCTAATCTCAAACTACCAAGGTGATGCCAACCAGCTTGCAAAATCCTGAAAACGTAACAATCTGCTCTGCTGAATCAGTAACCCCTGAGACTAGCATACCACTGAGCAGAGGTTGGCTGACAGCTGGCTGAAGTTGGCAAGATTCATAGGAAGGTGATGTTCACCAGGCTCCTGGATTCACTTACCTGGTGAACTATAAGGTATAACTATAAGGATTCCAAGAATAGTTATATACCCATCAATCCAGTTGTGCTTTTAAATATGGTCCCGTGGCAAATAGGAATATTTTCAACAAGCTCGCTGAACAAACATTTCCGAGTCTTATCACCCCTTTGCTTGGATTGCCGCAATGACTTCCTGACTGGTCTTTCTGCCCTTCTTTTTTCTCCCCTCAAATCAGTCCTTCATCCCTCCACCCTGGGTGGTCTGTCCAAAAGGGAAATCTGGCATCTCTCTGCTTAAAACTCTCAGGGCTCTCATGACCTCTAGGATAAGATGTACGTGCTTAGCAGGCCTGGCCAGGCCTCCTTCCTGCCATTCACTGCGAATTCCAGCTCCACCAAATGGCTTTAAAAACAAACCAACTGGGATGCTCTTCTCAGGCCACCTGCCCTGCGAGGAATGCTCTCCCAGCCTCACTTTATAGCTCAGGTGTGGCCTGCTCTAGGCAGCCTTATCTGACCTCCTGAATCTCCCCTGGCAGGAGCATCCCCATGGCGACTTTACAGCAGAGACTCGAACCCAGATCTTTAAACTCCAAATGCTACCTTCTTCCCACCGCGCAACTGTCCCTTCCTAAGGGAAATATTCCTCGATTATCCATCCCCTGTCCAACCCACCACTGCAGACCAGGTTCCCCTCAATGTGTGCTCTCATGGTACCATATAGCTCCTCTTTGGGCCACCAAGTCCAGGTGCAATTCTCTCCTAACTTTGTGGTTATTTGGTTCCATCTAATTCCTGCCTGGCCTCAGGAGTTTCCACACAAATATTTTTCCTTAGAATAAGCCCCTTCCACAGTAAACCTGGGGTCCAGGAGATACCTCTAATGTTTATTCACGTTCCCTGGCCTGGTTTTGCACGGCTAACAAGCAATATTTCACGGGTGAGGAAATAGGCATATACACTAGAGGTCAATCTCTGGAATTGCAATATTTGTTTTCCCAGTGACCATGGTTTCCTTCTCCCACACATGGACCACCTCATGCCACGTTAGCAGGCCGGGTCTGTGTTTCAGATTGTTCTCATGGCCATTAGACAGGAAACAATTTTTGAACGATTCATCGATTAAACGAAGATTTATTGACTATTAGTCAGGCTCCTTGCATTGTGTTATTATGGCGGTGATGTGGATAGAGGGTGAATTAAGACATATTTCCTGCCCTTCTAGGCACTGACAGCATTGACTGGCCACCACGGTTCACCGCTTGGAAAGAAGATGGTGGAATTGCAAAGACTTACTTGGCTTGTCCTGGTGCGATGGTGGAGCAATTGGCGTTCGTGTGACAGGGGTTGTTAGATTTGCAGATATCAGTCACACTGCACCCCACACCAGGTACAAAATCACGGTAATGTTTCTTACACTCACAGTGAGACTTCAGGGAATTGGGGAGAGAGAAAGAAACAGGGTTCTAGTTAGTCATCAAAGCCAACATTCTTCTTAAAATTGTATCTTGGGCCAGAAAAACCCACTCAGGAAAGTTGCAAAGTATGGGCTTAAACTACAACTTTATAAAAGTGTCTGGAATTGGAAACGCTGAGTCTACATCATGTCTGAAAACTCATACACCTTGTGTGTTCTTTTTAAAAAAATATATATTTTATTGATTTTTTTACAGAGAGGAAGGGAGAGGGATAGAGAGTTAGAAACATTGATGAGAGAGAAACATTGATCAGCTGCCTCCTACACACACCCCACTGGGGATGTGCCTGCAACCAAGGCACCTGCCCCTAACCGGAATCGAACCTGGGACCCTTCAGTCCACAGGCAGACGCTCTATCCACCAAGCCAAACTGGTTTCGGCAGCTTGTGTGTTCTTGACCCTTCAGGTTCCTTGTGTGCTAACCCTGGACTTTGCTGGCCCCATATTTACTGATTTTAAATCACCTGCAGCTGAGTAGGGAGTGAGGCTCGGCTGGGAAGGATTGCTGCTCTAGAATACTGGTTTTCAGCCACTCAACTCAAGTGACATTGGGCGTATCCGGAGATTTCTGATTTTCACAACGGGACAGGGGGCGGTGTCGCTAGAGGTCAGGGATGCTCCTAAACATCCATCCTACAATGGTCTGGACAAGTTCCCTCCCCCCAACAAAGAATTATTCAGCCCAAAGCATTATTAATCCTGAGTGTGAGGAACCCGTTCTGGAATAATGGAAACACTGAAGGCACTGCTGTCACGGAGGGTTTCTAAGACTGGAAAATCTGCCTTGAGACACATTTTTAGGAGACAACATATATTTTAAACCTCACTCCCAAGGTCCCGGGGCCTTGGTTCAGGGTATAACAGGACTTTGCCCACAGGGGACCTCATTTAGGGGAGGGAGTTCAGCCCTTTGAATTTCTTGTAAACCTGCCTTAGAAATTGACAGTAGAAACATTGTGTGATATATTCTTTTTTCTATCTAAGAGATAAGGTTGCACAGATTCCTTGCACGGAATGCCAGGAGCATTCCCGTGGGGCGCTAACTAGAAAGCTGGGGACCCATCACAGTGTGGGTTCCCATCCAGGCAGCAGTAACCTCTGTACGGCTGGGTGAATTTCCTCTATGAACATGCAGTGTCCATTTCTAGGGGCAAGAGGCACTGCTAAATATTCGACGGATGGATGAGATATTAGGACAAGGCTCTTTCCACTGGACTCCTCAGCAAGGATCTCCTGGCCAGGCTGCCTTTCCCCAGTCAAAGCCATGATGTGATTTAGGGGGTCAGGTTCTCACCCCAGAATCTCCTCCCTGTTCCCTGCAACCTGTCAGGGCTGTGCCTTGGGATAGGGTATTTTTTGGTTCTGAGAATCCTCTCTTGAAAAGAAATGAGAGGGACTGGAGGATTGTGGGTGAAAGTCCATCACACAGTCACCCAACACTTGGCCCACAACTAATCGGTTGATCAAACTTGAGTTGTGTATATATTTGCCAATGGCCAGATAGGACTAGGTTAGAAGAGGATGTAGGACAGTGAAGTTTTGACTGGGGAGCTTGGAAAGTGTGAGCATAGAGGTCGGACTGGGGAGGGCACATGCCAAGCTTATCCCTAAACATGTGCAGTTCTGTCTGGAGAGGAAGCCCAACTGGACATTGAAAGGGAGCATGGGAAGGACATGGAAGACAAATTCTAGCCAGGGCCCATTTCACCTTTCGGGGGGCTGTCCTACTCTACCTGCATCAGCTCCATGCACTAGCAGCTCACCTGTCCCGGTCCATCATATTTGCACACTGTGGACTTCGTAGGGCAGTTTCCGAAGTTGGTTTGGCAGGGGTCGACTGGTAGGCACACCTGGCCATCCCCGTGGTAGCCTTCTCGGCAGGTACAGCTGTGCTGATTTGGTCCCAGGAACGTGCAATGAGCGTGAGGGTGGCAGACATTTTGTGAACAGGGATTGATGGCTTGAGAGGCAATGACAAAAGGAGAGACAGTCACCACACTCGGGATGGAGGATAATTGAACTGCGAAGGGACTGCCAATCACAGCTCATCAAAACAATGGTTTTAAGAGAAGGTGTAAGAAATATCTTGTCTTACCTTTCCTGTTCCCCGTCACCTACCAAACAAATTTACATATGGCCATCAAAGATTATAACTACAAATATTGTGTTGATATATTATTAGGCCACGTGATATGTAGGTTTGAATATAAAAGAACATGAAGAAAAGTACTAAGGCTTATCGAATTTATAATACGTGCTGGGTTCTGTTCTAAGCATTTACCAAACATTAACTCAGTTAATCCTTATAACTTTCTAAAGCAGTGGTTCTCAACCTTCCTAAGGCCGCGACCCTTGCATACAGTTCCTCATGTGGTGGTGACCCCCAACCATGAAATTTTGCTACTGTTATGCATCATGATGCAAATATCTGCATTTTCTGATGGTCTTAGGCAACCCCTGTGAAAGGCTCGTTCGACCCCAAAGGGGTCGCGACCCACATGTTGAGAACCACTGCTCTAAAGTAAATACCATTATTATCCCCATTTGATAGATAGGAAAATAGAGGCACAGGCAGGTTAAAGAATTTGTCCAGCTAGTAATAGGCAGGTCTGGAATATGAATGCAGATAGTCTGGCTCCAGTTTCATGATGAGCATTTTGCTTAGAACTGTTGATATATTCCATTCAGCAATATAGAGAGAAATAGAAGTGGTGGTTGCATTAAAATTAGGGAGATTGTGAGTTGCCCCGCCCCCTTTTTCCTGTTGAATAACCTAAACATCTCAACCAATAAACCTGCAGGATCTAAATTCTACTCACGTTCGCAGTATTTGCCATCGCTTTGGTAATTGGGAAGGCATTTGCATTCTAGCTTTGTTTCATCTTCGCTGGAAAGTGAGCATCTGGAATTTTCTGGGCAGAGCAAGGCTGCGCACTCAGGGATGGCTGCAAGGGAAGGTTGTTGAGGTAACTGCATCAGCAGAAAAACCAGTTATAAAAAACTCAACAAAAGCAATATTCCTCGTTATTAAAAAGGCAACACAGATTTGCTGCACCAATTCAAAAAATACAGAATGCATAAAATAAAAATTAACTGTCTTCTTACTATCCCATCCCACTCCTAAAATAACCATCATCATCAAACAATAACATATATTTATTCATATGCTTTTAAAAACCAAATGGAATCCCTTTAAAATCTTCAGAAACTTTTTTTTAACAATGTACTATGGAGGTCTCTAAGACATATAATACTATGTCTAATAACTACATAGTATTTTACAATATTGATGGGGCCAAGAGGGTTGTTAAAAACTATAAAGCATTTGACATATTAGCCAAAGTGCAAAGCTAACAAGTTGGCCGATTCAGTTTCATGGATGATGGTAGAAGATATGAGATAAAGGATAGATTATTACTCATAGGAAGACCAATAGTCAGAATGGCAGCATTTTTACACCAGGTCTTCCAAGCCCCAATTCTCACGGGCAATGTAAAGAGTCCAGATGCATACCTGAATGTGCAATGGATTTTATTACAGAAGAGGAGTTCTGATCGTAGGGAAACTAAGGGGTGTGTGTGTGTGTGTGTGTGTGTGTGTGTGTGTATTTAATGGTACAAAATGTATTAGGTAGGGTCCAGGCAGGAGACAGAAAACATACAATAATTTGAACAGGGAAACTTTTAGTGTAAAGAATTATGAACAGAGAATTGAAGTAATGGGAATTCCTTGTGAGCATTAAAAAACATACAACTAGAATTCTAAAGAATAAAGGAACAGCAGAAATATAAAGAAAAACCACTACACTTGGGTTGAGGTAAGTACCCAACTGAAGCCCTCCTCCCTCCAGGGCTGAGCTGCTGACGTCACTGGGAAAGGCCTGGCCTAGGCCACTGGAGCGGGAGAAGGTGCTAAGATGCCTACATGTGAGGTTTGCTGGATATCTTTCTTCCCTCTAGGGAAGGTCATCCACAGGGAGGTACCAAGAGTCAGGATTCACTTGGTGTTCTGGGCCTGAAGCTAAAGGACACGCTCTCAGAAGTGTAGTGGATGGACTTCTGCATGTGGGTTGGCCGGTGGCTTCACGGGTCATCTGTGCGGGATGAAGGGGAGGTGACCAGCCTCGGATGGCCAGCCCTATAAAGCCCTTGGAACGCACAGGGCTGGGAGAGGGTGCACAGAACCGCATTCCCCACGGCTGGGCACTGGCCTGCACTGTCTGAAATGATGCACCTGTGCCTCTTTGACCTGGCATGGCATTGAAGAAATTGGCGGTACTTACGCTTGTCACAGTGAGGGCCGGTGTATGCAGAGTAGCATTCGCAGGTTCCATTGCCTTCTAGTCCGCTGTTGCACACTCCATGCACACAGTTGCACACTGCAGACAGGAAATGGTGTTTTTTTTTTTTTAGTCCCTGATACAGACATCTCCTGAAGATTCTGGGTGGATAACATTTACTGAGAATCTGCATGATGATCCAGGGAAAACCATGGGTGTGAGGTCCTAGAGATCCAGGCTTAATCAGGACTTCATTTTCTCTTTAATAGCTTCAATTTATTTATGTAAAACGTGTAGATAATGATGTCTCCATTATGGGATTTCTATAGGCACACTTGCTTAAAAAACCTAACCAAATACTAGAAAAGCAAAGATGAACATCTACAAAGCCATCAAATTCTTTGTACTTCTGTTATATGTCTCACCTTGGTCCCTTGCTCTTATCTCTACTGGAACTTCCCTCAATTTAGGTCCTTACCATATTTTGACTGGACTATTGCAGTAGCATTTTAACTGAATCCGCCGTCCAATTTCTCATCTCTCCATTCCATCTATTGTATTTGGCCAACAAGGATATCATGATGACTTTCTCCAAAATATCTCAGTGACTCTCAACTGCTAGCCAAGTGAAATCTAAATTCCCCTGCCAAACAAGGCTTTCTCCAGTCTGACTTCAGCCTCTTTAAGTTTTCATTTTCATCTTCCATCACTTTATTGTAGACATAGTAGCACATGGGATAACTCAATAGTTGACCTTCCTTCCTAAAACCATGTATGAGTAACTAATATGTTCAGGGTGCTGTGTGCAGGATGAATGACCCAAAGTCCCGCCCTCAAAGAGCTCCCAGTGTCAGGGCAGAAGAACAGCCCATCGCAGTGGGAAGTGCTCTGACATATAGGTCAATGGCAGTGGGAGTTGTCAGGGGAGCGAAGAGGGGTCGCCTAGGGAAGGCGGTGCCTGGATGAAGCAGGACCTGCATCCTGGGCTGTCCCACCCCCATGCCTTCGTCTCCACTGTGCTCCCTCCTCCCACATGCCAACGGAAATCCTCCTCATCCTCCAAGGCCAACGAGGCCCCCACCTCTGCGGTGCCATCTCAGAGCTCCCCCAGCAGAATCCGAGCTTAGGGACCAGTGGCATGTTCTTTGTGTCCACGATCACGTCTGACTACAACTATTAATTTTGTTAAGGCCACCAGGAACACGCCAGTGGTCCCACCAAGTCAGCTGCAAAGACAAGGGTCACTGGAGAGAGAGTGGGAGCCTCTTGCCTTGCCAGGACAGGCAGCTGCTGGATGGTTCTCCTGGCTGCCTACCGATACCATGTCTTCCCTGCTCAGATATGGTTACTCAGTGGCCTGGTTTTTGTCTTGTTTCTCTGATGCTGATCTTCTGTGGATTGCTCATGCTCAGCAGGGCACCCCACAGCCGGGCTGGGCCCCATGAGGCTGTGGGGATGCTATTCTCTGTCTCCATCTGTATATTCTCTTCCTGTTAGACCGGAGCCCATTGGAAGACCTTTCCCACCTGTGCCTCCCCATGACATCTTTTCCTGAGCTCATGGCCATGCCAACCACCGCACAGCTCAAACTCCAATGGAGACAGCATCCTGCAGGGCCAGGAATGGGGTGAGGGGAGTGAGGCAGGTGCAGAGGTGAGGTGGGGGGGCTGAGGAGGGTGAGGCAGGTGCAGGGTGAGGAGGGTGTGCTCTGAGTGTTGCCATGTGGCACGGAGGACGGTGAGGGGGTGGAAGGAGAATTTGAATGGGACTCAGTGCCTGCTTCCGATTTAGATGCTCTCTGCAAGAGCTGTCCTTGTCGCTAAGCGCCCCCCTCCCCACTCCCTAGGGCTGGCTGGTGTGAGGCCAGGAATCTGGCCCCAGCCTCTCCCTGCGTCCTGGCTTCCAGCATAGCCTCTGTCCTGGGTTCCTGGCCTGGTACAGCTCTGGGCAGCTCCTGGCATGCACTGCAGGGCTGCCAGCCTCTGCCAAGTGTCCTTGGGAAGGAGGAACGAGGCAGAGGGATGCCCAGGTGCCATTTAGTGGAGGAAGTCTCTTTTCGGTCAAGGTTGAAAGAAAGTGCAGAGAAGAGAGAGGTAAACAAAGGTCTGACTTTTGCTTTTAAAGACTAACAAAGACGTCCCTGGGTGGGCTCGAACCACCAACCTTTCGGTTAACAGCCAAACACGCTAACCGATTGCACCACAGAGACGTATTGCCAGATACCATTTAAAGAGCCCCTGGTATTTGTTTACAATCTCTAGAGACATTCAAAGCTCGAGGTGTGTGACTTTGAAGTGGTCAAAGCCACAGCCATTTGGGTCAGGGGGACAGTGCAGGAAGCCCCCTGTGCTGGGCCCCTGGGCTGGGCAGACTGCCCCCCTTCCTTTTGTCTCCCGCCAGCCCCCCCCCCCGATCCTATGTACACTGGACCATAAATGTCACCCGTGATTCCAGTTCCTTGGGGATAGGGACCTAATCTCTCCCTTTTTTTGGATCCCTATCCCCTGTCAGGGGCCTAATGATGGGTGCTTGTCAAAGACAGAATGGTGCAGGGCTAGATACCCACACTCTGGAGTCAGACACCCCGGGTCTGGTCCTGCCTCTGGCCTTGTAATAGTTGTGTGACCTTGGGAAACCTCTCTGCTTCTTCATTCATAAAAGGAGGGACCCGGCTTGAAGAGTTGCTGTGAGCATCCAAAGAGATGCCTCTTTCCATGCAGCCTGGCACAGAGAAGGCGCTCAGCAAATGCCAGCTACTGTCACTAACAAGACATGACTGTGGGACGGATGTCAGAGAAAGTGGGCTTTGCCTTCTGCCCCAACCGGGAGCGAGTCCCTGAGCGGGCTAGGGCCTTGGCAACGGAGATGAACACTCTGGCTGATGCAGCTCTCAATCACGTCTAAGTGAATCAGCAGGCGGTAGGAGGCTGTTCCTGCAGCCGGTTAAAGCCAGCGTTAAAAATAAATGGCAGCTAATGGAGCTGTCCTACTTCCAGCAGCCGAGCCTCCTCTGAGAGACCAATGTCCCCGTGGATGCAACAACACTGGCACCCAGTGGATGCCCAGCTGAAGAGGTTTGCAAGTTCCCCTAGTCCTTGCCAATGGGAAGTGGCCAGCCATCACTGAGCCATTGATTGATTGATTGATTGATTGATTGATTCATTCATTCATTCATAGGTGAATAAGTGTTCCCCTTACTTTTGTATTGCTTTTGCCCTCAATACCTGCTTCTGTTGATTGGGCGCTTATGCTATGGTGCCGTGAGCTTTGCTACATTGCCAACCCTGGGGAGCAGGTATTCTTATTCCCACTTTATAGATGAGAAAGGCTCAGAGAGGTTCAATAGCTTGTCCCAGGTCACACAGCAGAGGATTTCAAACTCGGGCCAGTTTGATTTCAAAGCCTGTTCTGGAGCTGAGTTCTCCAATGTGGTCGCCACTAGCCACGTGTGGCTATTTAAACTTAAACTGCCCTAGCCGGTTTGACTCAGTGGCTAGAGCATCGGACTACGGACTCAGGGGTCTCAGGTTCGATTTAGATCAAGGGCATGTACCTTGGTTACGGGCACATCTCCAATAGGGGGTGTGCAGGAGGCAGCTAATTGATGTTTCTCTCTCATCGATGT
>JAAGEH010000311.1:42275636-42300875 GCA_011751065.1 Lasiurus cinereus | reverse complement strand
ATCGATGTCTCTAACTTTCCCTTTCCCTTCCTCTCCGTAAAAAAAATATATATATATATATATATACTTAAACTAAACGACATGAACTAAAATGTAAGGTTCAGCGCCTCAGGTGCACCAGCCCCATCTCAGGCCCCCAGGGCCACCGGTGACCAGGCGCGCCATGGGACAGCCCAACAGAAGAGTTCCATCACCACCTGAGTTTCTACTGTTACCCAGAGTTTGGAATTTTTTCTCCAGACTCTCAGTTCAGGTTTCCAGTTTTCTTAACAACTTAGGTTTCTAAACCAACTCTCTCCCTTTCATGTGCCCTTTCTCCACTGCACCGATAAGTGTGAAGAAATGCGCATTTCTTTAGAAATGATGGGGAGCTCCATGCATATCTGTGCTCACTGGCCGCCAACACCTGTTTTTCGAAGGCAACATGAACTTTTCTTCTTTCCCAGTTTTCATGCCAAAGCACTGACTTTGCTTTCTTGGAAAGCAAGCAATGCTAGATGCTGCCTTTCTTCCTTCCCATCTCAATCTTTATTTAAAACTAGGATCCCAGCGTGCGATTCAAATCACATGACAATGCCCACCATCGAGTCCCCAGTCTGGCCCTGCCTCACTCCTCAGTTTCCCCTGCAGTTGCGGCCACTGCTGGTCTGGACCTGCCTGCCTCTGCTGGAAACTAAACATTGTCTCACTAATAGAAAGATGTAGACAGGAGACCAGAAGGCTGGTCAACCTTAATTGCTCTGAAAGGTCAGAGCTAATCACTCACTGTTTAGTTGAAACATTGTTAGCTGAAGCAGCCTCTACCTGTTTGTTTCATGTAAATTTCTGTTCTTGGAATTTCCTGCCTAAAAGTCATGGGTGTATCCCATAGTCTTAATAAAAGGGATAGAAAGGCCAGAGGAGAGGGTACTCTTTCCACTAGAGGAAGGCTCCTACCTGGCCCCCCAATATCACCAAATTAATACTTTTCTAGTCTCTCTTTTCATTTGTGTGCGGCCTCCTCCAGAACCCGAACCCTGAACGGGAACCCTGAACCACGCAGGACGTGAAAGAGGTTCCCACATCCCTCTCCGGCACTTGAAGCAACCCTGGCTGCTGCTGATCAGGCCCTCCCCAGCACAGGCCTGCAGAGACCCCTGCTGCCTCACCCCCCATGCTGCATGCACACAACCTCCTCCTGTCCCACCAACCCGTTACGGTGTCCTGGTTAATTAGCATATTTCTCTATTTCATATATTTATGATTTAAATTCTATTATTATGGTCTGAGGGATGAGGATGTGGGTATTTTTTGGGGGGAGGGGCATCCTTCATTCTGCCTGTCGCACTGTGACTCCCTCTCCCTATGATGAGATAACTCCAAGGTGATGTTTGGCACTGACTCCAGAGTCCCCAGTCCAGGGCATTCACTGGTCATCACACTGCTCTCTGGCCTGACAGCTCACCCTGTATTGCCTCTGTGTCACTTTGCCATCACTGCCCAAATAGGCTACTTGTACTGGAATCCTTGTTTCAGGGTCTGCTTCTGGGGGAAAGAAGGAACCAAAAATAAGAGACTAGACCAGCCAGGGTCAGGTTTGTTTGTTTGTTTGTTTAACCTGCAAAATGGAGCCAACCACCTGTGCTCACCTCGGGCATTTCTTGCGAACTCCTGAAAGGAAGGGACAGACCAGAATGTGGTGGGGTCTCTGGTGGGCATCAAGGCCCCCAAGGAGAAGGTCAATGCTGAGAGCAGGATCTGGAAAGAGCTCAAGCTCAGGGAGAAGCTGGACAGACACAGAGCAGGGGATGTCTGGTCCTGGAGTCTGGAGAGATGGAGTTGTGTGCCCCAAGTTTGCCAGAAAGAGTTACTGGTGAGTAGCTGACGGCAAGTGCTAACAACCACAGGGAACTCTTTATTCCCCCCCCCCCAAAAAAAAACACTGAGTTCTATCAGATTTGTTGCTAACTCTTTGCTCTGCCTTTGCAGACTTGGTTATACATAACTGTTCAATGTTCGCTCCCCCTCTTCCCCACACAAGAAATAGTCTTTCTGGGGTCTGTGGCTCTTTGACTTTCTATGTGTCCAAATGCATTGACTTCACAAGAACCAGACATACCTCCTGTACAGTTGGGTCCAAATAAGTTGTCATTGGCACAGGTTTCACAGGCTGTTCCACCAAACCCTTCCTGCAAAACACCCCGGGGAGGTGACGTTAGACTCAGCATGATGGGCGTCACCCGGGAAGCTCTGTGCTTCTTGCTGGTGGCGTGGTCTGTGCTTATTTCTCAGACGTATCTTCCCCCGGGCCTATTCTGAAGCTCCTCCTTTGTGTTTTCCCTTCACTCGTTGCTGTTTTTGTGTTATAAGCGTTCCTCAATCCCCGCATCATTTTTTTTTTTATAGCGAGTCCAGAAGAAAGCGGCTTTGCTCATCTAAAGATATAAAAAGTGAGCAAATGGGAACAACCCATTTCACCATCATTTCACCCCAGGGAGACATGAAAACGCTCTCAGTGCTGCATGGCCGCAGACAGCCCAGCTCAGTCGTTTTCCGAAGGGTTTCTCTGTGTTTCAACCAAAGACTTGAAACGTGCAAAAAGGCATTTTCATGGGATACCAAAGGAATTCTTCAATGGCAGACCCCGTGCTTGGCAACCGGTGGTGTGGACAGTGCCGAGACCTCATCGTGGTGGTTATTATCAGTCACAACCGTTTCTAGAGCCCGGTGCAGTCTGGCAAAGTATCACACCTCTGACCTTATTTCACTTTTTGACAAATGTGTTCACATAGGATTACCATCAAACCCATGTTATAGATGGCCACACTTAAGGCTGAGCAGTTTACTGGTTCGCTCGAAGGCCTCCTGCCTCTGATAAGTCATTTTGCTGCAGATTTGTCTCTTCTGTTTATTAGTATCACTTCTTAGAGTGTGTGTATATGTTTGTGTATGTGTGTGTATGTATGTGTGTATATATGTATTGTGCATGTGTGTATATGTGTATATGCGTATGTGTGTAGGTGCGTATGCATGTATGCATGTGCATGTATGTGTATCATGTATGTGTATGTGCGTATATGTGTGTATTGTGTATGTGTGTATATGCATGCATGCGTGTATATGTGTCCATGTGTATGTGTGTATATGTGTATGTGTGTGTATATGTGTATTGTGTATGTATGTGTGTATGTGTGTGTGTTTGTGTGTGTATGTGTGTATGTGTGTGTGTTTGTGTGTGTGAGTTTAAGGAGGGACAGAAGTTGAGGAGAAGGAGCAGAATCAGGGAGAAGAACACGTTTCAGAACTCACCTGGCACGAGCAGCTGCCGTTTCCTTCCATGCCTTCATCACAGCTGCCCCTGCCGCTGCAGGGGGACCTGGCTCCTCCTGGGCACTCTGGGGAAGCAAAGCGCTCAGGTTCATTCATTCTGCTGGTGCCCGGACATCCTGCAAGGATGCATGCCGCACCTACTCTGTGCCAGTCAGGGAGCTAGTTGCCAGGGACACAGAAAGAAATGGAGACTCTGCTGGCATCTCCCGGGGTTACACAGAGGAGGCCAGCAGGTCACAGTGTCATCGGGGACTGCCATAAAAGACATTCTCAGCAGCCACACTTGACAGAGAGATTACAGACTTTGCTAGGAGGGCACATTTCTGCTGTATTGTGAGGCTCGGGAGCTGATAAGGCTATTTTAGGTCATTATCACATTTCCCTTCGATCCCTGCTACTCGGGTGGTCCTTGCACTGTGACTTCCCGCACGCAGGAGGCTTGCCCGGCAGAAGCTGTCAGCAAATCATGGGCGGACTGTTTCTTTAGAGGAAGATAATAAACTTCCTGCCAGCAGGAGGCCAAGGACCTCCCTGTCACTTTATCTCCCGAGGTGCCTCCTCCATGTCACCACCTTTGTTTAAAAGCTTGGCTCACAGCCCGGCCAGCATGGCTCAGTGGTTGAGCGTTGATCTATGAACCAGGAGGTCACAGATTGATTCCCGGTCAGGGCACATGCCTCGGTTACAGCTTGATTCCCCGTGTGGGGCATGCAGGAGGCAGCCGATCAATGATTCTCTCTCATCATGGATGTTTCTATCTCTCTTTTCCTCTTCTTTCTTCTCTGAAATCAATAAAAATATATTTAAAAAAAATAAAAGCTTGGCTCACAGCTAGGCAGAGACTATGTCACTATACCATTTCTACTGGCATAGAAAATTTTCACTATACACAGGTAAGTGAAAAAGACTAATTATCAAAAGTTATGTTAAAAGCATTGCATTTACAGCTCTGGTTGAAACTGTCTGGGAAATTGGTATAAAATAGGTTCCTCACATAAACTCAGCATTATTTGTCAGTCACAGCCACAAAAGGGCATGCCTATGAGTGGTTTCAAATCCACATAGTCTGTTATTTGCAACCTGTGCAGGGAATGGCAAAGAACACACAACAGGAGAAAAATGGCAAAAAACATACAACAGAAAAAATGCAAATAACGATACAAATGGCAAAGAACATACAACAGGAAAAAATGCAAATAATGATACAAAAAACAAATATGCATAATTCAATGACATTGACCTCAGAAAGAAGAATCAAGGTCATTTCCCTTTGAAATAGATTGTTTTGCCACATTCTTTTCCCATTCTTTGAGTTGTAGCACAAGTCTGTTAATGTTGATGGTGAAATAAAGAGAACTGGCATGTTCAAATAAAAAAAAAACTATTTCATCGCAAACAGAAATTGGTTGTTTAAATGTATTAAGTTTCAAGGTTAAAACATGTTTTTTTGGCTAATGAGAAAAGACTTTCATATGCAGATCGGATAAATCAGCACAAGTTTCAATGAAGGAGAAGCACATGAAATATGGGTAGAAACACCTTTGTTATGTCAGGATGACATATTTGAATTCATGCCTTCTCTTTTCTTTGTTTCTTTCTTTCTTTCTTTCTTTCTTTCTTTCCTTCTTTCTTTTTGTGGAGTGTTTGAAGATGTTTATTAGAGTTTCATTTAACAAAGGGAATATTGGAAATAACTTAAAAGTTCCAAATAATGCATTTGTGAACTAAAGGACAGAACATTCATCCAAAGAAGCATTTACTAAAAAGTTGTTCCAAAAAGTGTCACTGAACTATTTCTATTGGCAGAGAAAATTTTCACAATACACAGCTAAGTGAAAATAACAAATTATCAAAAGTTATGTTAAAAGTTTGATATTTTAAATAAAGGCAATGGGTAGGAATACAGATTTTTGTATTTCAAACAAATAATAGCAAAAGATAATAATGATAGTAATGATAACAACAACAGTTAATAGTGGATATCTTTGGCAGATGATTGAGGTTTATTTTCTTTATTTTACTTATTAGTGCAACTGAATTTCTTTTAGCTGACACATACTACTTCTGAAGAATAAATATTTTAATAATTTTTATTTTTCAATAATTACAGCGGATGTGCAATATTAGTTTCAGGTGCACACCCTGGTGATTAGACACTCACATAATTTATGAAGGATCACCCCGATAAGCCTCATACCCATCTCACGCCAGGCATTGCTATCGCAATATTACGGACTGTATTCCCTCTGCTGTCATTTTAGGAGAGGATGAGTCATTTTTTTTTTTCATTGTGCTTTTCTGTGTTTTCCATGTTTTCAGAATGGATCACAGGGTTATGTTCTAACTTTGAAAACTAACTTGAAAAAGGAACGGTTAAATAATTTACAAAGCAACTCAGCGGTGTTGAGTGTGGATGCAGTTCTCAGTGCATGGAAGGGGAATTGCCGCTCTTGCCTTGGAGAGAAGGCCGTTCCAGAGCCCGCACTGCCTCCAAAAGAAGGATGGGTGCATGTCAGCGGCTCGGAGCGGCCTTCTCCTTGCGGAAATGCGAAATGATAGGCGAGATCCCTTGTCATCACGGCAGCATGTGAGGCAGAGGTGAAAGCCACACCAGCAGGGGACTTATCTCTTTCCTGACCCAAAGGAAGGAAGCCCTCGGAGACACCGCATATGCTCGGAAGATGGAGATAAAGGGGAGCACCCTTTTGCCCCAACAAGAAGGGAGGCCAGCAGGAAGAAGGCCCAGGCCTTGGTTTTCACAGGTTTTGCTGCAAGGGCCTTGAGACCTATCAGAGGAAAAGGCCTGAAGGCCCCAGGAACCCTCTAAGACTTCTTTGATCTTAGGTGTGAGCTTTGCCACGTGTGCATGTAGCAGTGTGATGGCATGAGACACAGGAATCCCGTTTGCCTGTTCATACTTCATGAATTACTCAGGGTTTAAGAAGGCCTTGGAGAAAGGGTGCCATAGCATTTGCCTTTTATTATCAGAGGTCTGTTTTGACCGTGATCCACTCCTTCATTTATTCAGACAACTTTTTAAAAGTGTCTTCGGAGTGTCGTACACTTTGCCTCGTACTTTCACCTGTACTGACGTGGTAAAATCTCATCTATATTTTTGTAAAGTAGGACTTTTTACTAGATCCCAGCTAAAAGGACTGGCACAGACGCAGGGAATAACTTGCCCAAAGCAGTAGTGATGGAATTGGATTCAAACTTAAGATCCAACTGTATGCAACCCAGGTACGTGCCCTGGACCAGGAATCAAAACCTCAACCCTTCCAAGAGTGAGCCGGCACCTTAACCACTGAGCAACACTGGCTGCGGTCTGCCATGCATTAGGCTGAACACGCTGACTTCTGTTACTGTAGCTTGGACAGAGCCTTTTTTTGTCTCCAGTGTGTCTGATGCATAGCTTAGCACCAGGTTAGAAAGAGAAAAGCAAATCCAGGAGTTCTTTCTAGTATATCAGGATGTCTATAAGAACGGGATGTGATATGACCACATTTGACACCAAAAAAGTTCCTGAAATCTGGAAGTCTGGGCTAATCGCTTGATAATGATGTGATCATCTCTTAGAAACACCCTGTGCCAACGGGCTGGGGTGACACAGAGTTAACAGAGAGAAGGGCTGAGAGATCCCCTAAACCCCATCTTACTCTTTCCCTGGTTAGTTTGGTGCCAGCAGCTCTGAACTTGAACTTGCCCGACCACTTAAAAGCCCAAAGGAAACTGGCAAGAGATCATCTTCAATATCTGATTTCCTCCTATGCAAAATGGAGATAAAAATGTCTAACTCTGAGATTTGTTTTAGGAATGAAGCCAGATTAATATCTGCCACCGATTTCTCTAGCAACTACTGTCAGCGATGCTGACTACTTGGAAGCTATTCTTCATTAGTTAAAAAAGGAAACCGGAGACAACATCATGGTATAATTTGGGCACAACTATTTAGGAGCCATATGGGATAAAAACCCGGGGAAATAAGCCAAAATTTTAGGGTCTCATATGTGTGACATATACAAGTTGCTATTTTTTCTTTCTTTGTGCTTTTCCTTATAAGCTGTATAAAATTTGCTTATATCATTATTATTTTTTTGTTGTTAATCTTCACTGGAAGATACATTTTTTCCATTGTTTTTTTTTTTTTTTTGAGAGAGTGGAAGGGAGGGAGGCAGGGAGAGAGAGAGAGAGATATTGATATGAGAGAGACACATCAATCTGACTGAGGCTGGGCATCCAACTGTATGCAACCCAGGTATGTGCTCTGGACTAGGAATCAAAACCTCAACCCTTCACAGAGTGAGTCAGCACTTTAACCACTGAGCAACATTGGCCAGATCTGTTTATATTATTTTAATCAGGAAAAAACCCCCACAACTAAAGAGAAGTAAAATGAATTAAAATGCCTTACTTTTTTCTATCTAAGAAATAAAGGGATCTCATAAAGTTCGCATGTCATAGCAAGGACACAGTCACTACTTGAGTGTAACCATCTATAATAAGAATAGAAGTTCCATTTCAGCTCACAAGTGCTGTGCTTGACCTCTAGAGAGTCTAACTATACTATTGACTCACACTTGGCTGGTAGTGTTTCTTACAGTGAAATATGGTCATTACAGAGTTTGCTATTCCATTCTAAAACTTAAGTATTTTTAAAGGAGGAACCATTTATTTTAAATATATTTTATTGATTTTTTTTTTTTTACAGACAGGAAGGGAGAGAGATAGAGAGTCAGAAACATTGATGAGAAAGAAATATCAATCAGCTGCCTTCTGCACACCCCTTCCTAGGGATGTGACCGCAACCAAGGTACATGCCCTTGACCGGAATCGAACCTGGGACCTTTCAGTCCGCAGGCCGATCGATACTCTATCCACTGAGCCAAACCAGTTAAGGCAAAACTTAAATTTTTAGAAGATTGAATGATTATTTTGGTTGCCAAACAATAACTATAGTCTTTGAGATGTTGTCATAAAACTTCTTACAGTAAATTTGAGATTATAAGAACCTAGCATTCTTACTTCCTCTCTATGGTCAGTGTCCTTTTTTTTTTTGTAAGAACAGATAGTCTTTCCATCATCCCTTTTGCCAAATTGTAAAGGAATTCCCTTAAAGTCAGTCTCTGACTGGAGGAAAGCAGATCTCTTTAGAAAAGCTGAGAGGGCAAGAATACTTTTCTACCTATGGACAGCAATGCGCCTTTCTAGAAAAAGGTGCTGACATTCTCCTTTTACCGGGTTTCCTTCCTCTCAATTTTCCATCCAATGAGACATGGAGAAGCTAGTATCCAAGTCCAAGAAGGGTGTTTGCCACTTACCCATGCAGTCTGGGCCCCAGTGGCCTGGGCAGCACTGAGGCTGGAGGTAGTCCTTCCTACAGATGTGGCGGCATCCAGGGAGAGACAGCGAGTATGATCTGACCATAAAGGTATACCTTCAAGGGTAAAGAGGGACATAACCCGTCATCAGAGCAGTGTGTTCACTCAGGCAGTGGGATTGCCCTAGGTCTTTAGGCTTGCCTACATTAATGATATATATGCAAGAGCGGGATGTGATATGAACACATTTGACACCAAAAAAGTTCTTGAAATCTGGAAGTCTGGTCTAATTGCTTGATTCTGATGTGATCATACACACACACACACACACACACACACACACACACACACACATATGTATATATATATATATCTTATCTAATAATAGAGAAACATATAGGTTGACCGTACCTCTGCTATGCCCACAATCAGAGTGAGTATGCAAATTAACCCAACAAAGATGGCAGTTAATTTGCATACATACCTGGGTCCTGGGAACCTCCTCAGCTCCCAGGTCACTCCCAGCTGGCAATGGGAGGGGTGGGGCCACCTGCCCAAGCCTAAAGCCTGGGTGGCCCGAGCTTACAATCAGAGGGGCAGGGGCCGAGTTTGGGATCAGAGGGAAGGGGAAAAAAAAATCAATGGAAACATATCCTCAGGTGAGGATAAAAAGAAAAATAAAGAAAGAAATGTTATATCCTATGAAAGACACATCTTGAAAATGCTTAAAGAAAGTTGTCATTTTTTTCATGGTGAAGGGACTGGAGTCCGTGTTGATGAAAATATCTTGGTGGCTGTGGTGCCTGGCAGTGGTTATAGCAGTGGAGTGATGGGGCTGGTGCCTTCCCCTGATTAGCCTGGTTGCCTCTGGAAAAGGGAGGCCAGACTATGGCTTAGGTCTGTGCCCAATGGGGAGCGGGCCTAAGCCATCAGTAGGACACCCCCTGAGGGCTCCCAGTCTGTGAGAGGGGACAAGTTGGGCTGAGAGACCGCTCCCCAGTGCACGAATTTCATGCACAGGGCTCCTAGATAGAAAAAAATGTAATCACGATTTATCTTTAATTGAAAAACATCAGGGCCCAATGAAAATAGGGGTGAAATATCTCACATGATGTTGGAGTGAAGTTAGTAGATGGGAAAAATGATGTTAGGTTCTAGGCACATGCTGGAAATGGACTTCAAACTTGTCACTGGGTGTCCCAGCAGCCAATGAAAGAAGAGAAAGAGCATGAGTGACGTGGTGCACAGGGTCTGTGGATTTAAACCAAATCAACTGCTCAGGACACCGTAATGTAGAAATTTCTGTAAGAGGTGGTGTAATGTAATGAGCAGCATTTGCCACAGTTTCCTCGAGGGAGATATAAGAGTTCCCTGGAACAGTTTTTGTGCCATCTGAGGTACAGTTTTGGAATAGCAATTCTCTGGAGGCTAATCACCATTGTCTCTTTGTAGGGATCTCTGCATGGATGGCTTCTTACAGGGTTTGATTTGACTCTGGTGTTTTTAGAGGTTACCTCCATGAACATCGTTTCTTTCACCTGGGCTGTTACTAATGGTGTGCTCGTGAGTTCTAGGTTGTTCTCCTGAACCAGTGCTGGTGATGCAGCTGATTAACCACAGAGCTACTGGCTTTAGGGGCAGTTGGTCTGGAGGAAGAGTTGACAATCTCTTTGAAAGGTTGGAATACTGGCAGGGACATCTCTTTATAAAGATGGCAAAAAAGGACAGCCAACGGCAAAGCCCAATGTCCCCTCAAGAACCAACCGTGGGTTTGTCCCAGTATAAACGAATGACAAATCAAAATCTTTAATTCTAGCCCAGCCTGTGTGGCTCAGTGGTTGAGCACTAGTTTGATTCCTGGTTAGGGCACATGCCTGGTTGTGAGTTTGATCCCTAGAAGTGGGCATGCAGGAGGGAGCTGATAGATGATTCTCTCTCACCATTGATGTTTTTATCTCTCTCTTCCGCTCCTTTCCTCTCTGAAATCAATGAGAAAGTACTAAAAAATACTCACTTCTAAAACAGAGAGCATGAGTCTGTTAATCTTATTCTCTCTCCCTCAATCCCACTCCCCCTCTGTGTGTGTGTGTGTGTGTGTGTGTGTGTGTGTGTGTGTGTGTTTAGGGTAGTGGAGTGGGACCTAACCAAAGGCCAACCTTGGCCATGAAAAACAGTAACCAGTACAAAAATGTTCTCACTAAAGTTGCTATAAAATTTTAACCTTGAACCCTAAGTCTTTCAGACATACTTTCTAAAAGGATCTAGTTGCAAATGTGCACCTGCTTTGGTAATTGAATAGTCACCTGCCATGTATGGTTGCTAATTCAATCCAGCTAATGTTGGGCAGCTTCTGTTAAAAATGATGATTTGGGTTTAGAATATAGTGCAGGCACAGTAAGCAAATACAAATTTAAAATTTAACACACTTTTAAGGTTTCATTTTACACAAAGACATCATACTAATTTTTCATCCCTGAATTAAAAATGAAACTCACTGAGGACTAAGTGTTAAATTAGTGAACTAAGCAAATAAAAAAAAATGTGTTTTCATTTGACCTGCAAGGTTGCAACTATTAGCGGGTGAGTAGAACAGTTTGTTATCCTGTGCAAAGATTAACCTTGAATGATGAGAGTGTTGACTCATAAAAGGATTTCAGGAATACAGTGCTCACATAAAACACCACAAAGCTGTAATTCATTAGCCTCTCTTATTGGGGTTCTAATTGGTATCAGGACCCCTAGCTAGTTAGTAAGATGAGTATCAGACCCAAGGCTTTTTAACATGTTCTGACTAGAACCCTTTCCAAGTGAAACAAAACCTAGATTTTCAAATTAAGGAAGGGCAAAAGAAAGAGAGAATATTTATGGGCAATATAATGTAGTCAACTTAGTATTAAAATGCAATCCATTTTTTAGATTCAAGCTCATAGTTGTGAGTTACCTAAGTTTGTGGCCTTAGAGAAAGAGAGAATCAGGGCAATGCTTTGTAGTGTTTGAGACAGGAGTTTTCTATTTGGATTCACAATCCCTTGAATTTCAAGATTGTAGCACAACTCCTTTCTCATCATGGGTACCTGCAGTCGCGAACCCCTATGGAGCCATTGGTAACCTTGGTGTAAGCCTCGGGGCAGTCAATTCCAAAGCTGAGCGAGCAGGATTGGCACTCAGTTCTCATGACAAGCAGAGACTTCTTATCGCATCTTTTTGTCTGTGAGAGCATAAACAAAAAATCAACTTCCATTCGCCCAGCCTTGCTTGGCCAATCTTCCCCACTTGACTTGATGTCAATGGAATCACAAGGAGGGTTATAAGGTTGATTAGTAGTGACTGGCGGCCTTCTTTCAATCTTATCTAGAAAGAGTGCTGGGATTGACAAGCAATGTCTGCCTGGCTGTCCAAGGGCTACTTGTGCCATGCGTTTGCCATCCCTGCTCTACCAGCAAGGTAAGGTAATCTCAAGACATACACTTCTCTAAATGGGAAACCTGAAATATTTTGTAGAGTACTCTTTTCTTAAAAAACAACACCACCACACAAACATTTATCTTTATTGTTGAAAGTATTACAGATGTCTCCATTTTCCTCACATTGACTCCTCCTAGCCCTCCCTAAGGCCTTTATCACACTATTGTCTGTATCCACAGGCTGTGCATATACGTTCTTTGATTAGATCGGCAAATCTCAAGGATATCCTTTCGACATTAATTCCACAGGAATAGGCTTGTGTGGGTGCTAAATGCGTGGAGCATACAGTGTCTTCTCCAGACATTTGTATTATCTTTGGGTTACAATCCAGCTAGAATGTGGGCTCAGTGAGGGCAGCAATCTTTTTCTACTTTGTCCTCTGCTGTTTTGTCCGAAGCACCTAGAACAGTGTCTGGCACACAGTAATGCTCAGTAAATATCTGCCAATTGGCTTAAAGAGTTGTAGGAAATCAGACAGGTATACCAGACACCAGTTACGCTCAATGATGCCGATTGACTTTGGCCCTGAGGATCCCTCGCAGCCCAATGCCGGTGCTGAGCCACCCAAATGAATTTTCCTCACCTGTTTCAAGTTTCCTTCATTTCCCCATCAAACATAAATAGAAACAGCTTTATATCAGGAAAACTGACAACTTGGGAGTCAATGACCTAAGCTTGGAATCAGGCTCAACATCTTGCCAAGTGTACAATCTGGAATGAATTCCTTCCTCTTTGCCATCCTCTATAAGGGGGATATCTTGATAGCCACTGGCCAGGACACTGAGAACTTTAAATGATGCACCACGTACAAATTGCCTGGCCCAGTCCTGGAGATCGTAGGCAGTGAAGTGCTAATTCCTGTAGCGCTTCTCTATCTCTACCTCTGTCTTTTAGTTGTTGCCTTTCCTGATGGGAATGTTCTTTCCCTTCTCCTTGGCTCCCCAAACCTCATATCTTCAAGGCCCTGTTTAACACCACCACAGACACAGAACGACACTCGTCTTTCTTGCCTCTCTCTATGGTTGGCCAGTAGAACGTATTTGTTGTCTTTGCTCTCCATTTAAAAACTGCCACTCTTATTACTTTTTCTTGTCATCTCAAGGAACCCAGCACTAGGTTAGGGGTCTTGGGAACATTATAAGTACTTCTAAGTTTATTGACATCTGTAAAGGCTGCACCAGAAGAAAGCTTACAGTGACAGGGCAGTTCCTGGTTATGCACACCCCCAAAGGCATCATTGTATTTGAACTCAATCACCCCAAGGATAAGTAAGGCAAGTGTCATCATCCTCATTTTAGAGAGGAGCAAACTGAGCTGAAGGGAGGTCCAGTGACCTGCTTACGGCCACATTGGGAGTCCGTGGCCTTCTGATTCCTTGCTTAGCCATTTCTCTTCCCTGCACGCTGTATAGCGGGGGTGGGGTGGGAAGCAAAACAAAATTTCTGTGTGTTTTTTTTCTGGCTGGAACGGTATTTATGGAATAACAAAAACTACCACCCTTAGATATAATTTCAATTAATCTCTGTTAACGGTCATGATACTATTTTTTAAAGCAGAATTTTCTTTTACATTAGGGTTTTCCTTGTGGGTAAGCATATGGGTGACATTACTTTGTCTTTTCTTTCTTAGTAGGCCAGAGTTAGTATTCTCTTTAAACATTTAAAAAAATTATTGATTTGAGAGAGAAAGGGATAGATTTATTGTTTTACTTATTATGCATTTGTTGGATATCCTGACCGGGGATCCAACCTGCAACTTTGGTATATCAAGATGATGCTCTAACCCAGTGGTTGGCAAACTCATTAGTCAACAGAGCCAAATATCAGCAGTACAACGATTGAAATTTCTTTTGAGAGACAAATTTTTTAAACTTAAACTTCTTCTAACACCCAGGCCGTGGTATTTTGTGGAAGAGCCACACTCAAAGGGCCAAAGAGCCGCAGTTTGCCGACCATGGCTGTAACCATTTCAGCACCCGACTAGGGCTGAATATTTTCTTTTCAAAAATCCCTTATCCTTTTTAAATGGAATGGCTCATGCTACTTCTCATAGGGTCTCTTCTTGAAGAGTTAAACCAGCTTTAAGCATCCGCCAACACCTGATTTCTCCACTCATTCTGATGACAGTGATGGGGATGATGGTAATTTCTGCTGTGTGGACCACTGTCAAGGGAGAATCATAGTGTTTAGGGTTGAAGAGCTAGTAGCTATGGAGCAATCACTGATCCTCAGAAAGATTTGTTAAACTCATGACACCACAGTTTCAACTCAGAGAGCTGGAGTGAGTAAGTAACCTTTATGTCATTTTCAATGTTTCTGTGAAAAGACTATTGGAGTACAGCCAACTGAAGTAAAATTGGCATTGATAAAAATTTTCCTGGCACAGAGGCAGAATCACATTTGTGTTTTATGATTCATAGAGCGGAAGTCATCTCTTGCGAAATGCATTTCAACTACATCACTTGGGGTGATTCCCACACCCACTCCTTTAGGTTGGCCTTGTTGCAGACCTGACATTGAACTTGTTCTAAAGTGACAAGGCATGGGATCTTGTGTGAGAGGCTGTCTGTCATGCTTGTGAAAAAGTGCCCTGGGCACTTTTACTACAACTTGGGAAGGTAGAGGGTGAATACCTGAGGCGTTTTGTAATACTCTACTTCGCAGCCAGATATCACCCAACCCGGAATTCCCCAGAACATCTCTCCACGGCCATTGTTATGTTCTATATTCAGGATGGGGCTACGGGAAATGAGTGATGAGACCATTAAAATAAACAAAACACACCCAGGATACCGAAATGCGCAATGAAACCGGGAATGTGAGCACTAAATTCTGCGAGTCCCAACAATGGCATTTCAGCACAGAAAGAACCAAGGGGCGAATGAAAGATGATGCATCTACACTCATTTCCTGTTCTCCACAGCTTCCTCTTTATTTTAGCCAGCCCCCAGAGTACTCTCTACCCTTGACAACATACCCTGTTTTCTCGAAAATAAGACATCCTCCGAAAATAAGACCTATCCAGTTTTGCCTCTTGCTGTAATATAAGGCATTCCCCCCCCAAATAAGACCTCTCCGATAATAAGGCCTCCCTGGAATATAAGGCCCCTGAAGCTACCATAAGGCGTCTGGCTCCTGATTTAAAGAGACCTCGCACTGCCTGAACAGCTCCGGCTGCGCTGTGGCCAATCAGTGAGCTGGTTTGTCAGGTAATCAATTTCCTTTTTTTTTTTTGGTTCATCAATAAATGTGTATCATATTCTTCTTCATGGAAAAATAAGACATCCCCTGAAAATAAGACCTAACGCATCTTTGGGAGCAAAAATTAATATAAGACACTGTCTTATTTTGGGGGAAACTGGGTAGTAAAGCAAACAGCTTTGGAACACACCCTGAAAATGAACCAATTAAAAAAAAATAGAGGTCTCATCTTACCTGCTCTGTAGTTTCCAGTGGGGAGCAGAAGTTTTGTACAACTAATCCAAGAAAGAAAGGGATGGAATTTCGTAGCATGGTGAGAAAATATTGGCTCCTTCTCCGTGCCCGGCCCCTGTCAGAGCTGTTTACCTATTTTAACTTTTTTTCTGACGAGCTGCCAGTGAATTCTTTCTCATTTCAGTGTCTGTTTTTAAATCCTTCCCTCTCCTTTCCCTGGATTGTACCACATGATATGTGAGACCCGCCCCTAGACAGGAAAAATGGCAAATCCAGGGGTCGCAGTGACATTGGCCACTCTCGACTGCATATATGCCCTGGCTGAATGACAGGATATCCTGAAGGGGCTGGAGCAGAAACACGATCTGAATTTTTGTGCCTGTGAAATTCCGGGGAACAGGCTCCCGCCTCCCACTGCTCTGCCCATCCTGCCTCTGATTCTGTTGATTCCTGGACCCAGAGACCCGCTACCATCTCCACAGCCACACCATGAACAACTGCAGGCCTTTCTGTCTGTGTCCGAGCTAGCTGTCCGGCAGTATTCGTGGGAGTGCCCATAAATGGGTACAATAGCCCTGACTGGTTTGGCTCAGTGGTTAGAGCATCAGCCTGCGGACTGAAAGGTCCCAGGTTCGATTCCGGTCAAGGGCATGTACCTTGGTTGTGGGCACATCCCCAGTAGGAGGTGTGCAAGAGGCAGCTGATCGATGTTTCTCTCTCATCGATGTTTCTAGCTCTGTATCCCTCTCCTGTCCTCTCTGTAAAAAAAAAAAAAAAAAAAAAGGGTATAATATCCTGCAGGGAATGTTGCAGGAGCGAGCCCAGGTCCTTGACTTTGAAGACTAGTGGTGGCCTTACCTGGTGTGGTTGGCAAAATACTGCAAAGAAATGTCTCTTTGCAGATGCCAACAGTGAGTTTTGCCTCATCCTTTCTTTTTTTCTTTCTTCTTCTTTTTTTTTTTTTTAAATATATTTTATTTATTTTTTACAGAGAGGGAGGGAAAAAGACAGAGAGTCAGAAACATCGATGAGAAAGAGACATCAATCAGCCGCCTCCTGGGGATGTGCCCACAACCACGTACATGCCCTTAACTGGGATTGAACCCAGGACCCTTCAGTTCGCAAGCCGACGCTCTATCCACTGAGCCATACGGGTCTTGGCTGCCTCATCCTTTCTTATCTTCCATGTCACTTCAGTAGCAAATAATGGTCTCATCTTAGCCTGCAAGGCCTCTTCTTCAAGGATCTAATGCCACCTCCTCTGGGCCTGACCTTCCAATAGCAGCTTGGAGACCCTCCTAGAGTTGTGCACATAATGGCATGAAAACTTAGTCACATCCACCACAGTTCTCTGTCTGTATGTCTGCCTCCCATGCCCAGGTGTGAATTTCTTGAAGACATTTACCCTTGACAGCCTAGAGCAAAGATTTACATTGGACAATAAAAAAAAGCAAATAATCGCCAATATCTGTTAACACCTTCATATGTGTTAGTCATTATTCTAGACCAGTGGTTGGCAAACTGCGGCTCGTGAGCCACATGTGGCTCTTTGGCCCCTTGAGTGTGGCTCTTCCACAAAATACCACGGCCTGGGCAAGTCTATTTTGAAGAAGCAGCGTTAGAAGAAGTTTAAGTTTAAAAAAATTTGTCTCTCAAAAGAAATCTCAATCGTACTGTTGATATGTGGCTTTGTTGACTAATGAGTTTGCCGACCACTGTTCTAGACCTTTCCATGAATTAATCTGTTTAATCCTCATAAAATATTTTAATTATTTTCTGCGGTTTCCAGATGAGGAAACTGAGGCAGAGAGGGTAGGCAACAGTCCCCAGGCCACACAGCTAGTGGGTAGAGAATCAGATTTCAAATTATGTAACTGTAGAGCTGATACTTTTAACCACTACCCTCTACAGTCTAAAACAATAACTCTCTATGCATAAACAAATAGCAGGCAGAGGTCCGATCCCACTGATATGCTGGGAAAGAGTGAGAAAGGATAAAGTCTGGGCTTATCAACAAAATGAGTTTCTGAGGGCACATCTCATGACACTGAGTTAACTGGGGTCTCAGAGAGACTAGTTTTGGTAAAACAACTTCTTTCTCTGGCAAGTCTTTCTCTTTTTGCATTTTTCAAACAACATTATATTACATTGATCAATAATCTAAGAAACTGCCGAAACCGGTTTGGCTCAGTGGATAGAGCATTGTCCTACAGACTGCAGGGCCTCAGGTTTTATTCTGGTTAGGAGCATGTACCTCGGTTTTAGATTCCTCCTCAGCCCAGGCCCTGGCTGGGGCTCATGCAGGAAGTCATCAATCAATGTTTTACTCACATTGATGTTTCTTTCTGTCATTCCCTCTCTCTTCCACTCTCGCTAAGAATCAATGGAAGAAGATCAATCAAAGGCCTTGTATGCATGCATATAAGCATAACCAATGAACATAGACACTGGGGGATTGGGGTATGCCTGGGAGGGAGGGGGGGCAATGGAGAGATATGTATAAAAATTAATAAAAATTAAAAAAAAGAATCAATGGAAGAATATCCTTGAGTGAAGATTTAAAAAAATTACACTTAAGAATATATATATATAACTCATGTGACTTTGTTTAGAAATTGTCCGAGTAGTTTTATTAATTTTACTAGAGGCCCAGAGCCCGAAATTGTGCATAGGTACAGTCCTTAGGCCTAGCCTGAAACCAGGACCATCTTCCCTAGCTGCCGGCAGTCAGCCCTGTCCCCCTCTGCCATCCACCCTGGTTCCCCATTTGCCATTTGGGGATAGGAGCCTGATGGCTGGGAGAGGAACCAAGAGGTCAACTGTTCCTGCCTGCTTGCTGCCCCACCCCCACCACAGGTTGCCCTCTGTGTATGGGGTGACCGGTGAGGCAGGGATCTTGGCCTGGCACCACTCACATCCCCCGCTACCCACCCTGGTCCCTGTTGGCCATTGGCTATCTGCTGGTCAGGAAAAGGGACCAAGAGGTGGTCAGTGTACCTCATAGTGACTGGTCGAGCAGTCATTCTGGCCATTCTGCCATTATGGCCACTGGGCTTTTATTATATGAAATTTCTTTTAGGATCTTTTGAACAGATATTCTTCAAATTATGTCAAATCCATGCCACTGTTTTCCCCAATTGTACCTGCTATCAACAAGTAAGGGTGCTTGGAACGGTGCCTTGCACAAAGTGGGCACTCAGTCACTCTTAACCAGTATTATTACACGAGAGGTCTGGTACAGGAAATCCCAGTAGGATCGGGACTAAACGGGTAGTCAGACATCCCTCTCACAATCCAGGACTGCTGGCTCCCAATTGCTTGCCTGCCTACTTTCCTGATTGCTCCTAACTACTTCTGCCTGCCATCCGGATCACGCCCTAACCATTCCCCTGCCAGCTTGAATGATGCCTAACTGCTCCCCTGTCAGCCTGTTTGCTCCTAACTGCCCTCCCCTGCATGCCTGGGTCCTCCCCAACTGCTCTTCCCTGCAGGCCTGGTCACTCCCAACTTCTCTCCTCTGCCAGCCTAGTCACCCCTAACTGCTTTTTCCTGCAGGCTTGATCGCCCCCAATTGCCTTCCCTTGCAGGCCTGGTCCCTCCTAACTGCCCTCCCCTGCTGGCCTAATTGCCCATAACTGCCCTCCTTTGCAGACCTGGTCCTTCCCAACTGCTCTCCCCTGCTGGCCATCCTGTCGTGGCTATCTTGTGTCCACATGGGGGCAGCTATCTTTGACCATATGGGGGCAGCCATCTTGTGTGTTGGAGTGATGGTCAATTTGCATATTACTCTTCTATTAGATAGGAGAGAGACCTGGTGCATGGGTGGGAGCCAGCTGGTTTGCCCTGCAGAGTGTCCTGAATCAGAGTGGGTGTTCCTTTGGGGTATTGGGTGGCTTGGGAGAGGGTCCTGTGGTGGTCCGCAGGCTGGCCACACCCCCTGGTGACCCAAGTGGAGGCCCTGGTATCTGGGATTTATTTATCTTCTATAATTGAAACTTTGTAGCCTAGGCTGGCCAGCGTGTGTGGAAAGCTTGGCTTCCTCCATCGCTGGGGGCAACTCAAGCCTCCTGCTCTCTCTGTAGCCGCAGCCTTATTGGTTGGGTTAATTTGCAGACTCGCTCCAATTGGCTGGTGGGTGTGGCTTGAGGGTGTAGTGGAGTGATGGTTAATTTGCATATTACTCTTTTATTAGATAGGATGATTAAAATATACCCCTTTCATGGACAACAGCTACACAAATCTCCCCCCTAGTCCAGTGTAGCTGTGACATGGGTCTGGATTTCCTCTGTCCTGGTCGTGTACTGTAGTTCTATTGTTCTGTGTGCCCCTCATGGGATGGGTGTCACTTTCTTTACTGTGATTTGTATTCCTTTTTGCAGATTGTTTAATCTCTAACCATTCAAAGGTGTTTTGAGACAAGAGTTCGTAATCAACAGTATTTCTCAGGCAGTCAGCTTTCTCCACTATCTCCTATTGTGCTGCTGTCAGTTACTGAAGACCTGGGAATAGCTTTCCTTAACCCAGGCTGCCCTCTGCTTTCCCACTGCTTCCTCCTATGCCTCCTCCACTTGCACTCACCTCCCCTGCCCTGTGATCTGTGCTCAGTGGTGGCAATATGAGAAGTGATAGCTTGCTTTTGGGTGAGAGGATTAATTTCATGATTGGAATCTTCAGACTTTTCCCATATTGGAAAAAAATGACGGAGGGCTAAGACTTCCTGGATAGCACTGTTGAGCATCACTTGTGGTGACAAGATTCTGGGTTGTTAGTGTTTAACTGCTCCTTTCTCTACATCATGCCAGTTAGCAAGATTTTGAATAATAAAGCATTTCATGTGGGTTATGAGTAGCATTCCAAAAAGAGTAATCATCATTTTCACTATCATCACCATCATCACCATCACCAACACCTCCTCCTCTTCTCCTTTTCTCCTTTTCTCCTCTTCCTCCTCCTCCTCCTTCCTCTCCTCCTCCTCCTCCTCCTCCTCCTCCTCCTCCTCCTCCTCCTCCTCCTTCTCCTCCCCCTCCACGAGGCGTGTGTGGACCACTCAGCTGAAAGCATCTGCACACATCCCTCCCACAACCCCTGCTTCCTCTTTTCCTGATCTTCTTGTTCCCTTTCCTTGGCATCTGTCACTTTCTAAGTCACCATATAATTCACTTGCTTATGATATTTATTGTATGTTGTCTGGTTCCCCAATTATAATATATGCTCATTAAGGACAGGGTTGTTTTTGCTTAGTGAACTGATATCTTAAATATCTGGAAGAACGCTTGATATATAGTAAGCACTCAATACAAATGATTGACAGAATAACTCATGGACATGAAAGTTTCTCAGCTATATAGATGAGCAGGTTAAATAATCCAAGTAAAATACCACCATCCTCAGAAAAAAACCATTTATTGAAACATACTCTTCTTTTTTTTCTTTAAATTCCCCAAGTCTTTTTACAAAATCAGTTCATTCTGCACTTTATGCTACTCGGTTCTGCCATAATATCTTCTTCTAAGTGATCATTCTAAAATCCTCTTGTTTTTTGGTAAGTTTTCCCATATCTTATTCTGTTGGATTATTATTTGGTAACCGGAAAATCGAGTTCTTGTCACCTGTGTTAAATATTTTTCTATTTCTTACAAATGAAGTGGTTTTTATCTCAGACTTTTTCCATATATAATGTGTATTGGTTCAGAAAAGAGAGTTGTTTCTATACACACAAGGGTCTGGCTCCAATTGTGCCCTGACTGCTGACCCTGACCTTGAGCAAGTCCTTGAGCTCCATGATAAAGTAAGGGGGCTGGATATTCACTCTGCTTCTCCATATTTTCAGGATTGTAAAATATTTCTTTTCACATTTCTCACCCTAAAGAGATATTTCCCCTCCAAATTTCTTTAAGACTTGAGTTTTTTAGTGGTTGGCTTGAATTTTGTGTACATCTTGGAGAAATATAGGTAAATTATTTTCTCCCTCAAAGTAATATTAAATTGCTTTAATTCCTTAATATTACTTTCTCAAAAGATATAGAATACTCTATGATTTTGATGAAAGGGTCAGAGATATATTTAATTAAGCGAATACTCATGGGCATGGTGGTATTTATCTTAATTATTTCACCAGGCTGCAAAGGCAGATATCATGTTGATCCACATGAAACAGTCACTCTTTTAGGTAAAAAAAAAAAATGGACTAATAATGGCAACTTCTTAGAGTGTACCCTAACATGGTCCTGCTTAGCACTATACATGATTAGAAAAGATTCTTAGCTTTCCATCATCATAGAGAGGTGACCTTTAGTCCATTTCTCAGGGGATGAATTTTCTAGAAAGATTATTATTGTGGGTATTGTTGAATGCATTTATAAGTTTTATGTGCCTGATACGTTTATATTATTTTGGTTGAAATGTGGTGTCTCCAGGTAGCATGTACATTAGGGTCACAGCATTGCCTTTGTAAATGCTTCCCGCCCTACAGAAGGGGCTAAGCGACAGATGGGGAAGTGTCCTTGCCTTTACCTGGCCCTGGACACCCCTCCTGGTTCCTCTCGCCTTGCTCTGAGAGGGTAAATACACCCCCCCACTGTTGTTAGGAACTGACAGTGCAAAAGGGTTTCCTGCACACTCATCAGGCCTTGGCCCTATCTGGAGTCAGCTTTCCTAAGTGGGGGATGTATCCAAACACGTGTGTCCCTGTCCTCCGGGTCCTTTCCTGTTCCTTTGTTAGTCCAAATCTTCCCGTGAAAACGTTCTTTTTTTGTGTGTGTGTGACTTTGTTTTTCCTCTTTGAGGAGACTAGTCAGCAGGTCCTGCTTTAGGCAAAACTGTAAAGTTGGCGAGTTGCTTTAGCTTCCGCTTCCTCTTCCCCCTGAGCATTCTCCCTCTCCCCTTCCTTCCCTCAAGCGACATTCGCTGAAGTGCTCAGCACACCCAGGGCACCTTTCTGGTTTGGGTGTTATTCCATGAAAACATCCCAATTCTTCATTAGGATTTAATATTCATTAATTAAGGAACCCATTCTTGTTATTTATCATTTGGTATTTACTTCATGGTCTTTGGTATTTACATGATTATCGTGAACGTTTATCCACCCAACTGCTCAAGGAGCATCTTGGATTCTTCTCTTTTCCTCACCATCAGCGTTAACAATGCCTATTGATTCTATCTTCAATAGGTGTTGTCCTGTTATGAATTTGACCCCTTCTCCTCACCCCCACTGCTATCACCTTGGTTCAGGCCACCCTCATTTCTTGTTTATGTGACTGAGATAACTTCCTACTCAACCTCTCTCTTTCCTCCCTTGCTCCTCCATCCATATCCAATTTTCAAACAGCAATCACAGTTACCTTTTAAACATGGAGGTTAAGACCAAATGTTCCCAGCTTATAAACTCTTGAATTACTTGCCATCACACCTTTAACCAAGTGCCACCCATTGCTGTGGCTTTAGTCCTTCTTGATCCGGGCTCCTGTCTTCTCTCTGGCTTTGTCTGGAAGCGCTTCCTAATGCCCTCTGCTACACCCACCCTACCTTTTTTCTGGGTCTCTGACACCTCAGGTGGTACCCGTCTTTGGCACATTCACTATTCTCCCTCGGCCAGGAATGCTCTTGCCTCTGATTTTTGCATGATTGATTTTTTTCTTGTCATCAGATCTCATTTTAATGTCACCTCACAGAGAAGCCATCCTGGATCACCCAAGTGACAGTGGTCATCTAGCTACTCTGTCACATGACTGCATTTTAGTTCTCCACATAGTACTTATTTCATGTGATGGTATCTTGTTTGTTACTGTCTCTCCCTCCTCCCGCCCCCCACTGGATGTAAGCTCCATGAGACCAATGTTTGATTGAGAACGTGGTATCTGATACATAGTAGACAATACATTCTTGTTGAATGCATTTATAAATTTTATGTGCCTGACACGTTTATATTATTTAATCCTCTCAAAATTCCCGTGGGAAAGGAACCATTGTTACCTTTGTTTTACAAATCAGGAAACAGAGGAAAGTAGAGATTTTTATGGCTGGCTAATGACTTGTGGGGCTCATTGCAAAATGAATATGCAGGGTCCTTTGTTAAAAAGTATTAAAAATGTCAAGACAGATTCAGCAGGGCTCTATAAAGGGGTGTTGGAGAGTGAGGAGAGGTGTGGTAAACAGGACAGTCAGGATAATCCTCACTGAAAAGGTGAAATGTGAGAAAGACTTAAAGATGAGAGAATTTTCTAAGTGGATATCTAAGTGTATCTCAGGTAGAGGGAGCAGAAACAGCAAAGGCCTTTCATTGGAAGTGGTAATGGCAGATAGAAGATCAATTCTTAGTGAGAATTCTGGGGCATAGTGGAGGGTTTTAAGTCGAGACATACCCGGGGTTTTGTTAGGGAAACATCATCTCAGCTGCTGTGTTGAGAATAGATCTTGATTTTATTAAGAAACCATCAACTCAGCTGCTGTCTGAAGATCAGACTTTGGAGGAGCAGGTGAGAAGACTTCTCAAGGGCCTATTGTAACCAATTAGGTGAGAGGAGATGATGGCTTGAACCATGGTGGGAGCAGTGAGATTGTAAGAAGGGGTCAGATTCTTGATATATTTCACAAGGAAGGCCAACAAAATTTGTGGGAAGTTTGGATGAGGGGGGGAGGTTCAGTAAGGAAGAGAGGGTCAAGGATGACTCCAGTGTTTTCGGCCCTGCTACACCCAGCGCGAGGGTGGACTTCCGTGGAAGACCAGGACTCCACCACCTGCACGGGGCCTGGGACCAGCGGACTCCAGGGCTGTGAGGACCTGCAGCATCTGCCTTTAACAGTGACCCCGTGTGGCCGCAAGGGGCAACGACAGCCTGAGTGTGGAAACCACATGGACCCCCCTTACCCTTTTTGGATTATACAATTCTCCGGGCGTTTGTGGACAATCAAGAAAGGAGATGGGACAGAATTCTAGAAAGAGAGGCTAAATTTCATGACAGATAAGATTCATGGGGCATTGAGAGGTAATTTGAGAAAAAAACACACCACAATTGCCTCTGGTGAGTGGAACAGTTCATGGGGCTTATATTTCAGCAGCGTGAGAGTGGCATTTTGGACTTTGTACTGGGGTCCCCACTTGCCATATTTCAAGAGAGGATTTTCAGTCACCACAGACGGAAAATGCAGCTTTGGGCCTTTGATCATCTCGGCGCGTATGCGTGTATCTCTAGTTGCTAACATATGACACCTCTAGGGTCCAAAAGTCCATTTCACCCACGGTGAGCTTGTGGGTCTGTTTGGGGCAGTAAAATAATGTGTCTTGTTCCCACGGTCCATGCCAATTAAGTTAGGAGGAGAGGTGGCTGTGGAGGGAAAGACACAGAGGGAAGGGGCACAGGAAGTATAAAGGGTGATGGTGTCCTTGAGGCAAGGGCAGAGAGAGCAACAGGTCTGGCACAGCACTAGGGCCACAATGACAGTTGTTTTTATGTCTTATTCATCGTTATGCACTACTGTCAGCATTTACATAAATTACCTCCCAAATTTTCAACAATCCTATGAGGTAGGCACTATTCTGCTTCTTCATTTCTCAGGAAGGAACTGAAGGCACACAGAGATAATGGACCCAAGGGCAAGGAGCAGAGATTGGGTTCAAATCCAGGCAGTTTGGCTACAGATTTGAACTCTTTTTTTTTTTATGGAAAATATTCTTTTTTTTAAAATTTTTATTAATTTTTTATACATATCTCCCC